>CM076569.1:158477071-158791095 GCA_034641835.2 Pinus albicaulis | reverse complement strand
CCTGTTACTAATGGCAGAGTGACAAGATGGCTCTTACTTTTGCAAGAATTCAATATTACTGTGTTGGATAGACCAGGAAAACAGAATAAAGTAGCTGATTTCTTGTCTAGGATTCAGAATACTAAAGAAGATTCTCCTGTAGAGGATAAGTTTCCTGATGAATACTTGTTTGCAGTAACTATTAAGACTCCTTGGTATGCAGATATTGCTAACTATTTGGTTACGGGGAAACTACCTTCACATTTATTTCCAAGTGAAAAACGAAAAATTATTCAGGAGAGTTCAAAATATTCATGGATTTCTAACGAATTGTTTAAAACAGGGCCAGATCTTGTGATCAGAAGATGTGTCGGGGAAGATGAAATGCCTGATATTCTTAAGGCATGTCATGATGAACCATGCGGCGGACACTTTGCGGACAAAAGGACGGCCTATAAAATCCTTTCCTTGGGATATTATTGGCCTTCTCTTTTCAAAGATGCAAAACAATATGTCAAAAGGTGTGATAGCTGCCAAAGAGTAGGGAAACCTACCCTTTCAAATGAAATGCCATTGCAAACACAGGTACTCATTGAACCCTTTGAAAAATGGGCTTTAGATTTCATTGGACCTATTAATCCACCATCTAAGCAAAGGAAGTATATATTGGTTTGTACTGATTATGTTACTAAATGGGTAGAAGCTAAAGCATTAGTATCTGCTACTGAAAATTCAGTTGTTCATTTTCTTTATGTGGATATTTTTACTCGCTTTGGTGTTCCAAGAGAAATTGTGACAGATCAGGGGAGCCAATTCACATCAAATTTGGTGGAGAAGTTGATGGAAGAATACAAAATCAAGCACAAAAGATCTACTCCTTACCATCCACAAGCAAATGGTCAAGTGGAGTCCACAAACAAAGTTCTTGAAAGTATCATCACCAAAACTGTTCATCTACATAGAAGAGATTGGGCAGAAAGGCTTCCAGAAGCCTTATGGGCCTACAGAACTACATGGAGAAATACAACGGGACATTCTCCCTATGAACTTGTTTATGGGAAAGAAGTCTTGCTCCCCATTGAGTTCCAAGTCAAGACCTTCAAGATAGCAGTTCAGTTGGGGATGAACTTATCAGAAGCCCAAAAGCATAGAATGGAGCGGTTGAATGAGCTAGATGAGATCAGACAAGAAGCAATTCTAAGAACTGATCTAGTTCAATATCAAAGAGCTAAATGGCATGACAAGTATATCAAAGAAAAGAAGTTTCAAGAAGGAGATTGGGCATTGTTATTTGATTCCAAGTTTAAAGATTTCCAAGGAAAATTTCAGACTCATTGGCTTGGGCCATATGAGATTGACAAGATCTTTAGTAATGGAGCGGTAAGAATTCAAGAAGGAGATTGGGCATTGTTATTTGATTCCAAGTTTAAATATTTTCAAGGAAAATTTCAGACTCATTGGCTTGGGCCATATGAAATTGACAAGATCTTTAGCAATGGAGCAGTAAGAGTCAAGACCATTGATGAGTTTCAAACTCCTCTTATTGTGAATGGCCATAGATTGAAAATTTATCATAAGCCACTCTCAAAAGAGGATTTTGTCAAATTGTTTCAAGAAATTTCTGCAATCAGGCTGGTACAGAAGAATTCTTCTTCTCCACCAGCCTAGCTTTTGTTCTTTTCAGTTAAAAAATAAAAAATAAAAAAATGGTATAAGCCTGAAAACCAATCATTGATTGGCAGTCTTATACAGAAAATATAGGGTGAAAATCAGGAACACCTGACACTCTATATTTTCCAAAAAAAAATCTCTCTCTTTCATTTCACAAGTTTTGTCACCACCTACTCCATTTCATTCCATTTCATTCCATTTCATTCCATTTCATTTCATTTCATTCCATTCCATTCCACTTCATTTTATCCATTTCATTCCATTCCATCAATAAAAATATTTTTCATGACCATTTCCATCTGGTCATTTGTCATCTGTTCATTTCCATTCATCCAAGTAATAGCTGTGTCAGTTTCCGCAGCTGACATCTGTTTCCGCAGCTGACTCCAATTTCCGCAGCCAGAAGCAGATTCCGCAGCTACTACTCTGTTTTCAAAAAGAATGTACAATCAGACGTTATTTCCATAATTATGAAATAAAATGCAGGTGAGAGGATCAAAAATGAAGACATGGAGCATTCAAGACACCAATGGAGATCAATTAGTTGAAGACCAAGGGAAAAGGCAAAGATTCCAAAGGTAAGAATAAAATTTATTTCAAATAGCATTGAAAAACACATTTTTATATAGTTCTGAACCATGAGCTCTATCCATTACGTGCAATGATTATATTGACAATTCCGTAACCTTTCACAATCTCCATATTATCCTCTCGCATTCATTCACAAACGGTTCCATCATTAAATTTCTGATTTTCACTCATGTTCCAATATTCCACCGGAGACAATGAGACGTATTTGATTTGACCAAGGACTCTTACAGCCGCATAAATCCATAGCCGTTGTTAAAACGTGCTCATATTTATTGTGCAGCCACCAAAATTCAAAACGCTGCCGAATGTCGTGTCTCTGCCGTGTTTACGAAACCCCACTCTGTTCTGTCTCACTCCATTTCGTTCATTGTGCTCATTCTCACTCTCGGATATCTACCCACAGTCTCACTCCATTCCGTTTATGGTGCTCATTCCCATTTTATGATACATTCCCACAGTCATTGTGCTCGTTCCTGTGCATTCAACCGTTCTATCTCCATTTAAACCCTCACGCAGGCAAAATTGTGAAGAGCAGAAAAGAGAAATGGGTAAATTGCTAAGAGCAGAGCCGGAAGGACCTAAGTTTATAGAAGGATATTCGCAAGTAAAAGAGATATTGAAGAAAGCAAATTGGCTGCGGTTTATCCAGAAATTCAGAGGTTATCATAAAGAAGTGACGAAGGCATTTTCAAGGTCGTTTAATGGCTTGGAAGCAGAGATTGGAGACCTTAAGTTTGCGGTCAATGAAGCATCTATAGCAACAGCCACGGAACTTCTTCAGGAGGGTGAGCGTTGGTTTAAGAATAAAAGCATCAGTGATGAAGCATGGAGAACAATCTTACGAAGCCAAGGTATGGACATAACTGTTTTTAAAAGAGGAATTCATGTGCATGCATTGAAAGAGGAATGGGCTACTTTACTGCTAGTTGTTCAGAAATTCATTACATGTGAAGGCCGTTTTGGGTCCATGTATATGTACCATACCAGGTTATTGATGAATTTTCTAGATAATCAAGCTCTCAATCTTCCATATTTTCTGTTAAATAGCTTGAAGAAAATGGATGTGACTGTTCAGAAACATTTGGGAGATGTAGAACCCCATCTATATCACCACGGCCTTGTAAAAATTCTGATTGAAAAAGAGTTAAAGGAAAAGAAAGACACATGGGAACAATTTCTAGTTAGAAATTTCTTTGAGGAACCTCAGGAAATTCCTGAAGGTAGTTCAACAAGGAGTAGAAGAAAAAGAATAAATGTTGAAACCCAAATTACTCCTACTCAGGGAATTCCTGAAGGTAGTTCAACAAGAAGAAGTAGGAGAAAAAGAATAATTGATGAAATCCAAAATACTCCTACTACTGCAATTGAAAGAACTGATAGGGAAGAGAGACTGTCAAAGAGGAAGAAGAAAGAAATCAAGGGTAAGAAGCCAATAACACCAAAAGAGAGAAAAACTATTGAGGCTATACATCAAACTCCTTCTTCTGAAGAAGAAGATCATCAAGTGTTATCTGAAAGATTAGTTTATCTTCAAAAATAGTCATCTATGCCCAAGAAGACAGAGAAAGGAAAACAAAAACAAAAGGATAGTGTACCACAACGTGTGAGAAGAAGCAGCAGACTTAAGGGGAAATTGAGGAAAACACAAATTAAGGGTCCTCATTTCATTGATTTGGGTGAGGAGACATCTGAACAGTCCCCATCTGACCATAGTCCATCTCAGTCAGTTAGTGAACCTGGTTCATTTCATTCTCAGTCAGACATTGAACATACTCCATCCTATTCTCAACAAGATGTTGATGTAAGCCCTTCTCAACCAGATTTTGAAAATAACTCTCCTTCACGGCATTTTGGGGACAGCCCAATAAAAATGACACCTGAAATAGACCCCAAGCAGCAGGAAGTATATGACTATATAGAATCTTTGGAAAAGGCAGCCACAGGTCCAAGTACTTCGTCCATTCAGTCTCATACATTGCAGGATGATTTGGTCCAATCATTAAAACAGGAAATTTTTGAGCTAGAGCTTTTAAATAGGCACATCAAAAATGAAAATGAGACATTGAAAGAACAAGGAAAACTGGACAAAATCATCCATGATAATACCATGCTACATTTGGGAATATGGCAGAAGAAGAATAATAAATTGAAAAGGAAATGCCAGAAGTTGAGCAGAGCACTCGTTAATATCAAATTTAGGTGCTTAATGAAGAAACCCAGAATGTTGGCAGTACCAAGGAAGAAGAGGAGAGGGTTGGATGTGCTGGCTGAAGTGTCAAGGCACATGAACTGAAGAAAGATTATCAAAATTTTGGTTGCATGAGGACATGCAACACCTTCACAGTGGGGGTATGTTGAGTCCCAAATCTGCATCTTTTCCATACACTTTTCTATACCTTTTTTCACTCACCTGAACCTCCCAAGTTGTCAATATCATGTGCAAAAGAGCATCTAACATGGTTTTTAATTATATTTTTGTGTTTGCTATTTGATTTAGATTTTGTTCATTCAGCTGCAGAATCTTGCCACTTTCCGCAGCTGCTGCAACTTTCCGCAGCTATTTTGTGAAACTATATGCTACAGGTGTCTACAAGGAAAACGAGCCACATGGGCAGGTCAGGAATGACGTGGACATGGTTCGTGTCCTATTGGTTCAAGCAAACTCATCCAAAGAAGCCGCGGTCAAAGGCGTCCACATGGAAGTCAACCATGGAGTCTCATGTCGGCAGGACTCTGTTTCGTGTCACATGAAGATTCATACGGCCGTTTCTAAGTTGCGGAGGATAAAATCGACATCTGTACATGGCTCCTTAGTCGAATTCAAGCATCCAATCCTCGTAGATTTACTTTCCAACATGGCCATGATCCTAGATCCGTGGACGTAATGGTCTACGTGTTCTCCACCAGCATGAACTTTAGGAGACAGTTATATTTCTTTTGTTATATATAATGCGTTTGCATACGCATATAGAGTTAGTCGATGTTAGTCTTTGTTATCTTTTATTAGTCTGCTCTGTAATGTGATTACGCTGCACTTGTGCCGTAACATCACCTTTATGTAATGACTGCTTTTTAATATAAGAAGACTCTGTTTTCCAACTTAATTCGTATTTGAGGATCGTTGCCAAGGCTGGTGTAGAGGGCCCCTGCTCAGCTAAGGTTTTGTGCATTAGTGTATAGTTCTCATTTCGTTTCTTTAAAGCTCATTGTACCACAATCCACTCATATGTTCATACATTGCATTTGCTTCATTTCTGTTTATAAACTTCCATAATTTCCATTTCACTTCTGTCTTTCATGTTTTATGTTGTTAATCACTGATCAGTGTTCTTGTTTCAGGTTATAGATAGGCAGCCCGGGCATTTTTATAGCTTTTTGACTAATGACATGGAACTAACATTGTTCTGTTGCTAATTTGCTTTTCATAGTTTTTGTTTTAATTTCAGTATTGCTTTGTTTAATTCAGTTTTGTTCATTTGCTTCAGTAGTTAAATTTAGATATATTAAGCTGCTCATAACATCTTCAGTTACCTCCGAAAGCCACAGATGGACTGATGGTGAGGGATTGTAATATGAAATGTGTAGTTTAGTATTAGTTTCCTTTCTGCAAATTTAGATATATTAAGCTGCTCATAACATCTTCAGTTACCTCCGAAAGCCACAGCTGGACTGATGGTGAGGGATTGTATTATGAAATGTGTAGTTTAGTATTAGTTTCCTTTTCGCAATTTTAGATATATTAAATTTGCTCATAACATCTTCGGTTACCTCGAAAATACAAATTTGTGGGTGATGGTGAGGGATTGTATTATGAAATGTGTAGTTTAGTATTAGTTTCCTTTCTGCAAATTTAGATATTAAGCTGCTCATAACATCTTCAGTTGCCTCCGAAAGCCATAGCTGGACTGATGGTGAGGGATTGTATTATGAAATGTGTAGTTTAGTATTAGTTTCCTTTCTGTAAATTTAGATATATTGAATCGTGCTTGACATCTTCAGTTGCCTCCGAAAGCCACAGCTGGACTGATGGTGAGGGATTGAATCATGAATGTATGGTTTGATATTAGTTTACTTTCTGCAAGTTAGATATCAGTTACTCAAGTTTTTTATGATTACTTCCGAAAATCATAGCTGGACTAATGATGAAGGATCGGAAGATAAATTGATGTAATCTAATTTAGATTTATTTTGTTGCAATTTTGAATTTCCTTAAGCATAGTTTCTTTTGTGTTTAGTCAGCAGCAAGAATAGTTTGGTTTTCATGCTCAATAGTTCATTGTTTTGATTTATTAGACTAGCAGCACCTTTTCATTTCAGCAGCACATTTTCATTTCCTTTCAAGTCTTGTCATTGTAAATTTCAAATTTCTTTTTAAAGTTTCAAGTTGGTAAATCATTATAGGGGATATCATTTCCTTGAAAAAACATAACCAAAATTGTTTTCATCTTAGAATTTCCATTTCACCTTAGAAAACCAAAAACGACAAAAAGTTAAGAAATAGGTTATCTTGCACATATAGTGCGCCACACTTCATCAGCTTACGATTCCCGGATTGACAAATTAAATGCAACAATTTAGGACACACTAAATTGACCAAACACCAACATGCCAAGATAATACCCCAACAGAGTCACTTTAGGAGCACAAACATTGCTTCACTGTTAGTAGGCTTGGATAGTACCGTAGCAAAGTCGCTTGCTTAACCTTCCTACGCAGGAAGCCTTTCTCTTCTTTCACCCTTTAATTAATTATTTAATAGGAATTTTTTTCAACACTTATTATTTTCAACGAGCGGAAGAGGGATCCCGACTTATTGAGAGAATAGGAGGTTTCCCATTTCAGAGAAGTATTTTATAAAATCTGATATTGGTTTGATCGATTTATATTTTCCCCTGATCCCTCTCTTCTAGATTGGATAAGCATGTAACAATCAGTGTTGGCTTGATGGGTCCTAGACCCAGGTTCAAATGTGGCTACACGAACCAACAAAACCCACTATTGCTAGCCCTTTCTACAATGATATGCTTGCGCAGACCAAATTCTCACCCGAGGAAATATAAGGGGATGCTAAAACTAGGTTTCTTCATTTAGTGGGACAGTGGTATGTGGATTTTTATATTTTATTCATTGGAATAGATTTGTAGAATAGATATATTAATTATACAAGAGTTGTTCAACATATCTATTGAACTTAATAGAATATTGTGTGATCTTACTTAATCGTGCATAAAATAGGGTAAACAAGTATAAACAGAACTACACTATGCAATCACAGATCGAAACCCTTACTTAGCATAGATATTCATAAACAATAAGTGAAGTAAAAAATATCAACAAAAACACAGATATATCTCAATAGGTCTTTCATTAAAGCTCAGATCTTTCTCATACATTCACTTCCATCCTGCGCTCTCTGCTGGAGGGGTCTGTGCACTCAGCTCTAGACTTCTTAAGGTCTCCACACACTTAGTTGCAGGAGCCTTTCCTATAACCCAAAACCACAGAATCTGACTTAAAAAATTCTTTACATCCGAATGCATTTCAACAATTATCTATCATTTTCTCCCTTTGTGACTTCTATAGACTCCTTACATAAATTTTGTAATTACAATACCATGGTACAAAACCATGGGTGAAGTTCAACATTCACAAAATACTCCCATCCCATTACATAATAAGGGGTTTTGACCCACCCTAAAGCCCCTAAGACTAAAAATGTACTTCGTGCCGTGCGCTCTGCTCCTTGCTCTGCATAGTCTTTCTCTAACTTTCTTCTTCAAGGGGTACTGTGTCCAATAGGCCCACAACACAAATCTATGACTCGTCCTAAGTCACAATGTGGGCGCACCATCAGTTTTTTTTTTATGCCACTCAAGGAATCCTTCAGTGGTGGAATCCCTTTGACGCACTGCTTTTTGAAATATCTGACCACGCTGAGCAGCATATCAGTAACTGGATTGACTATCTTATGCTCGAATCCTCTCTGTGCCTTGCGTAATGCCTTCAAATTATTTTCTATAGTTTGGGAAAGCTGACTCTCCTCAGATTCCCATGGATTCATTATGGCTGTAATGAGATGCTCCTTCTTGTGCAACTCATTGATTTTCTATTGCAAGAATTCACCCTCTTGGAGATGAGTATACCGTTGCATCAACGTTAAGGTATTTGCTGTGACCTTAATATGGTCCATTTGTTAGATCTTCTCGCGAACTTCTGCTTCTATATTCTGCACTTGAGGGTCATCCTGTAGTGAGGCCCATACATCCACGACATCTCTGAATACGTGCACACACTCCTAGATAGTGGATTCAATTTGTTCAATGGCATCCTTGAGCTCTACTGTGCGCGGATCCCAGAATTTTGGCGGAGTGGTTGGCTACAATTGAAGCTGCAACTTAAATATTTTCATCTATGTTTTGAGGTGCACCTCGTCGACCTTGGCTTTGAATTCCTTCACTTTTGTTGTGAGCTTGGCCACTTTCTCCTCTGGCGCAGCTGAAGCTTGAATATGGAGCTTTGGGAGATTTTTGCAAGCCTTAGAGATGGCTTCCTCCAGCTTATGTCTGTGCACATCCTCAACATCATGCTCTTGTACAACCATTTGATTTTCGTCAGCCATGCTCTATCTTTCCTTCCTGACATCCTGGATAATTAATAGGGTGTGTTGTTCCCTGATTTGTAAATCCTGAATGACGCCTTTTTGGAACTCATGCAGTGTCTATAATGACAGTGCGACGAGGTTAAGTCGTGTGTTCTGCTAGTGCACTGCCTGCTTCATCTGTTGCTGTATCAAAACTCAATGTGCCCGCAGGGATCAACACTGCACGGATATCAGTGGTGAGCTCCAATTCATGTCTTTTTGTGCTTGCACCTATTTGTTCCCCGCTCACTTGAGTCGCACTCGCTTGCTACCCACTCACTTGACTCACGCTCGCATAAACTACGCTTTTCTGAACCTGCAAGTCTTTTAGTCCCTTGTGAACATCTGCAAACACCTTCTTATATTGTTATTATATATTACCCTAGAGGTTCTCCGTGACGTTATTGACAGTATCACTTATTTCTTCAAGGTCCCCCTCAGTGAGGACCATTTCCTCCAGGTTGACGAACCTATCAGACTTCACCTTATTCCTCACGCCACCCTTCTATGGCTATCACCTTTTGGTAGGAAAAGGGGAGGGGTGTTAGATGGATCCATGCTGATATCACCATCAAGATCATACCCCCTTCTATCTCTGGAATCTTCGTCTCTATTTGGAGCTATGCTTCAGTCCCTTTACCATTCACGAATGTGACTTGTTTGTCCTTCTTTCCCATTGGTGTGGTGGGCTTCGCACCAATCATCCCTTCCTGCTTCGTGCCTTCAGTAAGTGAAGTTAAAAAATCTCTTGGCCATTTACCGATGATGGCTTCCACATCCTCTTCTTCTACAAGTTACGATAACTCGTACCATACCCCAGCGAGGTCTTTCTTCACCTGAATATTAATGTGGTGCAAGTATGCTTTAAACTTCGCAATCTACCAATACTGATTCAGAATGATTGGTGATAACCAGGGATTTTTCTTAATCACCATAGGTAGACTCATCTCAAATCTAGCCCAATTTTTTTTATTTTCCATGACCCTGGTTGGCTCCATCGAATTCCACAGCGAGGCATATCTAACAACCTCACATAGATCAATGTCCACAGTGGGGAACTACGATTCCTCGGGCTCCCTCCAAGCCATTAATGCTATCAATAGCAAGAGCCGCGCGTAGTGGAAATTCTTAACCTCTTCTTGAGCTTCCTGGAAATCTGTGAGGAAATCATTACATAGATACTCTACCCAATTATAAATTGCGCCTTTGGAACACTCCGTGACCAATGATATTTATGGTGTAGAAAACTCCTTTGAGAGAAAATTTCTCATAACTTTCCCTGCTAAAATGCGTGTGGAAAATCACATTGATCTATCAGAGATGGATTTAATTGAATAACAACCAGTTCCCTTCGTCATATTGAAATATTTATTCATTTGATCTGTGAGCTATTTGTCGTGATCTTTGCCCATGAAAGCTTTTGCATGGTCCAAGTTGAGGAAAGGCAGGGCCATAATATTCTGCATTAGCATCATGTTGAATATAGGGATCCTCTTCCATAGCCACAAGAATTCTTCGCGCACTAATTCCAACAGTTGGACTACACAAATAGTGTTAATTATACTTCGCCCAATGTGTGGCACATAAAACATGTTGAGTATCCCTTCATCCTGGATACCAACTACCCACTTCATTGGCTCCAATATTGTTACTCCACCTTCATAGGCTTGTTGGAACAGATACCAGCTTGGCTCAAACTACATGTACTTACTGCAATCATTGAAGTCCCAATCCTCCATACACAGCTGGGGCACCTTGCCCAATAAATCCCCTTCGATCGACACCTCATCTAGAATTAGTGGCGTAAATAACTTCTACTTAAATGTGTCGGGATCCTTTGTTGAATTTTTAGCATCCATCTTACATGGCGGGATATACAAAACAAACCTAGAGATAGGTTCAACCTTCTCGACATTGATTTCGTTAGGGGAAACTTCTTCTTTGTCAGAATCTCCAATCTCAACCACCTTCTTCTGACTGTCTTAGGCCCCCTTTCTCTATCGTTCCTTAGGTATTTTATTCTGGGGTGATGATCTTAACACTAGATTCTTCAGCTTTTTGGATGGCACTGCACCCATAGTCGCTTGCCTCCTGGGTGACCTCAGCTCTGTGAGAGTTTAAGGTGCCATGAATGTTATGATTAATTCTAATCCTTTGTGGAGAAATTATTGCTCAATCTCCTCGTATCTCTTCTCCAACATGCAGTAGCTCGCTCGACACTCTTGCAAACACCAAACCTCACATCTAAATCTTAGTGCAAAAAGTGTTTAAATGTGGAGTAGGGTGCCTGATTTATAGTGAAATTCGAATTAAAAATCCATGATTTCCTTTAGATAATCCTCATAAATGCATATTTGGCGGGAGATCTGCCTAGATATGCCAATTAAATTCATCCCTCCCACTCCTTTTAATGGCCAAGTCATTTTCCAATCAACTGTTACTGTTCCAACAATCAATTTTTGGACTAACTTCGCCAGACTTACCCATTCAGCACACTCCTTCCTCCATAGGCACAGTTTCCTCCCTCTAGGCCCTCTTTCTGCATCCTATGTAGTAATTCTTCTGTGCTTAAGCCACCCTTCGAAAAAATCTTTGATATTCCTATTGTCTCTTTCAAGTAGGAACCTATAGATCTCCTCCCCTAAAACAAACTTGTTGACCATGTATTTTAAACTGGATTGATTGTAACATTCTTGGGCTTGGTCCAATTACGCAACCCAATTAGGTTGTACCAGAGTTCTTGGCTCCATGGTAATTCAGAATAATCCTTATTTGACTTCTTGAAGAGCCTCATTAATACACTTCCATCCATCGATAAAGCCATAGGTCAATAAGAAAATTTTGGTCATTGCATATGAATCAATAGTACCATGGTGCAAATCCATCTCAAGATACCATTTCTGAGGTATAGAATCCAAGAAATGAAAGAAATGTGCACCCACTCTGGTTGAGGTTCTTCACCCCAAGATGCAGTCCAGTGAGACAAATTCTCGTGAGGATCATCTCTACCATTTTACTTCTTCGCGATCTTAGTTTCTACCTGGCCAAATATGAGTCTTATCAGACTGCAAAAATCCTTCCAGTTGTCTAATCTTTGTTTGTGTGCACCCCACCATCAGGATGGAGTGGACCCTAATGCAAAGTCCAGAGCTTTGTGTCTTTGAGCCTCAGCCACCTTTTGCTCAAATTCTTCTAGAAACAAGACAACGTTCCTTGTTCCATCATAAAAAGGCAAGTCACACAATTCTGATATAACTCAACGCAGATATTTTATAACTCTGTTACATTTCTTAGTAGTTACTTCATGCAAGCGATTCTGGAAATTCTCCAGCTCTTCATCGGAATATAAAATGCATGAACCATTGCGCTCCCAACATATTATGCTATCATCCATAGGGTTAATCTAATATTCATCCAGCGTAGTAAGCTTATATATTTGATCAATATCAGCATCCCCATATTCATGTTGGACATGCTTAGTATATCTCGCACCTTCGGAGGGATCCAATGGCACATCAACTCAATTACCGTCCTTCTGAAATACCATATGCTTATTCTTTAGATTGATTACAACATCCATGTCATCAGCCTAACCAAATCCAAGAAATGAAGGATAAGGATTTCTATCATCGACGATCTCAATAACTTCAAAGTTGAATAACACACTTGGTCTACCAATATATATGATGATTCCCTACAATTGCCTGATAGCTATAATATTTTGCTTATTTTCCATCCTCAGCTGAATTGGTGACCATTGCAGCTTAGGCCTTCCCATCTACTCCCATGTATTTTTCGGAAGAACATTGGCATTTGATCCCAGATCCAGAATGACTTGATCCATCTCATAATCTTTAATTTTCCCAATCAACCACATCTCCTGGTCGGTTCTCTTATTATTTTGGTACACTTTATTTATCATGAGCTGCTCCAATCATGTCTCTTCCTTGCAAGTGCACTTATCTATCAGCTCTTGTAACCCATTTATGACCTTATGATCCCTTAACAATTTCAAGCACGTCTGCAAAAATGATGCCAAGATGGATAGATCAGCTTCCTTTTATTCAGTACTCTCCTCAGGATTATTCTACAATGGGAACAATTGGCTCTGCCCAGTTGATGTCGAAGCTTCAGGAGTCATAAATTTATTATCCGCTTCCATGAATGCCTCTTCCTTGCACTGTATATTGAACCCAACGTTCTTATCTTCAACCTTCCAGACCCATGTCTCCACCACATGCTTCTTTCCTTCTGCCCAGTTTTTTCTGGTATTCACACCGTTGTGCGTTACGATGTTAACGCTCCATTTTCCTTTTGCAGTTCAACCCTCATCATTTATATGTTCTGAGTTGGTTGGTGGTTGCGCTTCTCCTACATTTTAGCTAATAAAATGGGACAATCTTCAATTTCATGACCAAATTCTTGACAGTACTCACGAGAAGCTGTAGTAGGATTGTGACAATCCCTGGCAAAATGTCTAGGCTGTTTGTAGTTATAACATATAATCTTCCCTCATCCATGACCAACGCCTCCTCCTAGGCCATGCCCTTGGCTGTGGAAACCTCCTCGCGCTGTTGGAGAACCGGAAGCTTCCTGACCCTCTACTTTCATTTTTAACATGTTAGGAATGTGTTGCATCATGACATCATAGCTTCGACAATTTTTTTCATCATGTCCCACTGAATTTTAGTAGTTAAAAAATAATTTTTTTGACGATCTAACATATTTTTGCAGCAGATGAAAATAATTAGTGGAATGCTGGCCTGCAACTTTGCATATGATACACCAGACATTAGGCCCTACACTTGGCCGAACAATCAATCCAGGCTTCAATGGACTTGGCATCTCAACACCCAAACAGTCTTTATAAACAGGGAACTGCTCCTTATAGTCACCCTCTGCTTTGCACTTGATACACCAGACCTCTGACCACATCAGATCTAACCTCCTTTCCCTTCTTTAGATCTTGGAGCTCCATATGAAAACTTGCCAACTGAGTTTGAAGCTATTGAACCCATATATTTGTATTAGCTATCGACGAAGCTTCAAGCTTCATTTATATCTCCAACGCTTTATCTTAGGTTGGAATCTTCTTTTGTGAAAATGACAATCTAAGGTGAGGCAATGACATAACAATGAACCATTATTTATGTTGTTCATCCAAAATCTTTAAGTTAATTTGGCTTAGAAATGTATTAAAGCTCTGGTCTACCTCCAACACAGTCTCAGTAACCAACTGCTTAATTTATTTGGTCTCTATGATACATTGGGACTGCGACTTTGTTTCTTGAATTCATCGTTCAACGCAGTATTCATCTCAACCAATGTAGAATTTGCGTTTGTCGTAGTATAATTCATATACCAGGATAATTCTCTATCCTGCAGCGCTGTAACCAACTGCGATTTCTTCATATTTTCATCTGTAATGTTATGTGAACTCCATATTTCCTCTCCAACAAACAAGAACTATTCAAGATCATTCGATCCCTTGAACACATGCATATTTGGTGGTTGGCCCATGGTGAATGGGGGAGGTGGAGGTGGAGTTGAAGTTAGAGGTGGAGGTGGAAGTGGGGGACCAGTAATGTGATGGGTGGTGATGGGGGTGGAGGGTTAGGGAATCTCTACAATGCTCTGCTGATTTTCATATATTAGCGACACACTCCTTGGGGTAGCGGGGTTTCTTTCTCCTCCTTTAGATCCAAACAATGGACTATATTAAGTTTCAATGTAAGTACACCAATTTGTTCTAAATATTTTACTGATTCGCTTAGCACCAGGTTCTATTTCTCCAAACACCAATCTTAGGGCATATGTAGTACACTCTTTTCACACAATAGAATTTTAATCCATAACTTCAGTGAATTTAGGTACTTACCTCGTAGACCTTTAAAAAATTTGCGCTCTGCTTCACTATAGGATATCGAGGTATCAATCGTGAACTTCGTAATAAAACCTCCAAGGATACTATCGATCCAATAATCAAAATATCTCACGATCTCATTATCAATCTTCTTTAATTGCTTAATTAGATCTGGAGTCCATGCAGTAGGCTTATTATTGAAATGGATCGTCTGTGCAACTAGTCTTCATATCCATTCATACAACTCTCTAGAAAATGATGAAAAAAATATCTCATATTGATAGGTATAAATATACTTATGTAACCAATGTTCACTAGAGGTGTGTGGATTTTTGTTTTATTTCACAACAAACTCGCGCTCTTTTAGATCTACCTAGCTTTCAATATATTTCTTATATGGATACCACATCCAGCTATCCCTCAGTCAAATCCTGGTCCCATCAATAGAATTTTTTTTTGGCTTGATGGGGTCTAAACCCAAGTTCAAATGTGGCTGCATGAACCAACACAACCCACTATTACCGGCCCTTTCGGCAATGATCTACTTGCACAGACGGAAATCTCACTCGAGGAAATATAGGGGGATGTTGGAACCAGGTTTCTGCATCCAGAGGGACAATGGACTGTGGTTTTAGGGTTTTTCTTCGTTGGTAGAGCTTCAAAGAACATATCTATTAATTATACAAGCATTGTTCAACACATCTGTTGAACTTACTAGAAGACTGCACGATCTTACTTAATCATGCATAAAACAGGGTAAACAACCACAAGCAGAACTACATTATGAAATTACAGATCAAAACCATTACTTATCATAAACAACAAGTAAAATAAAACACATCAACGGAAACACATATTTATCTCAACAGGTCTTTCATTAAAGCTCATATCCATCTCATACATTCACTTCCACCCCGTGCACTCAGATGCAGGTGTCTACTCACTCAGCTGCAGACTTCTTAAAGTCTCTACGCACTCAGTTGCAGTAGCCTTTCCTCTAACCCAAAACCATAGAATCTGACTCAAAAATTTCTTACATCCAAATGAATTTTATCAATTCTCTATCATTTTCTCCCTCTGTGACTTCTATCTAGAATCCTTATATAAATTTTCCATTTACAATACCATGGCACGAAACCCATGGGCGAAGTTCAACATTCAAAAAATAATCCCATCCCATTCCATAATAAGGGGTTTTGACCCACCCAAAAGCCCCTAAGACTTAAAATGTACTTTGCGCTACACACTCCTCTCCTTGATCTGCGAAGGCTTTCTATAACTTTCTTCTTAGAGGGGTACTGTATCCAACGCTCAGGTAGATTTATACAAAGTTGAGTATTTTGGATACTAGAATAAGCGCGGATATAGTAGGTTCCCTCAAGGTTTTCCTTTTGGATGTATCATATTTTCCATCCAGACTCAACTCAACCTATGGCATCTTCCGAAACACAGAATAAGAACAAACAAAAGTCCAAGCGTTGTGGTTGACACATTTTCTCTTTTATTCCACCACAAAGTCCTTTTGACACATGCAATTTTCACACAAGATCTTATTTATGTATAATGACCAAGACACAAAATAGATAGGACATGACTAAAATGAAACACATATGACTGACACTGATGAAAAAGAAAAATAAAAAGGGAAAACTGTACAGTAAACAAAACTTAGAGCTATTATTGAAAATAATGTTTCAAATCTCGTCCATTTAAGGGAAGGGGGTCAATCCTCTCGTCTATGGAATTTAGCATGAAGGTATGATGACCAAGCACCTCTTCGATGGTAAATGGACCAATCTACAAATTTTGGAACTTTGTGTGTTTTCCTTTCTCTTAGTGGAATTTATCCCACTTTAGTACTAGGTCACCCACATAAAAAATATTAGCCCCTACGTATTTCTTGTTGAACTAGTGCTTAAAACAATTTTTATGGATGAGAAATATCTCTTTGACTTTGAGCCTTTCTTCCTAAAGTTTGAGAAAAAAAAATATCCTTCTCTGAACTAGAAGGCAAGGCCTACCTTTGAACTCTTTGGAGAGTTGCAAGGCTGGGAGATACATATTCAGGGGCAAGATGACTTCTTTACTACAAAGCAGAAAGTACAATGAGGTTTTAAGGGAAGTCTTAGGAGTTACAATATCAACCCATAATACATTTTTCAAAGCATTGTGCCAGTTCCTTTGTTCAGATAAATTTTTTTTCTTGATTATGCGGATAAGATTTTTATTTGTCGATTCAGCTAAACCATTTCCCCACAGGTAATAGTTAGATGTCTGCTTTAATACGTTCCCATTTTGTAATGTGAATTCATAAAGTGTCAATGAAGAAAAATAAGTGGAATTATCAAAGACAGGAGACATTAGAATGCCAAGCCTGGTTATAATGTTCTACTGCAAGAAGTCGATGACCTCCAGGTCATTTACTTGTCTTAAGGGAACCGATTTTTACCACCGAGTAAAACAATATGTTGCTGTGAAAATATATCGGTGTTGCTTTGATGAGTGTGAAATTATTTCTTCGATAACATCTAGGACCCACTGTTGGAATTGTTCCTCGACTGCTATTGGTAGAAGTGGGGTGGATGACTTCTGATCTCGACCGATGCATCTCTGATAAGCTAGGCACTTGTAGACATAAGAATGAGGATATTAAATAAAGTGGGACAATAATAACCATCCCTAATCACTTTATGTGTAGTTGTGTCTTTTGCATAGTGACCATCTGTCATTCCATTGTGAAAATCTATAATTACCTTCTCTGCATCATGTGGCTCAAGGTATCTTAGCAAGACCCCGTTCTAGCACCTTATAAAATGTACTCCATGAAAAATACGATGGGATAGAGCTTTTAGGCAAATTTACCTCTTTTGTTTGTTCGATAAATGTGTGGGAAATGTGTCATGCTATAGAAATGTCTGCATATCAAAATACCACGACGTTGTTGATTTTATCTGGGGAACATGTTCAACATTGTACATCTCTATTTCCAGCTCCCAAATTGAGAGATCTTGCTTAGGAGCATCTCTCGCTTCAGCTACATGTTGACAAAGGCCATGAACCTTGATTGTATGAACTAATTTATACTCCAAATCATATTCTTGTAATAAGGTCATCCAATTTCCCCTCTTCTCACCCAATTCCTACTGCATAAAGAGTGTTCTTACCACTAGACGAGGAAAAAAAATGATTGTGTGAGATTTAAGAAGATAGGGATTGGAGTATTTGGCTACCTTGTATACAACATATGCTTGTTTTTTGATTACAATATAATTTAGCTCTAACCCCTAGAAGCCAACACTCATGAAAGATATAGGTCTTTCATTTCCTTCAAAATCCTTTTGAGTTAGTAGGACCACAATAGAAGAATCTGAAGCAAAGGTATAAAGCATGAAATATTTTCCACAATCAAGTCTGAATATTCTAGGTGCATCAATAATAGCCTATTTAATGAGAGAGAAAATCCTTTTCCATTTTGTCCCATATATAAGTCGCATGTTTCTTAATCATCTCTTGTAATGCTTAAGTTATTTGAGCATAATTAGAGATGAACTTTCGCAAGAAATTAATATTCCCTAAGAAATATTGTATAGCCTTCTTATTCAATGGGAATGAGATATGAGTAATAAATTTGACCCTCTTGGGATAGAATTTGATTCCACTCTTTGTAATGATGTTCCCTAAGAGATTCCCTTATGACACACCAAAGATTATTTTCTTGGGATTGAGATAAATCCCATATTTGTGACACCACTCAAATATTTGTTTTAGATGATGTACGTGATCTGATTAGCTTTTGGAAAACATAGTAACATCATCCAAATAGAAAAATACACTTTGCGAAATAATGCCATGGAAAGCGATGTCCATCACTCTTTGAAATGTATCATTGTCATTGATAAGAAAAAATGGAATTATCTTAAAAGTGAATGTTCCCCACTGGGTCGTAAAGGTGGTGTTCAAACGATCTGGTTCTACCACTAACACTTGATTGTAACCAAAAAAATCATCTGGTAGTGTTAACATCTAAGAACCAAATACTGTTTGGAGGATCTGTTCCATGGTTGGCACTGGGTAATTATCTTTATCGGATTCCCGATTGAGATTACAAAAATCTACGCATAAGCTTATCTCATTGGACTTCATTATGAATTGGACCAAATTCGAAACCCAAATTGAAAGTATAACTTTGAAAATGATCCGAGCATCTGACAAATTTCTCAATTCCTTTTGAATGAGGGGCTCCAGTGTTGGATGAAATTTCCTTAGTTTCTATTGGAAAGGTTTCATCCCTTCTTTGATGGGAATGACATGCTCTATAATACAAGTATCACATGTCTTTAATTTTTCGTATGTCCATGCAAAAAAAATCATGGTATTTTTTGAATAAGCGGATGAATTATTGTAATTATTGTGGAGAATAACATGAACCAAGGTTTACATACTTTGGATCTTCTTGAGTTCCCAAATTGACCTATTCAGATGATAAATTTGAGCTATGAGTCTATGTATTTAATGGTCACCTAAACCAGATGGTACAAAGTACAAAATTTATTGCCTACTAATCTGCTTCTTATGCTATTATTACTATTAATATGTACATCTATATTAAAATATTCATTTGCACCAGTTGGAGAACAAGGAGGGAGATCCAACTGTGTATTTGGTGGGATGGGTGATGGCTGTGCTTGATAACACCTGTGATCAGTTTGCAATAAAAAATTTCCAAACATTAAATCAGTAAAGACAACATGCTCATTATGGCCCTCAAGTGGTGTCATAGTGTATTTCATGTATGTTAGGTCCCTATAATACTAGTGTATCCCCTTATTGTTGTTAGTGTAGCCCCCTTATTGTTATTGTTGTACCCCTGTAACCTACAAATTGTTATAATTGTGCCCTTACATTATTTTTTATTTATTTTATTTTATTTATTTATTTATTTTTTCTGAATAAGACTAATTCTATTAAGTAATCATATGGTACAAACTATAGATACAGTCAAGATAAGCTAGAAAGTAGGGAAGCCAGAAATGATAAAATATCAACCTCGGTCCCAAAAGTAAACAGGTGTTAAGCAAAAGAACCAACAAGAGTAGGTAGAGGAGCAATAAAGTGAAAGAGATAGACATTGGAATCTACCCAGAATGGGTCGATTCCTCCATGCAGCATTTTTTTCCTTTCTTTTTGTTAACTTTAACCCATCCAGTCTGGTGTGGATGAGCGAGAACCATTTGAAGGCTGTTGTTGACTGTAGGGAGAACCTCCTTATCCGAGTCAGAGGAGGAGGACTTGTGAGTTCGTTTCTATGTATTCGAGGTAGTAGTGTGTCCTTCAGGTTCAACTGAGGGCGAATCCTTCGTCTACATTGTAGCCAAGGGAGAGTCCTTCGTTTGCATTGCAACCTCCACTTCTACCTTTATCTCCTCTTCATCCGAGTTGAAGGAATCAATATCATCCATGGGGGTCCAGTCACATGGTTTCCAGATTTTAGATTTTTCTTTGTGATTACTTTTCTTCTTTTGGGCGAGGAACGTAGAGAAAGAGTTCCAAAGGTTCCCTGTTTGATGGCAATGGTGGCAACGAAAGGCAGTATTCTCATAATCCAGGGTTTATGTCCAAAGGAAATCCCACATTTTGAGATTGATTTGATTGGGCATACCTTTGCTCATGTCTATTTTAGAACAAATTCTACCGTAGGTGTATATTCCTTTCTCCCCCCCTGGAGGGATCTGTTTCCAGGTAGCAGCCCAGGGTGTTTCTAATTCGTTGGAAGATAGAGTAGTGCCATAGATGAGTAGGTAAATTTGGAAGTTGGATCCATATAGGTAGCTTGGTGATGACTGTCATAGATGGGTCAAATTCTGGGAACCAGGGGGTGAGAAATAATCATGCTGTTCCCCAAAACCATGGGCCTTCTGTCAGGGATTTTTGGTAATCTTCGCTAAAGGAAAACACCACTATGAAGAAACCCTTAGAGCAGAAGAAAACCTTGCAGTTGTTATTCCAATGAGAGATGACCCATTGGTAGAGATCTGATGTGCAGGGCCAAAGTCCATTGAATCGGAAGATGATGGAGGATTTAGAATATTTTTGAAGCTGATCTTCAAGATCTGGGTGAGAGATTTCTATGGAGGGTACTTCCTCCAGTTTATCGACCAAAAATGGTTTGGGAGCCTCAAAGGTTTGAGCAGCTTTCTTGGGAGGTTGTGGATGGAGCACATCCTTATAAGAGAAAGCTAGGGCAGAAGAAGGCTGCACGACTGCTCCCCCTCACAGACGAGAGGTTAAAACTACAGAAACGTCTCTTTTAATATTATAAAAAGAGAGGGGAAGAGTATCCTCTAGATTTTTACCTCCATAGATAAATCGCTGAAGAACTGAGGGAATCCCTAGCTTGTGTTCGATTGCATGCGCGAGGCTCTAGACCAGATCCGCTGAGCACACCCATTGAAGTAATGATTTGCCAGAGGAAATTGAGATTTGAATCTGATAAAGAGGGGATGAGAGATTTGGGAAGCCTTGGATGCTAGAGATTAGCTCGAAGGCCGAAGTTGCATAGGGGTTTGGAGCTGTGCCTATCTGTCAAGTACGAGCATTGTTGTCTCTTATGACGCGGTTATCCCTGACTCTGGCAACATGTAGGGACGTAGAGAAATTTTTTGTCAGAAACCGCAGTCGAAACCCCAAAATGCTGCTGCCATGATGAGTCCTCAGAGGAAGCGATGACTCGTGGCTAGCCAAAGGTGCAGGAACAGGGAGATTGCCTATTTTTAGAGTGCGAGTGGCATCATCTGGAGTGGTGAATGAGCTAGAGGGACCTCCTGAGGGCCAGACCACCTCTTGGCAATCATTGTGGAGTGATGGTGGCTTGAGAGATCTCAAGCTATCAAGATATTCTGCGGGGCCAAGCTGTGGTGCGGCTGCAGTAGAGGAAGGCGTAGCAGGAACCCTAGCCGTCGACCTTTTTTCTTTGAATTGTGCCCTTACATTATTATTGTTAGGTCGGCTAAGATTATATTGTGGCCCCATGGACTCCTATATATAGAAAGGAGCTTTTGTCATTTGTATCATCCAAGAATTGTTCATTTATCTAATGTATTGGAGGTTTCCCCCTCAAACTGGTTGATTTCTAAGGCGTTGATCTCTCTTTTCTTCTATTTTTGGAGCTAGTTTCATAACATTTGGTATCAGAGCTTTGGATTCTAGTGTTTCGCTGCTCCAAATAGGTCATCATGGAATTTTCACTATAACCTTTTTTCTATGAAGGTTTAAAAGCTTAAATTTTTACAGAGATAACCTAAAATCATCAGGAACGTCGTGTAAAAATTTCAGATCTTGGTTCGTAATATTTTTAGAGATATGACCTATGGAAGTTAGGATTTTTTTAGGCTCCTGAATTTATCCTAAAATAGGTCATCATGGAATTTTTTCTATAACTTTGTTTCTACCAAGGTTCAGAAGCTGAAATTTTTACAAAGCGAAGCTGAAATCCTGAGGAACTTCCTGTAGAAATTTCAGATCTTGGTTCAAAATATTCTCGGAGATATTATCTACAGAAGTTAGAGTTTTTTAGGCTCCAGAATTTCATCTCAAAGAGGTGACCGTGGGAAACTCGTCATAACTCTCTCTCTGAGCGCTGGATTGGAATTATGTAAAAAGTGGCCAGAAGCACATGGAATGTAGTTTTTTGTATATAGATTCTAGAGTCGAAGGAGGAAATAGTGACACATGGCACGCCATACAATTTCTCTCTACTGAACCAGTCCATAATTAGGTCATTGCGGGAGATTGGGCATAACTTCGTTTTGAAAAATCCAAATTAGGTTAGACCTGTGGCATTCGAAAGAAGATTAAGTGTGCTACAACAAAACCGAATTTCAGATATTGAAGATCTAAAATAACAGAGATAATTCGGTTTCAATATTGAGCTCCTCAAACACAAGAAAAAGGTGTGCATTTATTTTCTAAAATTGCATAACGTTTGTTTTAAAATGCAGTTTGAAGTGATTCCAAGGGCATATTGAAGAATTTTTATCAGTATTGGGTTCTATAATTCCTCCAAAAAATAATTACATACCCATTAAGCCCTCAGAAATCTATACTATGACGCATGAAGAGGAAGAATTGCAGTATGAGATATCAAAATTACGGTACCAAGTGCAACAAATTTCAATCTTGCAAAGAGAAATCAAAGATGAGATAGATGGTTTAAAAGAAAAAATGAAGGCTAATTTGGACGGTTTAAAGGATCAAATGAAATATAATATGGATAATGAAGTAGTGGAATATCGCATCGAGCATCAACAACAAGTTATCCAACTCTCAAAGGATAACCTAACTTTGGTGCAAAATCAAATGAAACAACAAGAAGATCAACATCACATTGAAAAAAGTTTTGAAGCGGTCATAAAAATGATAACTCGACAAATACGACCAATTTCAGAGTATCTCAGCAAGTGGAAGAACTTTCTTATAGAAGATTCCACATGGGAGGATGAGAATTTTATACAGAAGCATCCAAAAATAATCAAGCGTTGAGGGCAACACTTTTTTGAAGGAGAGGGGCATGTTAGGTCCCTATAATACTAGTGTATCCCCTTATTGTTGTTAGTGTATCCCCCTTAATGTTATTGTTGTACCCCTGTAACCCCCATGTTTTTATAATTGTGCCCTTACATTATTATTGTTAGGCCGGCTAGGATATATTGTGTCCCCATGGATTCCCATATATAGAAAGGAGATTTTTTCATTTGTGTCATCCGAGAATTTTTCATTTATGTAATGTATTGGAGGTTGCCCCCTCGAAGTGGATGGTTTCTAAGGCATTGATCTCTCTTTTCTTATATTTTTGGAGCTAGTTTCATAACAATGTATGGTTCACTTTCCACTCTAATATGGTTGTTTTTTCCCTGATATAGAAGCCATAAATGTGACCAATCTGTAGCAATATACCCTTGTAACTTATTAGACTAGTCTCTATTCAAGAGTATGCCATAGGTTTTAGGGATGTCCACAATTACAATATCTATATATTAGTGTACTATATGACCATATGATAATTGGATAATAACATTCTTGAGTTCACTAATAGATTGGACAATAGATATGTCCAATTGAATGATTTATGCATTGATTTTACTCCCTTTAGAGTTAATTTTATTAGCAACAAATAATGGCATTACATTCACAGATGCACTCGAATCAACTAAATAATTATGGACATTCTAATTAAAAATTTCAAAGGTTAATAAAAATGGAGGGTATAAGGTATTAACATCTAATGTTACAACATTAACCACTGACTCAAGGGAACCATAAGACTTACTAGACAAATTTTGAGAGTTAGAAGTTTTGTAACCTAGTGAAGGTTATGAAAAGGCTTGTACAAGTAGTTCACGCTGTCATGTTATCTTCGCGAGCTCAAAGATGGAAATATTGGCGCGAGAAATATTAAAACCTTCAACTATGTTATAATGAATTATTTCACTTGTAGCAGGAATTGTTGAAGTGTCTGGAGGAGTGGCTTTATTTAAAACTTTTGGAGTGATATACTTGCTTTTTCTGCTAGAGGAAGTGATATTAGAAGAAGTATCATTCTAGACTTATTTTGTGCATCTTAAGAAGGATTGTCTACTGGTGAGGTTTTTATTAATAATTGTTCCTTAAAACTTTATGTCTCGACACATCCTATTTAGAAATGGGCCCTTAGCTCCTCAAGTAATATTCACCATTCCACTTCTGAGGAGGGGCTTCGATTTTAAGTGGTGCTTCAACAATCTTCTTGTTAGAAATGAGGATACAATCAAAAGCATTAACTGCATTTCCAATTCCTGTACTTTCTTCAACCACTGCAGGTTCATTTGTTTCATCTAGTTTCTCAGACTACTCATATAATAGTAAGGTATCCACAATGTGCACGACCAAAGCATTCACTTTATGGTTCCACTGTGGGGATGTTTTCTCTTGATGCCATTCATGGTAGAAAAGAAATAGTTATACATTCCCATAATTTAAATATTCAACACAACATTCAAACTTTGGGAAGATTAAGAAGGCTTATTATTGTTTTTGTTATTCTTTATGAATTTAAAAAACTTGGGGGCTTGCTACTGGTAGAAGTATCTATTTACCTTCTCATTGGTACATGCTTTTAATATCTTGGTCAAGCTTTCAATATCTCAAAAATATTTGTATTTTTCCTTACTTGAAGAAGGCTGATACTTCCTACTAGTCTCCTTGGAGTATTTAATTCATCATTGTTAGTAATAACTCCAATAGCGCGCAATTATTTCTCCACGACGATTTATTCTGCAAAGTTTAAAGCCAATGTCTCCTTTGCAGATTGTTTGACGAAATAGGAAATGTTTGTGGGCAAGGAAGCAATATAATAATCAATAGTGATTGAATCGTGAGGTTGCGTGCTCGAGGGAAACTTGTTTAATATGCGATTGAACTTTTGATTGAAATATTTTATTTTCTCCTTTCCCAAATCTTATTGTTCCTGAGCTCTTTTAATAACATGGAGGGATTCTTTTCATTGATGTATTTATCCAAAAACAACTTCTTAAACTCCCTCCAACCATGGACTGAATCAAAATACATACTATGGTACCATGCTGCTGCTCTACTTTCTAATGTAAAAGGAAAAATCCTACAAGCAACATCATCGTACCATACCTCTAACATCCATAGATGCATGTAAAATTTATCAATATGATCTCTTGCTTTAGTCTTCTTGTCTGGATCAAAATTTGATAATAAATTTTCCGGATGATTGGTAATTTTATGAATATTATCAAAAAGAGCAATAGGCCCTCAGGCCATCCAATCCAGATCCTTATCGACCATGTTTTCATCTCTTTGTTCCTCCTCCTTTTCATAATCTAATGAGCCTTCTCCTTCACCGTTTAGAACGTCATTGAACTCAAAATGAGCTCTCGACTCTTTTTCTTCATAAAGAAAAATCTCTTCCTCGTACTCTTCATGGATAGGTGGAAGTGGATCTTGCTGAACTGTATCTTCAAAAGACTCTGCTAATGCCCCAATATTGGAAAACTAAAATCTCCGGCTGATGCAGCTAGTACATTGGTGCGAGTTGTTTCTTTCTTATTAGGATGATGCAGGAGATTATGACCAACAAGGAGTAAACCAACAACTTTCACAAATCAAGGGGTTATATGTCAAATCGCTAGGATTTGTTTGTAGGTAATCTTGTAATCCAACTTCATAATAGGTTTCGAAGACCCTCTTACTTTGAGAATAAGAGTTAGAATGGTGCTCATAATATTACTACGTTGTCAAAAATATGAATGATTAGGATTTGTAGAGTTATCAACCATAAAAAATTGGCTACCCTCCTTCTGGTGCCAGAATGTTGATGGTGTTGGATACTGCCAAAAATATAGGGGATCTCCCCAATATGAGGTCATAATTAGACCTCACAACATTTGGTGTAGGATTCCCATCTGGAATATGGCCCAGTTGCCTTTTAATTAAATATATTACTTGGATTAAGTAGTTAGAATGAGAGAGAAGTGCACATGTGCTTTTGAATGAGAAAGAGAGTGCACCTTGTGAATGTTCGATTGAGGATGTATCGAGGTTATTTCACCACATAGGGGGAATAAAGAGAGCCTAAAAGAGAAGTAATAGTATTAATATAATGGAGACAAAAAAAAATATGATAAAGAATCATCTACCATCAAGAGAAGTAGTTCACATATATGAAATGATAATTACAATCATTACAACACATTTCCAACAAGTTAAGTGCCGAAGTCACTAAAATAGTTCAATTAATTCAGTAAATGTGAAAGATAAAATGAATCATTAATATTCAATGAGCAGTATTAAAACATCCATAATCCACGCATGAAAATGTCTTGGCCAAAAGGCTTCAAGTAGTAAGAAAAAATTCCAAGATACATAAGTACAATGAACATCAGTAGCCCAATAGTGGAACATTAGAGCCACTACTTTCTCCCCAAAATCAGTAACTCTATCTCTCTAATGCCTTGTGGATAAGACAAGGTTAAAAGACCTTTACAGGAGTAACGAGGATCCTTTTATAACTTGAGGCATGACCTTTCACATCCTCATGAATCTTGACTTTCCAACTCCTAATGACCTTTGGACTTCTACAACCTTTGGACTTCCAATTGCATTTTGGAATTACACATGACTCTTGGTATTACATGTCTTTTGGACTTCCATGGATTTTTTGTCTAGACATGATTACTGGACTTCCACTTATTTGTATTTAAAATGATTACATCATTACATCATAAATTCCACATCATCATGTGATGAGACATGACAAGTCACTATCCTTGATGAATGGGACTCATAGTGACTAAGGACATGGAATTTCTTCAATGGGTGACATCGCTACCACTCATGTCTTTACAACTTCCGATAATTTATTTCTTCACCCTCCAAAGGGTCCTTGATCTTATGGAGTATTCAAGGTTCTTCGATCATCAAGACTTCAATGTGTTATTTTTTCTTCAATTCTTTCTTTATATGTTTTCTTTGCCTGATATTCTTCATGTATGCACTCCATGTTGTTCCTAAAATACCTGTAACTGCAATCACTCCTGATAAGAAACAATCAACCTGAAAAATATCATATTATAACATTTTTCATGCAAATTTAATGTTCATGCCTTAAAAATTCACTTTGGAGAGGAAGGAGAGCTTTTGGGTGCAAGGGGGTACTTTGATAGGCTGAAGGGTGACAGAGAAGAAGCTTCAAGGCTTCAGGGTGAACCCATGTGCTCAAGAGAGAGAGACACCCAAGGGAGGGCATAGGTTACATGTACTAAGGATGAAGGATGAGGCTTCAGGCTTCCCAAGTGCGAAGTGCGCTCAAGGGAGACAGGAATGGTGCATGAAGCAGAGCTGAATGATGAAGGGAAAGGCTTCAAGGATTTTGGGTATACTCATGTGCGCAATAAGGAAAAGGAGGGTGCATGCCACATTGTCAAAGGACAAAGGATGAATCTTTAGAGATTCAGAGTGTTCTCATGCACTCAAATAGCCAAGGAGGGCACAAAGCGCACTGCTAAAGGCTGAAGAGGTTAAGCTTCAGGTCTTAGGGCACAATGCTTTAGGGCACTCAAAGGAATACTTGGTTCTTCAAGGTCACAATTCAGAACAAGGAAGGGGAAATATGCTTTAGGAGTGCGTTATATGCTCTTGGAGGGTGTGGGGTGCACTCCCGAACAATGAAGTATTCCCGATCAAGGATTAAGAGTGCACTCATGTGCTCCTTTCCTTAATGGGTTCACTTTGCAACCAAAATTTGTCTAAGTCTAGAAGATAAAACAAGGGGAAAACAAAATGATTTTAGACATAAAATCATGTGCGAAACATACCAACTCATCGAGAAAACTTAGGAAATCTTGAATAATGATAAATAGAGATCAACATGCCACTTTATATACATTCCACAAATGCAACAAACATAGTGTATGCAACTGCGGCCAAAAGTGTCATTTTACAACAACAAAGGAAGTCCAAACGTAATACCAAGAATCTCCACGTGCATATTCCTTTTTTATTATAAAATTATAGGTCTCCCATGTATATATGCCATGTTTCTAGGGATCCCAACATAATTAATAATTATTTTGAGCATATTTTGGGAAAGTTTTTGAAACCTATATAACTTACTATGATTTGACAGTAAAAGATATTCCAAAATTCATTAGGAATTAACATGAATATGCCAACCATTTTCTATATTTTATAAGTTGTAAAATGGTTGTAACCACTTGATATTTGTTGATTCTCAAGCAGGCCTATTTTCAAACACTTTTTATTTCTTTTTTGAGCAAGCTCGTATATAAAAGGAGATGCTCAAGAAGAGGAGATTACATGTGTATTTTAACAATTGTTCTTATATATATATATATTTTTAATGTTGCATAATTAGTGAGTGTTTATATAGATTACTATGAATATTTTTTTCTATTAAGTTAGGGCTCACTACAATAGAAAAAAGTGTTGTGTAGTTTAGTAGTTTTTCATTTCTTGTTGTGTGATTTAATTTATCTATGCAATTATTCATTTATGTAGGATTACATTTATTTGATAAATTATATTTATTTCCCATTTATATTTTTATAGAGTAACATTAAAAATTTCTCTTATTTTTATTTATGTAAATTGTAGTTGCTCGATAAATTATTAAATTATTTATTTTCGTAGAATTGTAATTTATTTATAAATTATATTTACCATTTTAGAATAATTGTATTTTATTTTATTAAATTTATTTAAATGGAACTCTATCTCATTTATAAAATACACTTGCAAGTTATGTTCATTGCATTCATGTCAATAATATATTCTAAAGTATTGTGCTTAACATAATAATTACATTTACTTTTTGTAATAACAATGATCATTTTAGCAATGACTATATTTTTGTTTTTAACGAGCATAATTTCTTTTCAACATGTGTGCGAGTGATTAAATTTCATCAAGTGTTCTTTCCATTTAGAAAGAGTGATTTCCTTTCAGCAAGTGTGCTTTTTCTTCTGCAAGAGTGGTTTACTTTCAACAAGTGTGTTTTTCTTTTAACAACCGCGATGACATTTCCACAAAGTGTGAATTTCAATTTAACATGTATTGCTTAATTGATTTCTTGCAATGTGATTTATTTTCCAAAATCCATAGAACCTTGCCAAAAACCTATGAGTTGTATATACTCTATCTATGAAAGCAATTGTTAAAACTATAAGTACTGAACCAACTAGTGAAAGAAAAAGGTTTTGTGTTTATATATATATAAATATAATTGTACTTTTTACTTTTTCAATTTACTTCTTCTTTCTTTATTTATTTTTTTTCAATTTAGTTTTTTTTTTTTTTTTCCTATACGAATAAAGTTATGTTGAACATCTCTTATAACTTATGAAAGAAATTTAATTAATAACCATTTTTTTTTTTTTTAATCTTTAAGATAAAGTTACGAAAAGCATACTTTAGGGTTTGAACTTTAAACTTCTAGATCATAAAATGCATAAACGCACTTGTAAGTATTTTAGGTTGTCTTGGTTTTTAAATAGGTAAATCTTGACTACCACCATGTGTAGAGTAATTTTGCAAGACTATATGTCTACACATTTGAGAAACAAAAACCATAACTACACATAGTTAAAGATACTAGATATGGAAACCCCAATGGAAATTAGAGATACAATATGTGGAAACTTCAATGGTATGCAATTATAAATAATGTGTGTGTGAGAAAGATGAATAATTTAGTTTTTTAAATTTAATGAGACGTAACAATATTGAATTCCCATCTTGCTATACTCTTTTTGAGACAAAATCTTTGGGGTGATGCAAGTCTAGTACATATTTAAACCAATAAAATCTACTCTTATAAACAATTATTAAAAACATTTTTTTATTTAAAAAAAATCTTTTTAATGCTTATTAGATTTGGAAATTAAGATGAATCTATACTAGATATCATTTTTTTGGGATTGAACTGCGTTAAGTAAGTCATTCATTTATGACCATTTTCCATGAGAGGTAGTCGTAACTGACTAATTTCTCATGATTTTTGAATAGTCCACTTAGCACTCATTGCATCGGGTGATGCTCATAGGGGTGAAGAAGTGGGATTGAAACTAGTGAAATGAATCACATAGTGTCAATCATCACTTCCGGGGCTTGCACCCGGTAACCAGGACTTCCAGAGAGGTCACCCATCCCAGATCACCTCTGGCTCAAGCATGCTTAACTATGGAATTTTCTCCACAATCAAACCCACTTAGCTTGCTACACAATATCTTAATAAATACATTTATATATTTCACCTCAAATTTTCAACCTTTTTTCAATAAAATTAACTTCTCTATAAAATTAAATACTCTTATTCACACTACATCATGTTCCCAATATCCTTAACATATTTACACATTGTATAATATATCCTCACAATTTATATCCATTTTCAAAACAAACTCTATGCCTTCAAAATGCAAGGCTTCTCAAGAACTAACTTTAATTTATATTTTTCTTAACTTAACATTAATGGTTCTATGGTTCTACTTATCAACATCTAGAATCTCATTAGCCTCATTGACCATACGTTCATGTTCTACAACATGTACCCATTATCCTTAACATATTTCCACACATTCTATAATATATACTCATAACTATATATATTTCCAAAACAAACTCCATCCCTTCAAAATGTGGGACATCTACACAACCAACTTCGATTTATATTTTTTTAACCTTAATAGTAATTGTTATATGGTCTTACTCATCGACATCTAGAACCATTCTACTTATCAACATCTAGAGTCTCATTAGCCTCATTGACCATACGTTCATGTTCTACAACATGTACCCATTATCCTTGACATATTTCCACATTCTATAATATATACTCATAACAAATTCTACATTTCCACATTTCCACATTCTATAATATATTTCCAAAACAAATTCCATCCCTTCAAAATGTGAGACATCTACACAACCAACTTCAATTTTTTTTTTTTTTTTTTTTTTTTTAACAGTGATTGTTATATGGTCTTACTCATCGACATCTAGAACCTCATTGACCATATCATTACATCGTAAAAAGAGAGCATGTTCCTTTAGATGACCCTCTCCAATAGGTTCATGTGCCTCTAAATGAAACTCGTATACTCCTAGTGGTCCACATCCCTTAAGAAAAAGCTATACTCCTAGTGGTCCATATCCCTTAAGAAAAAGGTTGAAAATCATAAAAATTAATTTTGTAGGTAGGTGTGGACACTACCTACAAATATAATATCAAATCGAAAACGTAGGAAAGTAACATGATCATGTGGTAAAATACCAACATTTTATTAACATTAAAATAGACCTTTATGCTTCAAGTCCTCAACTATGTGCTAAAAAATAAGATAGCATACTTCATAGTGTGTTGTTTTTTAACATTTTACTTATTGAACATGGCTCTTGGAATGATATATGGCTCTTGGAATGACATAGAGTCAGTGTTCCATTTAGTTTTTAAATAATTTTGAATAATGCCAACGTTATTGGTTGGAAGTAGGCTTGAAAGAGACATGGGACAAAGTCATTCATTCCCTCAATGTGTGTCACCTCTAAACCCACTAACCTAATCATTTTATTAACCAAATCATTTTATTAGTTGGAGACAGATTCAAAAGTGACATGGACAATGAATTGAATTAGTTGTGCCAAAAATATGATATAATAAAAGACCCATAAAGATCCATAAAACATAAAGATCTTTATTAGTTTTGTCTAAAGATCCATAAAACACTCACATGTACCCAAATATGATATGATAAAAGTGTAAAGAGTCGTAAGCGTTATTTATATTCTCATCTATTCTTATTATTTTTAGGTTGTCGACATCCTACCTAACACAAGGGATCAATGGTATGAGTAATAGTTTATTAATTATAAAATGGCCGATTTGAGTAATGAGCAATAAATTAATACAAGTATAGTTATTCAACTTTATATAGTAACTGTTTAATTAATATATATGCCACCTTTTTCAACTTTACAAAAAGATAAATAAATAATTTATTAATCATGAAGTTGATTTATACGATGAGAAATTTATATACATATATTATTTAGCTTTATGGTTTAGTTTAATTATTTAATTATTTATCTGAAATATTATATTAATGAGATGGTTATCGATTATAAATATTAATTTCCATTAAGTTTATTGGGGTTATTAATACTTATTTTTTATTGATAGTTGAGTCGCTTTTCATTTAATTATTTATCTGAAATATTATATTAATGAGATGGTTATAGATTATAAATATTGAATTTGATTAAGTTTATTGGAGTTATTAATAATTATTTTTTATTGCTAGTTGAGTCGCTTTCGATTTAGATATTTTTATTGATGGCTGAGTAGGATTTTATTTAAATATTTGAAGAAAAAAGTGAACAGTATTCAAGGGTTTCTTCTGAAGAGAAATATGTAAACTTATTCACGTACAAAATTTGACACAAATTTGTATAATTATTATGGTCATTTGTAATATTGTCATTTTTAAAATTTATTGAGATATATTTTGCTATTTATAAAGAGCTTCAACATGGCCTCAACACAACTCAATGTAAAACTTATATGTTGGAGTTTTATTTCAATTTTCAATTGTTTTTTTTGCATGATACATATCTATCGAAAATCCATTGTGCACTTCCTCTCATTTGAATGATGATACTTAAAGAAAATTGGATTTTGCAAAATCTTCAGGGTTTGTTAACATAAGGCTCAAGGTTTTTACAATAATATACTAATTATGAGACATGTCACTCGTGGGAATTGAACTTGGTTGGGGAAGATAAAACTCTTTCCCAAAGGCCCCTAAGCTAGACCCAATCTACTATTTCAATTATTATTAGTGGAATCAATCAACATATTTGTTATTCCTTCATAAAAAAATAGATTACTATAAGTGAACAAGATATGTACTTGAAATGAAAAAATATATAATATCTAAAAATAATGTACGAGTTTGTTGTAAAATTTGAAACATAATGAGGGAAGAGGTTTTATAGGGTTTCCTTATGATTCCACTATGCACCTCTCCACATCTGACATCAAGATTCCCTCCTTCTTGATCTCATTGATGGCATCTTCAACTAGATATTTGTTTCAATGTTTTCATAGTAGACACATGTCTTTGATCATGGCAGAGGATTTAATAGACTATTCAAAGGGTCATTTGGCAAAGAGATAGACTTGGGTTTCAATTGCTTCATGGGACACTCATAGGAGTTTAACATCTGATCCTCTAGAACTTGACACATTACGTATTTTGACTCACATCATTTCTAAGTTGGGGGATTGGCCATCTTGCATAGATAATGACATGTTTTCTCCTGTGTATGAGCTAGTTGTTCCTTGAGATGCATTTAGCTCAGGGGTTTCCCTATCCACACAAAATTTGGAAGGTGTAAGAACACCTGTGGTCATTTCAATCTCTAAAGATGTAGTTTCCCTCTTTTATGGATCCTCATGGAATATCATGCACTCTACATTACACCATGAAGGCTATGACTCTAAGCCACTTCTCATGATCATTTTGATTTGTGCTTTCTCTTGAATGATTGCTTGCCAAACCACTCCTAGGAAAGGTTTTTCAATCCATTTCTCACAAACAAGATCATAAGAGGTATTGCTGACACTCTATCCCCTTCACACTCGTATGTCAATCTAAAATATGGTCTAATGGAGAACCCAAAAAATAATTAAAAGCGCATGAAAAGGAAGGCATAATAAATTAGCCTAGTTCTAGAAGATGGATTTTAAACTTAATCACATCTTCTAGATGGAGAACTCAATCTTGATATGTTGTTTCACTAGCAAACACATGTTGGGGGACAATTTAAGGAAATGGGCTAAGGAGCACTTCACCTCACTCCTAGGTTTTGAGCCTAGAAGTATGACAATAGCAAAAGGTTGAATAAATTATGTTTTGAGATCTACATATAATTCAAAAAAGATCTTGCATGCACACTAGAGCTAGGGCTCACAAGATCTTCTCTTGAAATGTTGATTTCTTGAATTCAATGAAATCTTAGAGAAATGCGAGGTTATGTTAGTTTGGGTTTGCCTCTTGGGGCCACTTCTAATCCCTTATTCAAATGAAGTTTTCATGGAAATAGGAAACATATTTAGGTTTTTTTATGAATCTAATACCTCATATGAATCATCTAGGTACATGGGCATGACTCAAATCCTTGTGGGACTGAACCTCTACATTGATTTAGATGACTCCATTGTAACTTAACTAGGAAGAAACACATACAAGCTAAATCTAGATTACAAGTATTCCCCTTTTTTGTGGAAGATGCCACTTATATGGACACTTTTCCAACGAATGCAATCAAAATGGTCCACACAAAGATTGGGTAAAGAAGTCTGAAATGGCCACATAGGTTAACCCTAACACCTCAACTTTGGCATAAAGTTTGAAGTTTCTCTCCTCCTCTTAAGTTAACCTACAATTGGACTCTCATCATATGGATTTTATATGTGGAATGTATGAATCCCTCATTAAAATGGTATCAGTCTCCAATTTGGGTATTTCGAACTATCCATCACCTCATCTATTACTTTCCTTTGCATTTTCCTTAAAATTTGGTTCTTTAAATTGATGAAATCCTTCCCAATACTTTGCAATGAAATATTTAATGGGTTTTTTAGACTCTTTGTAGCCCTTCCCTCTGACCTTATTCCTATTCCCAATATAGCCTCCTCTAAGATCTCATATGTTCCTTCTCCCTTGATTGATAAACTCCTTGAATTGAATATGAATCCCTATCTCTTATTATTTCCATCACCTCTAGGAAATTTCAAATAAAATATCCACTCACAATATCAGCCTAAATATCACACACTTTAGTGCATCAAAGGATGCTTTGGATCCTATGAAGAGACATCCCGAAATCCCCTCAACAAAGTAAAAAATATGTTCTCTCCTTCACACAAAAACAAACAAACTCATAAGTCCATTATGGAAAAAAACAATATCTTTTCAGGGTCTTTATAGGAAATACCCGAGTGACCTCCCAATACTGATTACTCTTTCCTTGAATTGAAGTCGATTGGCCAATCTCTCTAAAAACATGGCCATCAAAAGGTTGATGAAGACCCAAAAAACCATAAATTATATTCCTTTAAGAGACCATGATGGAAGGAGATAAGGATTTAAAATCCCTCCAATGAATCATTATGAAGTTGGGATTACCTAGTCACTATTGCATAGGGCCGACTGAGTAGCCTAATTATAGGATGGAGGACAATTGCATTTAAGCTTTAATATTCTTGGAGGCTCCATGCGGGTCTGGGTGTATCCCTCTTTTATTCTGTATTAAACGTTAAAGTCCACTGTTTTAACCTTTATGGGAACTATTAGGAAAGGGAACACTATGGGAACAATATTTTTCAATCTCTTCGATAAAGTTAGGACATGTGGTGATTGGGGGAGATCTCAATTTTATTGTAGGTTCTAGTGAGATTTAGGGCCTAGTTGCATATATTGATCCTCTTGTAGACATAATATAGAAAATTGAGGAAACGATGTCCAACCTCTAAAAACTTCCCCTACATAAAGGAAAATGAGATCTAGGGAGGCTTGAAACATGAAGAGTCTAGAAAGATTCCTCATATCATAATAATTAGTGGAAGATAATATCATGTTCATATAGTCGGTCTTGTATGGAGGGGAATCAACCACAAACCCATCTTATTAGATATGGCTACACACCTCCAAAGATTCCGTAGCCCCTCTAAAGTAAATTGTACTTGGTTGGAGGACCCTTCCTTTATAGAATCTATCAAGAAATATCAAGTTCAATTTGATCAATCCTCCCTAGAATCACCTTATCTTCAATTTCTAAAATATTAAGAGAACCAAAATTTTTTCAATAAAATTGATCAGAGGCTCAGTATTATCTAAAAAATGAAAGAGCTCAGAAGTGATCTAAACCAGAACGATCGAATAGAGATCAACACTAGGATTCCAATGCAACTCGTTTAATCAAAATTTGAGTTCGTATGAGTAAGTTATGGTCTGTTGTTTGTATTCTCGAACAGGTAAAAATTGTGCAGAACATCGATAGACTGATGACTTGGAAGTCTAGTCAGCACCTCAGGAATCTTCAGGAATATTCTCTAGATTTCAGCCAGTGACACTGTGAGAAGTGTTACAATCATATTCGCTAATGTTGATTGGGGAAATTGAAATTGCCCTCCTAATCCTAAGCTTGAAATTACCTCTATGGTGGATTATTATTTTAAAGGTGAAATTTTTGGGCCAATGGAGAAGGGCCACGTAGTGCAGCCAGAGGTTTCCACGTGCCCTCCCCCATGGCAAGGTTGGATGGAATATTAATTTTTATGCAAGGTCAAAACCATAGTCAAGTGACTGGCGCATATATATTTAACGAAAGTTGGATTCAAATGTTGGGTGCAACATATTACACATATCAACATATATTATTTTAATACAAAGTATAAGATCTATGGTTTTCGTCAACAAAATGTTATGACCGGAGGGGCGGAGGTCAGGGTCGATCCCACGACCTCCCCCGAACTAATTCCAATGCCAACCATTGCACAATACCACAAGTCCTTACCCCATAAGGACTTTGCCACAATTTGAATTAACATGGAGCGGGGGTTGTGGGTCTGGAGGGGGCCAGCCCCGCAGGCCAACCCCCTCCCACATGTGTCCGAGCGCCCAGAACCAAAGGCCAAAACAGATCCGGCGGATGTTTTTAAACAAGATTAAAATGTGGTTATTAACGTTAATCCGTAGTTTAACCACGTTAATCTGGAATAAAAAAAAAATGCACTTTGCGCTAATCCGTTTGTTAACCTCACTTAATTCTTGCTTATCTGTAATTAACAGCGTGCTTATCTTAGGGGAGATTTTGGTGGACCCGCCAAATGCAGGGAATGTCCACTTTTAGTGGATTTAACTAGAGGACTCCCAAATTTAGTGGAGAAAAACTAAGAAAAATTGGTTTTTCCATAAATGAGGCAATTTTTGACCAATTTTGGCTCAGGAAGAGTCATTCTTGGTAGATTTTGATGTTTTGGAGCCATTGGAGCAGGTTGTAGAGGCAACATGAGACTGCAAACAACACTTTTTTCACAATTGAAGCTAATACAAAGGCCTAAGCTATGAAGCTGGACCCAGGAGATGTAGCCGAGGAGGGGTGAACTCCTTCATCAAAAACTTTTGTATTTGACTTTGTTATTTGTGCTTGCTGTGTTTTTATATGCTTCTATTCAACATTGATTTTCCATTCTTTTGTGTTCATGAGATACACTTAATCTCATCAGTTTTAATGATTTTTCAATCATAAGCACATGTATAAAACCTTGTATAAGAAGCAAACCAAAGCACTTTCATGTTGATTATGAAATTGATATTAGCACAACATTAACTAAAAATCAATTTTAGATCAATTTGGTATCAGAGCACAAGGTTGCTAAAGGTTATTTTCTTGCGTTACTTGGGATTGTGCAAAAAGGTTTTTAATAGTTTCAATTTTGAGATGCTTACAAGGTTGAAGTTGCAGAGTGGAGAAGGGAAGCTATTGGTTGTTAGTCCTAAGATTAGGACAAGAAGAAAGAGAGTTGAGAGAGCATAATCTTAACCCAAATTTCCACTCAAAGCTGCACTTGAAGCACCTCAAGTTCTATCTCTAACAGTTGATATTGAAGAGGTACAAATTGCACTAGAACCTGATGTGATTGAAGATGTACAAGCATAAGAGGTTGAGCTTGAATCCCTATAAATTATTTCTATTGTTGGAGAGAATCTGTAATATTCCTACTTAGCCCAAGCTAAGAGGAATATTCAATTTTGTTTCATTTTCTGTTTATTGAATAAATGAAACAAGGAGGACATGTAAAACTCCTGAAAAAAATGAATAAATCCATGCCTATGTGAACAGAGACAAATCTGGGCCATTTAAAATAAACACTTGCAGGTGTGAATGGGTTTGAACTATGAGATTGGGTCAACCTTGACCAAATCTACATCACAGTCTAGATACAATGTACCTCATGGAGGGACAATGCAGTTCTAGAAGGAGGCCCCTCATGTGAAAGGAGATAATTCATCAAGGTGGTTTAGGGTTTTCCAAAGCTTTCATCTTATAAAAATAAGGGGAAGGCTCAACAGAAGGTTTTTCATGATATTATATTTTCAGAGTATATTGTCTGTTTAGACATATCTCATTCTCTTGGCTGTTTAGCAGAGAATTGTGTGGATTTCCTGTTTAGGGATTCTCTCTCCTTCCATTGAGTAGCTCTTAGAGGGAATTGTACTACTCTTCCACTATCTGGCATACGTCCAAGCTCCATCTCCCTTAGACAGCATAAATCCTATTGGGGTTTAATTATTTCAGTGAGCTGCAACAAGTGGAAACACTAGATCTGCTCTGATCTAGATTATACTAGTGCCTCTTCTCAGTGAGTGTGTCTTTTAACCTCCTGGAAGAGTGTATTAGCTGTTGGGGCTTCAGATTTTGATCTTGGCATCAGGCCAACCTGTGCTTCAAGCTTATAGCACATTTTATCCTCTTGGACTACGTTATTTCTAGTTGCAGAGTTGCAGGGTATTCCGTCCATTTGGAGAAGTGATCTCTGGTGGATGGATCCTTTCTTCACTGTGGTGATCCATGGATTAGCCATCTAATCCATGTCTACTTCAGATCTGATATATTTACTGATGTGCTTAATTCAGATTTTCTGAACCATTATGCAGATCTGTTGCAATAAGACTCAGATCTACTCTCTGTATTTCATGTATTGCTGAAATCCCCAAGGGGAATGTAAAGTAAAGAAAATCTACTGTACCGATCTGTTATAGATATGATATTTTGTGCACAGATCTATCTTAGATCTGATATTTAATGTACAGCTGCTACAGCTCCTCAATATTACGTTGTACATCCTTGTTGCATAGAAATAAAGTGTTGCAACACCTCATTCTTGAGGGTTTCTTCATCCATTCTTCCATTTTTCTCATGATTTGATGTAATACCATGTATACATGTATTTTTAATCATTTTTCATCATAAACCTTCAGAAATTTACGCTTTCTATGCTTCATTAAATTCAGCATGAGTCAAGTCATGGGATTTGGGCATTTTTAAGCCATATCGGGAGTGGGAGACCTGTTTAACATAGATAGAGTCATTTTTTTTTGCTGAAATTTTGTATGTGAGTCCCACATGACCTAAGCTAAAGGATACCACCATCATTTCCCCTTGTTTTTATGCAAATATCAGAAAATGACGTTTTTAGGGCTGAAATAACTACTTTTCCCCACTTTGGGTTGAAGAAATGAATCATATTTCTTGCTGTTGAACATATGATTGAAGGACATATGATTTAACACCTGTTATGAGCTATATTTCTTCCTCTCCAAATCTAGAATATCTTAAGATATTCTATTTGTTGTAGAAAATCCTTGTTTTGGGATATTACAGTGGTATCAAAGCATCTTTCTTGGCTCAGCCTGTGAGTCCTAGCCAAAAGAGATAGAAGAATATCAGAATTATGAAGAAGATGAGTTTTCTCTCAGCAGCTGTCAGTTCCATAAAGGACCTCTCCAAGGAGGTTAAGCGGACATAAGAAGGAGAAGAGGAAGGACCATGCACTTCCTACTCTCACAAAGTAGAAGACCAGAGGCATGAAGGGAATTTGGAATCTAAGATTCTAAGTGAATACCTTTCTGAATAAAAAGCTAAATCTAGAGCCTTTAAGGAAACTCTAGCTTTACCATATTTCATTCAGCTAGAGGAAGGGAAGAGACCCTACAGTTATGGGATGATGAGAGGCAATAGGTTTCTATTGCCCACTTTTGATGGATAACTCAAATGTGCAGCGAAAACTTGGGTGATGAAACTAGAGGCTTTCTTCCTACTACATCTAGTAGTAGAGAGAGAGGCTGTAGAGATTGCAGTGCTGCACCTTGAAGGTGAAGCAAATGTTTGGTGGTTCAGGCATTTGAGCCATGCAAGGGTATCTACTCTTGCTGAGTTATCTCAAATACTGATTGAAGCATTTGGAAAAGAAAGATAAGAGGAAGAGAGACCCTCACCACCACTTGAGGAAGCATATATCCGCGCTGTCACAACCTTGGAGGAGCAACCTTCATGTTCAACAGTGGAGGAAGGCAACATAGTTGAGGAAGGAGCTCTTTCTTCTACACCTCACTAAGGTATGCTTGAATTTCCATCTCTTGTCATTTCAGAAAATCATATGAAGGGATATACATCTTTTCATGTTGCTGATTTAGAGCAACAGAGTTGCACTGCGCTGTACAAAGGCAGTGATGAAGAAAATATGACCCATGCCTTATGGGAGCATTCACATGACAACTTCATTCATGAAGCAAAGGAGGAAGGAATGGTAGATAGTAGACATCTTGAAGTGAGAAACCCTTTCTACTTTATAGATGAAACTTTCTCAATGAGCACTCCCGATCTGAAAGAGAAACTTCTACCTACAACAGATCCAAGGCCTCTTTGTGCATGAGGAGGAAATCTCATGGAGAGATTTCATTGGAGGTGCACTTCAACACATCATGAAGTGAAAAGTTCTTCAATAGTCTAAGGAGGCTCTTTCCCTCTCACACTTGGATCTTCATGGATTCAAGGAGGAACAGATAGATGATGGAGGACATATTCAGATGGGTAACATCTCTCATGTTTGTGTTGAACACTCCTTGAGCCACACACATCATGATGGGAGGTTTTTTCCTACCAACTATTTGGGTCCTTATGGGATCAAATTGATCCTTGAGAAGATTTCATTTCAACATCCCATGAAATGCAAGAGCAGAAATATGATTTGGGAGAATGACAGTCTTCCTTGGGAGAGTGCTAAGGAAGAACAAGATGGAAGGCACCCACATGTGGATGGATGGGTGTGGATGATGAACAAGGAGCTGGAAAGCTACTTGCAAATCTATGATACTGGGGAGCAGGAGGCTCGACTGCGTTGGTTACTCTTGAAAGAGTTTGGTCATCATCCTCTTTCCAAGGGTATGTGGTAGGACACTTGCATCATGGGGCAGCAAGGAATATGGACACATTGTGTTGACATAAAATTCATGTCAATCACCATGTTTTCAATACATGATTTGGATGATGGGAGTATGAGGAGGCAAAAAAATATTTTGTTGCTTGGGATGTTCTTGGGAGAGCAAGGGCAAATTTGCTCTCACAGTTTTCATGATGTTGCAGGAGTAGAAGATGGCACTATCACATTGCAAAGGGGCTACTCCTTGGCCTTAGATGTTCAAGAGGTACTTCCCAATGGGAGAGACTTCTTATGTGTAGCAACATTATGGGAGATGCCTTTGACATTTTTCATGTCAAAGATTGGAGCCATGAGTTGGAGGGAGCCTATTCGCATAGGCCAACATTGTTGCCACTTTGGAGCTAGGGTTTATTGATGGAGTATCCCCAGGATCGCTTCACACTTGATGCACTTGATGGGAAAAGAGGAGGTAAGGAAGATGAGGTAGTAGATGGGGACATCTATTGCTATGATGTACTCTTCTTATCTTGGATTTCCAAGCATGAGGGAGAGGGTTTTCAGGCAGCACTTGGTTCATTCCTCTTTGTGGGAATGTGCCAAACTACTATGGAAGATCCATCCATGGATCCATGTGTCTTCTTACTTCCAACATATGGTGAGAGCTTTGTTTGTGCAAAAAAATATTTGCATGCTCTTACCATCTCTTGGCAGTGCATTGCTCCAAAAGTAAGCAAGCTCTTGATTTTGCTCCATGACCAATGTTGGGCCAAACCATATGATGGAGACATCCATATTTTGTATGACTTTGGGCAAGTATGTTATGCTTACATGTATGATCAGCTATTGTACCTAACCAGTTACCATTCATTAGTAGATTTGATGACATACATAACCATCTCTATGTTAAAAGACTACTTGACATACTATTTTCTGAAGCAGCAGTTTGGGAAACTGCGCTGTAACTACATAGGAAACTGTTGGTACTTCCTTGCACCACATGAAACCTTCAGTATTTCCCTCATATTGATGCTGATCATGACCTCTTTTGCAGATATTTTTCTTATCTCTATTGAGAACATGATGGGGAGAGGAAGACAGCATGGGTTAGGCTATCTTGTCTACCATGTACAGATTTTTAGCCCACCTACTCTGCAGGAGCTCAAGGTGGAGGAAATTTTTTTGCAGTTGCCATGGTGGGAGGTTAATCATTTTGTATGGGTGATTGCTTGGGAAAATATGCTTTCCCAATCCATTTAAGTTCTGTCCTTGCATTTGCTTGAGGACAAGAAACATTTGGGAGGGGAGGATTGTAATATTCCTACTTAGCCCATGCTAAGAGGAATATTCAATTTTGTTTCATTTTCTGTTGATTGAATAAATGAACCAAGGAGGACATATAAAACTCATGAAAACAATGAATAAATCCATGCCTATGTGAACAGAGAAAAATCTGGGCCATTTAAAATAAACACTTGCAGGTGTGAATGGGTTTGAACTATGAGACTGGGTCAACCTTGACCAAATCTACAGCGCAGTCTAGATACAATGTACCTCATGGAGGGACATCACAGTTCTAGGAGGTCCCTCATGTGAAAGGAGATAATTCATCAAGGTGGTTTAGGTTTTGCCAAGGATTTCATCTTATAAAAGGAAGGGGAAGGCTCAAGAGAAGGTTGTTCATGATATTATATTTTCAGAGTATATTGTCTGTTTAGACATATCTCATTCTCTTGGATGTTTAGTAGAGAATTGTGAGGATTTCCTATTCTCTCTCCTTCCATTGAGTAGCTCTTGGAGGGAATTGTACTACTCTTCCACTATCAGGCATATGGATAAGCTCCATCTCCCTTAGACAACATAAATCCTGTTGGGGTTTACTTGTTTCAGTGAGCTATAGCAAGTGGAAACACTAGATCTGCTCAGATCTAGATTATACTAGTGCCTCTTCTCAGTGAGTGTGTCTTTTAACCTCCTAGAAGAGTGTATTAGCTGTTGGGGCTTCAGATTTTGATCTTGGCATCATGCCAACCTGTGCTTCAAGCTTACAACGCAGTTTATCCTCTTGGACTACGTTATTTCCATTTGCAGAGTTGCAGGGTATTTCGGCATTCATTTGGAGAAGTGATCTCTGGTGGATGGATCCTTCCTTCATTGTTGTGATCCATGGATTAGCCACCTAATCCATGTCTACTTCAGATCTGATCCATTTACTGATGTGCTTAATTCATATTTTCTGAATCATTCTGCAGATCTACTGCAATAAAACTCAGATCTACTCTCTGTATTTCATGTATTGTTGAAATCCCCAAGGGGAATGTAAAGTAAAGACAATCTAGTGTACCGACCTGTTATAGATATGATATTTTGTACATATATCTGTCTTATATCTGATATTTAATGTACATTTGCTACAAATCCTCAATATTACGCTGTACATCCTTGTTGCAGAGAAATAAAGTGTTGCAACGCCTCATTCTTGAGGGTTTCTTCATCCATTCTTCCATTTTTCTCATGATCTGAGCAATAAAATCCATGATATGATGTAATACCATGTATGCACATATTTTCCACCATATTGCATCATAAACCTTTAGAAATTTACGCTGTCTATGCTTCAGTAAATTCAGCATGAGTCAAGTCATGGGATTTGGGCATTTTTAAGCCATATCGGGAGTGGGAGACCTGTTTAACATAGCTAGAGTCATTTTTTTTTGCTAAAATTTGGCATGTGAGTCCCACATGACCTAAGCTAAAGGATCCAACCGTCATTTCCCATTTTTTTAATGCAAATATTAGAAAATGACGTTTTTAGGGCTGAAATAACTGCTTTTTCCCACTTTGGATTGAAGAAATGAATCATATTGCTTGCTGCTGAACATATGTTTGAAGGAAATATGATTTAATACCTGTTATGAGCTATATTTCTGCATCTCCAACTCTAGAATATCTTAAGATATTCTATTTGTTGTAGAAAATCCTTGTTTTGGATATTGCAGAATCATGGACATTAAGAAGAAGAAGATGTCAAGAGAGACTTCAAGGGAATTCAAAGAATGGTTAAAATCATGTTTGATGCATTCAATGCAGAAAGAGTAGGAGAAGGTTCTAAGCCTCCACATGGAGAAGGATCTCCAGATGGTAAGAAGGATGAGAGTTCGAAAGGCAGTGGAGGAAATCCACTGCCATATCCACCATCCTCATCCTCATCATCTTCATCAAAATATTCATCTTCCGCTTCCACCACAAAAACCACCCACACTCATTTAAAAATCCCAAAAGGAAAAACTCCATTACTCAAGTTGGACATCAAGTTTGAAATTCCCATGTACAATGGTGAGGTAAATGCAGAGAAGTTATAAAATTGGATACATCAATTGGAAGTATAATACAGAATTCAGAATCTACAAGAGGACGCCATAAGATCCAGTTGGATTCATTAAGGCTAGAAGGAGAAACACTAGTTTGGTGGGAGGCAAAGGCTCGAGAGGAAATGTGAATTCATGATAATATATCCATTTCTTGGGTTGAATTCATTTCTTCAATTAAAATATAGTTTTAGCTATTAGCCTATATGCAAAAAGCAATAATGAGTTGGAAAAAATTTAGGCAAATTAAAGGCCAAACTGTCTAAGAGTACACCTAGGAGTTTAGAAAGAGCACTTTGTTGCTAGGAGTAAACTTGAATTCACAAGACACACTCTTGAAATACATTGGGGGTTTACATTCCTACTTGATACATACTATCATTATGCTTAACCCAAACAACTTGGATGACATATGTGTGTAAGCCACGCATCTTGAAGCAAGGGGAAATAACATTCAGGAAGAGGGTAGTAAGAAGAAGCCATTCAAGGGTAAGGGAAAAGAGAAGGGAGGAAAATGGAAGGGAAATAAGAATGCAAGCATCAAGAAAAAAGGGGAGAAAAATACATGCAAACATTTTTCCAAAGAGGGGCATAATTAAGCCCACTGTTGGAAACTACATCCTGAACTAATGACAAATAAACCAAATAACAAGGGGAAACAAAAGATGACTGCCACCACACAATAAGATCTTGGATCCGATTCGGGAGATGAGACCAAGATTGTAGCCATGGTTAAAAAAGTAAAGGAAGCCATGGCAAGTACTAATTCCTCAAATAGTCACAACAACACTCCAAATGAAGACACAAGGATAGAATTGTTCCATGTTAGAGTGATTTCAAATCATACAAATATTGATGCATTGTTTGATAGTGGGTCACAAGAAAACCTGATTTCAGAAGACTTGGTCAAAAATCTTAACCTTGAAACCATATTAAATATTAAATCATACCCTTTGGGTTGGATAGTTAAGAATGCAAATTTATAGGTTACAAGGTGTTATGGCCTCCGCAGTTTGCAAGATTGGCAAGTACAAATGCTGCAGAGCCTACATCAAAACCAATTTGGAATCTGAGGACCTAGCCATCCTAGATTCAGAGAGGGATCTCTCCATATATGTGTTTAAAGATATGATCTTTAAGGCTTCAAGTATGATTTTAAGCTAGTTATGAAGAACAAGCTTGTTTGTTTTGTTTGGTTGGGTAGGAAAACATGAAGCTGAAGGAAGTCTTATTGAAGGGTGAAGGTGTAAGTAAATGAAGGAATGTTTCAGTTGATAAGACAAGCAAGGAACAACATCAATCCATTGGGCTATGGAGTCATAAGAGGATTTAATTGCACAACAAGGTTCAAGAGTGGTCCATGGGGCAATTCATCTATGTCAAAGGATCTCTTTAAGTTGATTTTATGGAATGAAACAGTAAGAAATAAGGTGGAAGAAGTAAAACACATGAAGAAACAAAGAACAGTCTAAGATCAGGTAAGTACTTCAAAACTAGCCTGCTTTTGACATATTTTTTAAGAGAAAACATTAAAAAACATATAATAGCTTAAGATCAAGTAAATACTTTTAACTTAGCCTGCTTTCAGCATATTCAAAGGGAAAACATTCATGATAAACATAAAAAGTAGTCTAAGATCAGGTAAGTACTTTTAAACTAGCTTGATTTCAACATACTCCTAAGGGAACTTTTCGAAGCAACTGTTGGAGATAAACCAGAGAACAGGGCTAACCATAAACTTCTATAGATTAGCTTTAATTAGCATACTTCTCAAGAAAATTTAAATATAAAATCTCAAGCTGTACTCAGGAAATATGGGCCTACCAACACTTCAGTGCTTATACTCTATTGAAGTACCTTCAAATTAACAATCAACAGAAAACATAAAGGATAAAGATTTATCAGTGAGATTTAGGGTACTTCAGGAGTAAATCCTAATCTATATTTGCTGTTTTTTATCAGAGAAAAGTGGACAGAATGAAAACATAAATAAAATTGACAATTAAAGTGAGAAACACATCACCATTGACATAAACCAGGATCCCATAAATCGGCTATTTGTATTTGATGTTCAAACCAGTTACAATCTTCAAGTCCAGTGGGTTTTTACAGCTTCAAACTCCTCATTTCAGCTTATGTATCTTCAATTCCTAAGAGAGCTACAGAAGCTCCAAAAGATATTTACATGCAACAGGTATCCAGATACCAACCTCTAAACTGTCTTCTACAGAAGTATTTATAGAAGAAAGAGGAGGTGGAGTGTAAGAAGGGTTCATTTGTTTAATTAATACAGAGTAATGGTGTATTGACCTTTGGGAGGCCTAAGAGAGAATATTTTGAATGCCCATCTCTGTTTGAACCAACTTTGCATTAAGTTTCATCACCTTCGGTTGCCTTTGTTGACTTTTGAGAGTTTTAGGTAGGTTGGTAGTTAATGTTGGGCTGCCTTTTAAAAAATATCCCTGACCGTTTAATGAATATGCACTCTTTTAATGAAAAAAAGTCTCCAGGTGGCAGTTTGAGGAGTTATAGCCTCAATGATGTTTCATTCGGAGGCTCCTTCACTGACTTTGTACTGATCTGGTGGTTTTAAACACTATTATAGCTGTGATTCTGCCTTAGGCCCTCATAATCATCTCAAAGCCTTTAATCCTGACCTGCTGACTGTGTTGATCTTTGCACTATGTTTTAACCTTAACACAATAGGGTTTAACTCTTTAATCCTTCACACTTATGCAAAAAAAATCTTTTGATCTCGACTGTTCATTAGCTTTTTCTTTATTTGATCTACCTAATTTGTTTGTCTTTAAAACCTGTTTTAACCTTAAAACTCTAGGATTTGAAGCTTTCAAGCTACGATATTTCGTGTCGGAATTTGTTCAATCTTTTAATATTCAACCTTTGTTTCTTTTTCCTTTATTACTGTGGACCAGAGGTTTTTAGTGCGATGGAGAGTTTTAAGGGTATGGCCAATATTCACACAGTACGGTCCAAACCTTTGGGTGAAACTAGACAGCCTCCTTCCTTCGTGATTTAGCTTCCAAACATGGAATACTTTGGCTATGTCTTTTTGCAAGTTTTGGATAGGGTTTCTGCTCAAAAAAGTATGGTGAAAACCTGCAACAAACCACAAAAATCGTTATAAAAAAAAAAAAACCTGCGATGGAGGGGTTTGATTGCTTAGGAGGCTGACTGAGTAGAGGAGTGGTGCAGAGGGGGGTGATTATGTAGGCGGAGGAGGTTTATGGAGGAAAATAGGCGAAAATCTAGTTCAGACTATATTTGGCACGAACTGAACAAAAGTGGTTTTCGAAATACCACGGGTGGTTATCGCGTGACCCTTGGGTGGCAAGTGGTTTTACTCAGAGGGAATGCGATTCCATTGATCGTTCGCCACGTGGCTTTTTTGATACCGCCGGTATCGCACTACTTTGAAGTGTTAAACCTCGAGCGCAAAAATTATGCGATACACCGCCACAACCGTCGGATGAGGGGGATGAGATCCGACGGTGTGGATCGGGTGCGATGGAGAACTTGCGCGGTGAGTTGTTTAAGTGGAGGCCAGGTGTCATTGTAAGATTGGGGGAGAGATTTGTAATGTGTGAGGTGGGTCCGGAGGGAGGTTGGGTGACGGAATAAATGACGCCCGTTAGATCTAACAAATCAACGGTGGAGATTCATTTGCCAGGGTGAATGAATGGCGGGATTTGGGTGGAGGAAGGATAGGGGAAGAGGCGCGATAGCCATTTATCTTTAAAGATCAATGGTTGGGATTACTTCGCAAAGTGATAAGGTGGGGATAAGGGGAACAAAGGAAAAGGGAGGAAAGGAAAAGCGGGGGCTCAGGGGTTAGGGAAAATGGCGTGGTCTTATGGGAGAACACAGAGCCGAAGCCAAGGGGAAGAGGGGCTTATTGCATCGGGGGAAAAATTATAAAGAAAAAGCGGGTTTATAAAAGAAAAGGTCGATGCGATGGAGGGGCTAAAGGCTTTAGGCACCCGGTTGCAGGGCCAGGTTATATGATGGAAGGGGCCGAGGCTTAAAGACCAAAGGGGATTAAGTCCCGTGTGTTTTAACAAAAAGGAAAAATAAGTGGGTTTTTGTGTTTTCAATGGATTTTCTTGGGTTTTTTCCAGTTCTTATAGAGGGAAAGGAAGGGAAAATGATAAAAGGAAAAGAAGCTTCTTCAGGGGAGAATGGAGGCCAAAAAGGGCCAAAATGAATGAAATGATGAAAATGGGTTGTTTAGGAAACAATTTTGAAAAGAACAACAGGTTTAACTTGGTGGATTTATTCTAATGAAACAACAGTGAAGATTACTTGCTGAGTTCAAGCAGCATAAGAAGACTTCAAGAATGAGCAGTTTTTTCATGAAAAAAAGCTCTTGAAGGCTTAGGACTAATTTTTAGCCATCAATTGCTCTGACAAAATTATTACTGATGGCTAATAGTGGCTCCACTTGGGGATGGAAGCTCCTTGGAGGTGTCAAGAATCTTTAGAATCTGATCTCTGGGATGTAGACCTGTGCCTTATCCATTGACAACCTCTTCTTGATTGATCATGCAACTTTGAAAGATAATCAACATTTATATCAAACAAATTTATTTCCCAAACAAATACCTACATAGCCTATTTCCTAACATTTTTTCTTCAGCAAGTGCATTTGGACTTGCAGACCTTGAACATCAACATTTTATTCTTTTTTAAAACAGGAAAAACTAATCTAAGTCTACCCTTATTTCTTCCATGAGTTCAGATTAGACTATTGAACTCATAAATTATCTACCTAAGCTACTATCTGCCAGGATTAGACTGTCTGGTAGATTTTATTCTCTATTTTCTAAAACAGAAATTTAAACATAGTCAAATCAGGATTATGCTGTCTGATTTGCCATGATGTCTATGGCTGTATGTACAAGCTGCTCATAGACCTTATTTGCAGAAATTTGAAACAAAACTGTGAAGGCTTAAGGTCTAAAAATCTTTACAACATCCTTCATTCCTTTTGCAGCTCTGATTTTCATCTTTTTAGAGTTGTTCTTTCCCTTTTTCTCCGTTCATATTTTGAGCAGATTAGAACCAATTCTTCATTAATCTTCTAGGTTCAGGTTTTCAACTTTTTTGAACCATTTTTTTTCTATCCTAATGCATTCTACTAGATAACCCAAGATTAAAAAGTTTGGCAAATATTCTTCACTAACCTATCAACAGAAATTTGAAATCTATCTTAGTCATGATTAGGCTGTATGACTAAAACAACAATGTTTTCTTGAGGAGTGGCATTTAAACTTGCACACTTTCAGATTTTCTTTTCTTTTTGGTATGGGGCTGTACCTTTCTTGTTTTATTTCTGCCCTCTTTTTCTTTTTCTATTGTTTTTGTCTTTTCTCTTTCTTCAAATTGAAAAACAATGTTATATACAATGAATAAAAAGCCTTCAAAGTGGAATATCAGTTAGTTGTAATAATGTTTGAGAATCCTTCCATTAACACAACCTCCAAAGTATTCAGCGCCATCCAATTCTTGCAGAAAAAATGCATTGCTTCCAATAGCAGATTGGATAAGATAAGGGCCTTGCCATAAGTTATCAAATTTTCCATGTTTTCTCTTATCTTCTCTTCTTGAATCCCATTTCAAAACTTTATCACCAATCTTGAAATCACTTGCCTTGGTTCCTCTGTCAAACAGATTCTTGATGTTTTCTTATAGTTACTGTGCTCTAGTGTATACTTCCTCTCTAGTTTGTTGAAGATGTGATGTCTGGTTTATCCTTCTTGTTATATCATTATCTTCAGATTTTACTTCCTGGATCAGCTTCATTACTCGCACTCCTAAACTGGTTGGAAATATTGCATCAGTTCCATAAACTAGTTGGTAGGGAGGCATTCCAGTTGATTTTTTAATTGTCAATCTGTCTGCCCATAAAGCATGTATTAGCTTATTGTGCCATGATTTTTTGTTGTCTTCCAGCAACTTCTTGATAATGTTTACCAAAATTTTATTTGAGGACTCTGCCAGCCCATTACCTTGAGGGTAATAAGTTGTGGAATGACCCAATATGATCTGATACTTATGAGATGATGACTGAGTCTGTGGCTTTCCTAGATGGAATGGCTTCTATCCATTTGGTAAAATAATATGTTGCTATGAGGATCCATCTATGTTGGGCAGATGAGGGAGGATGGATTTCCCCAATGAAGTCTAGACCCCACTGCTGAAAAGGAGCTTCAACAGTGATTGGTAGCAGAGGTAAGGGATGCATTTTTCTTTTGCCTTCAAAGATTTGGCATTTATGACAGGAAATAATAATTTTGTGGACATCTTGAAAGAGAGTAGGCCAGTAGTAACCAGCTCTAAGGATTTTATTAGCAGTTTACTTCCAGTAGAGATGGCCTCCACATTCTCCTTCATGAAACTCATGCTTGATCTTATCTGCATCATTCTCAGGCAAACATTTAAGCAATAATCCACTAGCATTTTTCGAATATAAACATTTATCTAAAATGAAGTAATTTACAGATTTTAACTTTAAGAATCTTGCCTTTGTTTTAGACAAACCAGGAGGAACATTAAGATTGAGCAAAACATACAAAATGTCAGCATACCAAGATGAATTCAGAAAATGATCTTCAATAATTGGAGTTGACAACTCATCCTGTTCATCTAATGCATTAAACATGTTTATATTGAGAGCTTGAAAGTTGGATTCAGCCATAAGTTTTTCTAGTCCTTGACCTTTTATAATCTTAGTGGGCTTGATTTCTAAGTCATATCCTAAAATTATAGCAATCCACTTTCCTCTTTTGCCATCTGGATCTTGGGTCAATATGTCTTTCACAACTGAATGAGGCACAAATTCTATGATGTGGGAATGTAAAATGTAAACTCTGAAGTCCTTTAAGGCTTTGACTAAGGCAAAAGCTTGTTTTTCCATTATGTTATACTTCAGAGGTGCATCTCTTAATGCCTTGCTGAAAAATGCAATGGGCTGCTCTTGTCCATTCAAATTTTTCTGCAATAGGACAACAGCTACTGTGTGTTCTAATGCAAATGAAAAGCTAAAGAAATCCTTTGAAAAATCAAGAACATTAAGAAGAAAATCCCTTTGACAGCATAAATTCTATTGGGGTTTACTTGTTTTAGTGAGCTGCAACAAGTGGAAACACTAGATCAGCTCAGATCTAGATTATACTAGTGCCTCTTCTAAGTGAGTGTATCTTTTAACCTCCTGGAAGAGTATATTAGCTGTTGGGGCTTCAGATTTTGATCTTGGCATCGGGCCAACCTGTGCTTCAAGCTTAAAACGCAGTTTATCCTCTTGGACTATGTTATTTCCATTTGTAGAGTTGCAGGGTATTCCGACATTCATTTAGAGAAGTGATCTCTAGTGGATGGATCCTTCCTTCACCTTGGTGATCCATGGATTAGCCACCTAATCCATGTCTACTTCAGATCTGATCCATTTAATGATGTGATTACTTCAGATTTTCTGAATCATTCTACATATCTATTGCAATAAAACTCAGATCTACTCTCTGTATTTCATGTATTGCTAAAATCCCCAAGGGGAATGTGAAGTAAAGACAATCTAGTGTACCTATCTGTTATAGATATGATATTTTGTGCATAGATATGTATTATATCTAATATTTAATGTACATCTACTACAAATCCTCAATATTATGCTGTACATCCTTGTTGCAGAGAAATAAAGTGTTGCAACACCTCATTCTTGAGGGTTTCTTCATCCATTCTTCCATTTTTCTCATGATCTAAGCAATAAAATCCATGATTTTATGTAATAACATGTATGCACATATTTTACACCATATGGCATCATAAAACTTCAGAAATTTACGTTTTCTATGCTTCAATAAATTCAGCATGAGTCAAGTCATGGGATTTAGGCACTTTTAAGCCATATCGGGAGTGGGAGACCTGTTTAACATAGCTAGAGTCATTTTTTTTGCTGAAATTTGGTATGTGAGTCCCACATGACCTAAGCTAAAGGATACCACCATAATTTACCATTTTTTTTATTATGAAAATCTCAAAAAATGATGTTTTTAGGGCTGAAATAGCTGCTTTTCCCCACTTTGGGTTGAAGAAATGAATCATATTTCTTCCTGCTAAACATATGCTTGACTTAAATATGATTTAATACCTGTTATGAGCTATATTTCTACATCTCCAACTCTAGGATATCTTAAGATATTCTATTTGTTGTAGAAAATCCCTGTTTTGGGATATTGCAGAATCATGGACATTAAGAATAAGAATATGTCAAGAGAGACTTCAAGGGAATTCAAAGAATGGTTAAAATCATGTTTGATGCATTCAATTTAGAAAGAGAAGGAGAAGTTTCTAAGCCTCCACATGGAGAAGGATCTCCAGATGGTAAGAAGGATGAGAGTTTGAAAGGAAGTGGAGGAAATCCACCTCCATCTCCACCATCCTCATCCTCATCATCTTCATCAAAATATTCATCGTCCACTTCCACCACAAAAACAATCCACACTCATTTAAAAATCCCAAAAGGAAAAACTCGATTACTCAAGTTGGATATCAAGTTTGAAATTCCCATGTACAATGGTGAGGTAAATGCAGAGAAGTTATAAAATTGGATACATCAATTGGAAGTATACTACATAATTCAGAATCTACAAGAGGACGACGTAAAGATCTAGTTGTCTTCATTAAGGCTAGAAGGAGCAGCACTAGTTTTGTGGGAGGCAAATACTCGAGAGGAATTGCAAATTCATGATAAGGTATCCATTTCTTGGGTTGAATTCATTTCTTCAATTAAAATATAGTTTTAGCCATTAGCCTATATGCAAAAAGAAATAATGAGTTGGCAAAAATTTAGGAAAATCAAAGGCAAAACTGTCCAAGAGTACACCTACGAGTTTAGAAAGAGGGCTTTGTTGCTATGAGTAAACTTGAATTCACAAGACACACTCTTGAAATACATTGGGGAGGGCGTTGTTGCTGTTAGCCCCCTATGAATTTTTTGACAAGAAAATAGGGGGCTAAATTGTTTTTGAGCCTTCAAGGAATGAATTTCCTCTAAAAACACATCATCCTTGAAGCCTCCTTATGCCCTTGTCCTTTGATAAATCCCCACTACTGTTTCCAGTTATAAAGCCTCTCTGATTGCGAAGAAACGCCCAAAAGGCCTCCTTTTACCCTTATATCATCCCTTCTAAACCTCTACTCCATCCTCTTTTACTTCTCTCTATTTTCCCCAGTAACCCTCTAAACCATCTTAAGTCCCCTTTAAATCCTTCAAATACCCTTTGTTTGGTTTAATAAACCCTTTTCCTCTCTATCGTTGCCCTCTTTGGCCTTAAAATGCATTAAATGGGCAAAAAACCCACTTTCTACTTTATATTAAGGCCTAGCACCTTTCGCCCTAGCCCCTTAACCACTTCCCCATGTAACCCTGTGTTAGGACCAAGCACTTAAGCCCCAGGCGCTAACTGCAATCGCACCATCGGGTGGGCATAGCTCTTTTTTTACACGCAAAAATCCCGATGCGATTAAGTCTGGTCTGTAGCGCTGCCGATACAATCTCCGCTGTTGATATAAATAGATCTAACGGTCTGCGCTTTCTTGCTTCCCCCGCTCCGATCGCATCGCAATTGTCAATTGATGCCTTACGATTGCGATCCCCCAACTACATCTCCGCCGTTGATCCATAATTTGATCCAACGACCCAGCGCTAATCGCTACGCGCTCGTCGCCTCTCCCTTCTTCCCCTTCGATTACATTTGAATCGTCGACCTGACCCAGATCGGATGGTTGGCGCTCAATCGCTCCATCGCAATCGCAAAAGTTTAAAGTTGTCACCCCCCGTGCCGCCGATTGCGATCCGCCGATTCAATCTTGGCCGTCCATTTCTTCAGATCTGACGGTTGGGATCTAATCGTGCCCCCATCAGTTTTATTCATCAGAGCCTCTATTAACTCCATCTTTCAACCATCACCGTTGATCTCCTCCTGAGATCAACGATCCAAACTAATCACCCTTTGCCTCGGCCGGGTCCCACCATTTCAAATCCAGTTCATATGTTTTGGCCCCTCTCCCTTTGTATTTTGGCCAAAGGCTAGACCTCAGTATTTAACGCCGAAGGTCATTCTTCTGCCACTCTTCATTGTTTCCACTGTTCCTCCACAGTTGTGCCACCACTCCATGGGCCTTCGCAGCATTTCTCCACCACTGCCCGGGTTTGTGACAGGCTTATTTTATTGTGCAGAGATCACAGAGAGGCCATTTCAGCATCGGCCAATGTATCAACAGAAGAGATTCAAAGGGGTTAATGCTTATTATTGATGTAATTTATGCTTAATACCACATTCAAAGGAAAAGACGCAGTTTGAAGACTTAAGCACACTGTCAAGTCCTATTAGTGCTTCCAGCGTCAGCAGAACGTTTTCTCTAGATGGACACCTTTGGACAATGTTCTCCATGCCTCCTCGAGCCCAGAAACAATTAATTACTTTGACATAAACTTCTTAAAGACTGTCAGGACTGCAGTTATGGAAGCATGGAGACCCGAAGACCTTTCAGTCACCTCACTTGCTTCAGGAGATAGAACAAAGGGCCTTACAACCATAAGGACTTCAAGAAACATCCGAGGTCAATATTGGCCTGACAGAGTCTCCCAGACCATACCAAAATTACTTACAGTGATGTAGATTGCCATTAAGCGGAGTGGGCATGAATTCTTTCTCCACTCTATCTTAATGAGATCCATTTAATGATTATCATCATCTCTTGTTATCCTCTTCTCCTATAAGAATTCCCAAGAACACATTGTAAAAAGTTGTTGTTCGGTTGTTGCCGATTGTTGTTAGAGGGATTCAGTTTGACTGTTAGAATAGTCTTGGGAGGGAGTAGCAGAGTAGTTTGTAATGTAGTAGGCTGGGAGGAGAAAGTATGGACTGTAACAGCCATTGAGCTCAATGTATGTGACTGGTTTTGCATCAATTAATCAAGCACATTTCTTTGGATCCTGCTCTATTACTACAGGTGATGTTTTTCTTATCTTATTGTTTTATTACACTTTCATGCTGTTCATTGGTCTTCTGGGCTCGCATCAGAAATATGGCATAGGATTTACCCTTGTTAGGTACCCTATGTCTCTGCTCTCCTTGCCTTCAATGTTTTCTACTGTATGTGTTATCTAAGAGTAAATTCATGTGATTTAACTAGTGTAGTGGTTCCATATGCTGCTAGCTGATGTATGAATTCGGGGTTGGCTACTTGGATGTTCTTACTGGTGTCAAAACATTGAAGGTTCAAAGTCCTTCTCTGATCTATAGACCCTGGCTCTATTAAACTTATCTCTGTTTTCCCTTGGAGCATGCTAAAGCTGACCTGGAGTTAAATGGCCTCTGGTTCGATCTATAAGCTGCCCCCTTGTGACTTCCTTGAGAGCTGCCTTTGAGTATGTCCAAGAAGGCCTGGAGTTAAATGACCTCTGACCTGATCTATAGACAGAAACTGGGTTGCTTTCCTTCTTTCACCTTCAATCCTTAATGGTCCATTCCACCATCTATCTAAAAAGATCCTTTAGTGTAGATGACTTGCCCTCTGAAAGCCTTGGCTAGTTGTGTGCAAGTAATTCCCTTTCATGACTCCATAGCCCAATGGATGGCACTTTCTTGACCTATCCTTTTTACTGAAAATCCTGTTGTTCTGCTCCTTTCCTTCCATTGCTTTCTCAGTTTATGATCTCATGACCCAACCCAGCAACCAACCAACCAACTCATTTTAAACCCCCTTGGTGCTTCATAACTAGCCTAACACCTCATTTGAGCTCCAAAGATATACCATTCTTTGTATTTTTGGAGAGATCCCTCTCCGGGTCCAGGAGGGCTAGATCCTAGGGCCCCAAAGTGGTTATGATGTTGTCTCATCTTTTGGTCTTGCCAATCTAGCCAAAACATGGGAAACCCATCATAATGGTGACTTCGCTGGGGAACTTGAGTGCATTTATCTTACATATTCTTAGGCACTCAAAAGACCCAAGATCTCTGGTTAGATTGGCTTTAATTGCTGATGGTGGACATCAGCCTACTCCAAACAGTCAAATTCATCCACCTGGCGACTCCACACTCCATAACTTCCAAAAGACCAAATGACTCCACTGGTGGAGGACTCTGAACTGGTTGAGAAGAAACAACAACCTTCTTTGCAAAAACATGAATCCAGACATGGACAGGGATATAAAGTATGATGCTTTGTATGATAAATTATATGAATTAACATAAACGTTTGGTAAAGTGCTGGAGATGTATATGGCTAATCTGAATGCAAATGAGGATTATTTAGAATAGCCCATGCCACTCCCAGAACAAGAACAAAATCAAGACTGAGAACATGAGAAATACATGTATGATGCTCACGAATTTATAGAAACGAAGAGGAAAGTGATCAGGAACTGCCTGATTGCTTACCTATGTCTTGTGTTACGCTGACTAGAGAATATCAGGACCTAGTAGCAATAGCTAATAGGGAACGCTACCTTAAGGAAACAAGAGACCACCTAGAAGAAGCAGAATCTGATGTGGAAGAAGAGGCTCAAGAAAACATCCCGCCTCCAAATCAGCTAACACAAGAGAAAGAGGACTGCTGCCCTTCTGTCCATGATGAGAGGGAAACCCCTCTTTTGACAGAAGAAGAGATTGAATAGATATTAAGTCAGCAGCCCACCTCAGAAATATTTTATAGAACACACGCTCCTTCTCATTCATCTCCTGAGTTTGATGATACAGATCCAGAAAGCTCCTCTATGGATCAGGATGAAGAAAGACCTGCTGAGAATCTGACAGGTTTGATTGGTGACATTGCTTACGATTATGACTTTCCTAGTTATGATCTATTTGATGATGATTGTTTCCAGAGAGAATTTGAGCTTGCAGAACCAACATCAGTAGACCCATGGGAGGAAAGCCAGGGCCAGCAACTCCAGAGAAGCAGTGAACCCAGTTATCCTATCTATGACAATGATGGGGAAAGTTATGAAAGCATTAGTGATGAGTGTCATGAGATCGGTGGTCAGCAGTCTTTCCTTTCAGAAGATGATGAGGAAAGCAAAGAAGAGATTCTTGAGCAAGATGAAAATAACGAGCCTTCTCTTGAAAAAGAGGAAGCAATGGAACAAACCACAGCTCAAGAATACATAGATCTTTTCATGGAGCTCAGCACATCAGAGCAGAATATACTAGAGCTCCAAGAGGACTCAACTGCAATATACAATGAGTCCTCCAGTTCAGAAGATGAAGGAAACACTCTACTCCAAGAAAGTCTTCTTCTCCATCCAATGGAAGAAGAAGAGATCTTGGTTGAAGCCGGCGTCCCGGATATTCATAGCCAGGTATCTTTTCGTGATCCTTATGAACATTTCCTGCAAACATTTGAAGAAGGATCAAAGGTATTTATGAGCAGCATGTTGCAAATAGCGAGAAATTTTTTAAAGGCTACTGTTATTGAACAAAAAGAGTGGGAGCTACCCTGCCTATCCAGCCAGCTCAAAGAATTGAGTAGGAAAGACCAGTCATGGGATCACTTGATGGAATGGTTGCATTGGAAGACAAAGTTTGTAAGCCAGGCTTGTAAATATTCCAGTTAGAGTAGGGTAGGTAGGAAAGCTCAATAAAGCTCACCCTGTGAGCATGTAGTTAGTTGCTTTTAATTCCTGCAAAGTCCAGCAAGTCAGAAAGTCTAATCCTGGCTTGACTGTTTTCAATTTCTGTCTTAGAATGTAGAGAAGAAGTCTGCTAGACAGTTTAATCCTAGCAGATATTAGTTTATATAGAGAAACTATGAGACCAACAATCTAATCTGGTCTCATGGAGTAATAAGGGTAGAATTAGAATAGGTTTATTTTCCTTCTTGTAAAAAATTGATGATGTAAAGGGTCTGCAAGTCCAAATGCACCCTAGAAGAAAAAATGTTAGGACTATAGTGTGGGTAGGTAGTTGTTTGGGAGAAATTTTACTGCTAATATGATGTCTTCATGATTTGTGGCAGCTGATCCAAGAAAGAAAATGGATGGGTCAAGTACCAGGCATCTGGCCTACACCAAAGATTTATCTTCTGAATTTTTGACTCCTTCAAGAAGAAGCCATCCCCACGTGGAGCCACTGTTAGCCCCCTATGAATTTTTTGACAAGCAAACAGGGGGCTAAATTGTTTTTGAGCCTTCAAGGAATGCATTTCCTCTGAAAACACATCATCCTTGAAGCCTCCTTATGCCCTTGTCCTTTGATAAATCCCCACTACTGTTTCTAGTTATAAAGCCTATCTGATTGTGAAGAAACGCCCAAAAGGCCTCCTTTTACCCTTATATCATCCCTTCTAAACCTCTGCTCCATCCTCTTTTACTTCTCTCTATTTTCCCCATTAACCCTCTAAACCATCTTAAGTCCCCTTTAAACGCTTCAAATACCCTTTGTTTGGTTTAATAAACCCTTTTCCTCTCTATCGTTACCCTCTTTGGCCTTAAAATGCATTAAATGGGCCAAAAACCCACTTTCTACTTTATATTAAGGCCTAGCCCCTTTCGGCCTAGCCCCTTAACCACTTCCCCACATAACCCTATGCCGGGACCAAGCGCTTAAGCCCTAGGTACTAATCGCAATCGCACCGTCGGGCGGGCACAGCTCTTTGTTACACACAAAAATCCCGATGCGATTAAGTCTGGTCTGTAGCGCCGCGGATACAGTCTTTGCCGTTGATCTGAATAGATCTAACGGTCTGCGCTTTCTTGCTTCCACCGCTCCGATTGCATCGCAATTGTCAATTGCTTCCTTGCGATTGTGATCCCCCGACTACATCTCCGCCGTTGATCCATAATTTGATCCAACGACCTAGTGCTAATCGCTGCGCACTCGTCGCCTCTCCCTTTTGCCCCTCCGATTACATTTGAACCGTCGACCTGACCCAGATCGGACGGTTGGTTCTCAATCGCTCCATCGCAATCGCAAAAGTTTAAAGGTGTCACCCCCCCGTGCCCCTGATTGCGATCTGCTGATTCAATCTTGGCATTCCATTTCTTCAGATCCGACGGCTGGGATCTAATCGCGCCCCCATCAATTTTCTTCATCGGAGCCTCTATTAACTCCATCTTTCAACCATCGCCGTTGATCTCCTCCTGAGATCAACAGTCCAAACTAATCGCCCTCCGCCTCGACTGGGTCCCATCATTTCAAATCTAGTTCATATGTTTTGGCCCCTCTCCCTTTGTATTTCGGCCAAAGGCTAGACCTTAGTATTTAAGGCTGAAGGTAATTCTTCCGCCACTCTTCATTGTTTCCACTGTTCCTCCACTATTGCGCCACCACTCCACGGGCCTCCGCAACATTTCTCCACCACTGCCTGGGTTTGTGACAGGATTATTTTATTGTGTAGAGATCACAGAGAGGCCATTTCAGCATCGGCCAACGTATCAGCATAAGAGATTCAAAGGGGTTAGTGCTTATTATTGATGTAATTTATGATTAATCCCGCATTCAAAGGAAAAGACGCAGTTTGAAGACTTAAGCACACTGTCAAGTCCTATCAGTGCTTCCAGCATTAGCAGAACGTTTTCTCCAGATGGACACCTTCGGACAATGTTCTCCATGCCTCCTCAAGCCCAGAAACAGTTAATTAATCTGACAGAAACTTCTTAAAGACAGTCAGGACTGCAGTTATGGAAGCATGGAGACCTGAAGAACTTTCAGTCACCTTACTTTCTTCAAGAGATAGAACAGAGGGCCTTACAGCCAGAAGGACTTCAAGAAACATCCAAGGTCAATATTGGCCCGACAGAGTCTCCCAGACCATACCAAAAGTACTTACAATGATGCAGATTGCCATTAAGCGGAGTGGGCATGAACTATTTCTCCACTTTTTCTTAATGAGATCCATTTAATGATTATCATCGACTCTTGTTATCCTCTTCTCCTATAAGAATTCCCAAGAACACATTGTAAAAGGTTGTTGTTCGGTTGTTGTCGATTGCTGTTAGAGGGATTCAGTTTGAATGTTAGAACAGTCTTAGGAGGGAGTAGCAGAGTAGTTTGTAATGTAGTAGGCTGGGAGGAGAAATTCTGGACTGTAACAGCCATTGAGCTCAGTGTATGTGACTGGTTTTGCATCAATTAATCAAGCACATTTCTTTGGATCCTACTCTATTACTACGGGTGATGTTTTTCTTATCTTATTGTTTTATTACACTTTCATGCTGTTCATTGGTATTCTGGGCTCGCATCAGAAACATGGCATAGGATTTACCCTTGTTAGGTAACCTATGTCTCTGCTCTCCTTGCCTTCAATGTTTTCTGCTGTATGTGTTATCTAAGAGTAAATTCATGTGATTTAACCAGTGTAGCGGTTCCATATGTTGTTAGTTGATGTATGAATTCGGGGTTGGCTACTTGGATTTTCTTGCTAGTGTCAAAGCATTGAAGGTTCAAAATCCTTCTCTGATCTATAGACCCTGGCTCTGTTAAACTTATCTCTGTTTTCCCTTGGAGCATGCTAAAGCTGACCTGGAGTTAAATGACCTCTGGTCCGATCTATAAGCTGCCCCCTTGTGACTTCATTGAGAGCTGCCTTTGAGTATGTCCAAGCAAGCCTGGAGTTAAATGACCTCTGACCTGATCTATAGATAGAAACTGGGTTGTTTTCCTTCTTTCACCTTCAATCCTTAATGGTCCATTCCACCATCTATCTAAAAAGATCCTTTAGTGTAGATGACTTTCCCTCTGAAAGCCTTGGCTAGTTGTGTGCAAGTAATTCCCTTTCATGACTCCATAGCCCAATGGATGGCACTTTCTTGACCTATCCTCTCTACTGAAAATCTTGCTGTTCTGCTCCTTTCCTTCCATTGCTTTCTCAATTTATGATCTCATGACCCAACCCAACAACCAACCAACCAAATCATTTTAAACACCCTTGGTGCTTCATAACTAGCCTAACACCTCATTTGAGCTCCAAAGATATACCATTATTTGTGTTTATGGAGAGATCCCTCTCCGGGTTCAGGAGGGCTAGATCCTAGGGCCCCAAAGTGGTTATGATGTTGTCTCATCTTTTGGTCTTGCCAATCTGGCCAAAACATGGGAACCCCAACAGTTGCTATGAGTAAAATTGAATTCACAAGACACACTCTTGAAATACATTGGGGGTTTACATTCCTACTTGATACATACTATCCTTATGCTTAACGCAAACAACTTGGATGACGTATGTGTGCAAGCCAAGAATCTTGAAGCAAGGTGAAAGAACATTCATGAAGAGGGTAGTAAGAAGAAGCCATTCAAGGGTAAGGGAAAAGGGAAGGGAAATAAGAATGCAAGCATCAAGAAAAAAGGGGAGAAAACTAAATGAAATTTTTTTTCCAAAGAGGGGCATGTAAGCCCACTATTGGAAACTACATCCCGAACTAAGGAAAAATAAACCAAATAACAAGAGGAAACAAAATATGATTTCCACCACACAATACGATCTTGGATCCAATTTAGGAGATGAGACCAATATTGTAGCCATGTGTAATATTCCAAATTAGGAACAACTACACTATTGGGAATATCTCAAGATATTACCAATGTGGAAATCAACAATACATAAACATGAGCTGGAGAATAGCAGTGAATGAATTAATACAAGAATCTCAGAAGATCCACGTAACCATTACATTAGATTATAGTAGCAATAATGTATACAATATCTTGAGGAAAATGATCTCTCAAGATAGGAAATGCAGCCCTGATGAAACATATACATGGCACATGAAGAAATACTTCTATATAAGAGAAGCCCTGGCTATGACTGCGCAATCCATGAAGCAGAATTGTTGCAAATAGTGTCAATACACAAATATGACAATATACAGCTCAAATAAATAAGGGGGAGAAATATCTCATCCCCTGGAAACAGCAATACATAATCCTCAAAAGGATTGGTTGAAATATACACAAAATGGAAAATCTGCAGAAATGTTGGAGTTGCTGGGCAACAGCTGTAAATCATAAAATAGGAATGGATGGAGATAGTTGAGGATGCTGCAAATGATGGCTGAATCTCATCCAAAGGATCTCCTAGGAGAAAGGATGGTCCAATCCCTGAAGATATCACCCTCCAAAATAGTGGAGCAAGTCCCCACTGCAAGTGCACTCAGAAATAACACAATCAAGAGAAGGGACTGCGCTGTTGGTGAAGAGAAATTCTTGGCCTGATGCCAATGATCTACAATAAGCTTTGGAATATCCCTCACTAACCTCCCAGAGGAATAGAATCTCCCTCCTCTGACAGATGAGCCAAGGAAATGGTGTATGGTGTCCTCCACTGCAACACCCTGCAACACAGAATTATGCTGCTGCAGCAATAACGCTATCCTGGAGGAGGATGGTTTGGCCTTGAGCCAAGAAGTGGGGAGAATTAAGAAAAATCCCTCAAGAGGCCTCTCAAGAAGGTGAAGAAATCCTAAACAGTAATTCCCCGAAAATTCTTGCTAAACAGGAGAAGAATGCACAATGTCTAAATAGACAATGAAATCAATAATCCAATGCATGATTAACAATGGCCGCCTTTCCCTCCTTTTAAACAAGTGAAAGCTCTCTCTCCATGGGCCCCATCCATTAGGGTTTCCTCCACCAAATATCCTCTTCCTCATTCACACTATGTTGTCTCATAAAGTGATCCATTCCTCCTATGGCAGTGTTGTTGATTTGGTCAAACATGACCTTGTCTTTGTAGTATTCATTTTTCAAAATTGCTCATAAATCAAGCATCAAAAACACATTTCCAGCAACATATGAAATAAAACAGTGAAATGGAATCTTGGATCCCATATATTAATCAATAAGCAACCTAAATCCAAGAAATGAGTTGAAACAAAGCAAACTAGGTGGGTTAAACAGATCTCCCACACCTAGGATTGCTGAAAAGTGCTAAAACCCCAAAACTACATTTTACCGGAGTTGCTGCTTAATGGATTGCGTAGTATAAGAGAGGGTTTACACAAATATATGAAGGAAAAAATCAGATCTACTCATATATTGATTAAAATTCTGAAGAACAAAATATCTAATCTCCTTATACAAGATACAAAAGAAACCGATAAGGGTTTCTTGACCAAACACTCTCTATACAAATGTGATATTAAGGAAATCACTGAATTATCACTGAAAAAATGAAGCACATGAGTGTACAAGGCTGAAATATTTCTTATTTTATGTATATCCCTCAAGGGCTTCCTCCGATGAAAGGATGAACCTCTCAATCACAAGGAAACTTAGCAATGGAGCCACCAAACCATGCAATGAGCACTGCCTCCAAAATAATGCACTCCCTAGAAGAAGCAATGCTGGGAGGGTATGAGAAATGTGTGGTATGATACCACAGATATGAAATAAGTACTGGAGCGCTTCAAACAGATCTCTCAAGTGAAGGAAACCTTCCTCCAATGAGAAACTAGCTCAGAAGCCGGGATTTCAATCCCTTCCACTATTGCACCCAGCAACACTACACAATCTCCGGAAAAGTTATGCTGATGAAGATGGCTGAAGCTTGGCCTGGAAAACTGATGTGGAATGATGAATAAAAACTCTCCCAATGATCTCCTTAAAGAAAAGAGGTGGGATTCCCACCCGGGAACACCCAGTGCTAAACAACACTGCAGCTTTGCTAAGTAGCAAAGCAACAACAATATTTGGCAGCCAAGAATAATAATATACAACATGATGAATAATGCTACCATCCTCTCCCTTATATAAGATGTGATTTTTCTTTCCCTTGGCCCCACTCACTTAGGTTACTTCTAACCCAAGTTACATTTCCCTCCAAAATTGCGTTATCCATCCTAGGATTCATCCTCCACTAAAACTGTGCTGTTGACTTGGTCAAAGCAGCTTCATTTTATCTTTTTTCACACATGGAGGTGTTTTATTAAGCTAGAAAGAGTGTCTCCTTTCACACTTGGAGTGTTTTTATCCTCCTTAGGAGACTTATGGGCTTTTCTACGCATTTATTCACTGGCTAAAGCTGCTGCTAACTCTAATGTTCCATTTAGCTTGGAAGCTAAAATTTTGGGAACATTATAGTCCTCCCCTCCAAAATATTTTCTTGTCCTCAAGAAAATGCATAAGGAGAGAAAAATATCTCCCCTCCTCCTGATGTGGCCTCCCATCAATAGCCTCCATCATTGTATCAAGAGAATCTTCAAATATACTGTCATCCATTGTTCCCTCCCAAGTGTGCAAAACCCAAGTGTCTGCATCAATCAAAGGTAGAAAGTGTGAATGGAAACCTGCTAGCTATCTCATGGCCTCCACAAAGTAGAAGTGATGATCATCATGGTGAATGAGGGCCTCCCTCACCCATGCTATCATCCAAATGAAGTGATTCACCCTCCAACATGGTAACTCATGAAAAGTCTCCTCCACCTTGTGCTCCTGAAATGAAGGTGGGATGAATGAATGCACTTGATAGACAAGAGGGCCTATCCCATGCTGTCCTCACCTCCACTCATGATAAGTGTTGAGTGGATGCTGATCTTGGGCTGAAACATGATTTCCCTCCAGTGGCAAGAATAATATTGAGCCTCCAAGGACTCTACCTCCAAAATCATGAGTCATGCCAACCCAAACCATTCCATTCAAGATGAATGGCACATCATCACCACATGGAATCCAAATCAGAAAATGGATGAAGGTTATGTGAAAGTTTGGATGATACATATGGTCTCTCTAGTGGATACAGCGCAGCTCTCCCAACTGCTGAACGGGAATGTCACAAGGAAAGTGGTTCGGCAACAAGTTACAAGCTGTATATGCTTGTTCTCCCAACATGGGGAAGTAAGCATCAATGTATATCAGCTGTACATATATAAAATAAAAATACACTTTCCCAAATTCATATATAGATGGGCTACTATCATCATAAACATTGGCCCTAAAGTGACCATGAAACCCAAAAATACTCTTGCTCTTTTGAGGAGCAATGCACTATTCAAACATGGTGGGAAAGTACAAATACTCAATGGAGTAATAAAAAAGTACATAGATACATTTCCTACCATACATAGTGAGTAGGCTAAAAGTGAGGTCCATGTGTAAACTCCCCCATGAGGATCCTCTCACAAAAATCTGCAAGAAGAAGGGATACACATACTCTTTGGAACACTCCATCAAAAGGAACATACTCCCATGTGTCAACGCTGTAGGCCTTACAAATAAGGCTCCATGACTTCTCCCTTTGAAATTCAAAATGCCAAAGTCATCCACCATCATGTTGCTATGTGAGAAGATCATCTTCCAACATGGAAGTCTCTCATGATCCTCCAATACTGAAGGGTAGCCTCCTTGCACCATGAATGTTCCTTTCTTCTCTTTAGAATTATCATGAAAATTATGGGAATAATTTTGCCCATACTCTCCCAAGTGTAACCATAACAACAACAAATTTTGTTGCTGCCTCATCTCTCCCTCATACAAGCCATAGATTAAGGTCATGAAGGTAAACTTGTATGATGCCCCATACCAACAAGTCTTATGATGCTCTATCATATGGGTGCCATGCCATCCAATTGGTTCCCCTCTCCAGACATGGCTTCCCTTGAACAAAAACACATCAACAATATATGGAAGTAAGATACAATTAAAAAAAGTTTCCAAATGACAACCAGAGAGTGAATCATGGTCCCTCTCATGGAACCAGCATAGTGCATCCTTGGCCTGCATCAAAATAAGAAATAACAAGTTCTTTTCTAGCCACTTGTTTGCTGCCATAGTCATCTCATAAGATGAAAACATGAAGTTACAATATAGTGTCATTGGTGCACACCAAGAGACATATGGCTTCCCCCACAGCTCATCAAAAAGATAGGCAATATCAATGCTACAAGTGGCTGCAAGTACATCATCATATAATATGCAAGAAGAAATATTTCCTCTTGTTACATCATGCCGCTCAAACAAGGGAAAGAAGTATAATGCAAAACATGAAATGATACCTCCTTCGTTATGTACTTGAGGTCTTGAGTTGAAATGGCTCAATTGGAAATTATCCCTCACTCCCAATGAGTAGGAAGGTGGCCGTGACATCCTCTCTATAACCATCCGGGCAATGCATCTCTCCATATGTTGATATATGTCATGCTAGATGCCCTCCCAAGTGAACTCCTCCATCAACTGGAAATATGCATCAAAGTGCATAGAAGAGAAGTCCTCATGTGCTGCATGTAGCAACTTCTCCTTGAGACTAGAATATTTAGTCAAGAAGATCCTATCATAGGAATAGATGACCACATCATCCACCATGTATCTGTCATCTCCATACGTGTCATCAAGAATCATGCATGCACCAAGATCCTTGGAGTACTCTACCAAAAGTTGAGAATTCCAATAAGGATCAATCCTCCTCAAAGACAACGCCCATTAGGGGAATTTTGAGGTCTAAAATGGGCCTCCTAAGAAGAATGTACAGCCAAAATAACCTTTATAAGAACCAATAGGATTCAAGATGATGATGTCAACCATGGGGGATGATTCACCATTTTTTAAGTAAAAGGGTAAAAATATTTAAAAATAATAAAATAATAAAACTAATTTTTCAACTCGTATTTTCAACTTATCTCCCAAAGTTTTTACTCAAATTTCTAGCGGGATTACTTGTTGGATGCAAAATTTAATTCTCCATCCAAGGAGCACCCATGTTTCATACTTTCGATGGACCCTGCTACACGGAAAATGAGAAATACATGAAAAAAAATTATTGCAATCACGTTTTTCATGTATTTCTCATTTTTCGTGTAGAAAAGTTCATAAAAAGTATGCAACATGGGTACTCCTTGGATGAGGAATTAAATTTTTCATCCAAGGAGTAATCCCACTCGAAATTTGAGTAAAACCTTTGCGAGATAAGTTGAAAATATGAGCTGAAAAAGTAGTTTTTTCTTTTTTTTCGCTCTAAAATTTGATGATGTAATCAAATATTATTTTATTATTTCCACTATTATTTTATAATTTCCTTAGGAGGCCCATTTTAGACCTCAAAATTCCCCTAATGGGTGATTTGGCATGTGAAGCTCTCCTCATGTTGCTGCCTGCTACTTTGACATCCCCCATGCCAAAGTCTTCCTCCAAACTCTTCACCTCTCCAAAATCCAAGAGTGGTGAACCCAAAGACAAGATATCTCTCAACAACTGTAGATCTGGTGCCCTCCCTGGTGGAATTACTCTATGTAGTGAGACATCAATGTCAAGAGTAGACTGTACATATGAGTGGGAAACCTTGCCCTTTCCCTTACAGCGCAAATCAGTCTGCCTCTTTCTTGCACTGGCTCTCTGAAATAGAGAAGGGTGTGTGCTTCTCATCAACTGATGCTGCTCTTCATCCCTTCCTTCTCCTTCTAGCTGCAATGCTGCACAATCATGCTACTCATTGATTGTGCTTAGACCTTTATATATGAGATCCTGGGGAACCTCTTGTAAAGATACAAGAATCCCTCCTGTGGGAGCATGTGCTCCTCCTCCCTCTGCATGAGGTACTGGATGTGCTCTAGATATGATAGTGCTATTGCCTTCTCCTTCATCAATGTGTGTAGGAAACATCTCAACCATTGGATCCCTCTATGAAAAAGTGATCCCCATGCCCTCTTGTTAAAGAATATGAACTGGAGGATTTACTTCCGGCAAAGTGTAATGCAAGACATCATATTTTCCCATGGTTTTCTAAAATGGAGTTTCCTCCATCACATGCAAGGGTTTTTTTTTCTCAAGTTTTCCTTGCTCATGTGTCTTAGGAAGTTTTTCACCAAACCTCTCCATCAATGTTTTTATGAATCTTGCATAAGAGAAAGTATTGGCATTCTTTATGGAATAAGATTCAAAAATCCACCATGCATGAGCCTTACCTCTAAAATGCAGCACTGCAACTCTGATGGCTTCATCTTTGGAAAGGTGGTGCAACTGCAAATAGGAGTCTAGCTCCTTCACCCAAGCTCCAACTGAACATGTGGGTGATCCAGCAAAAGTAGATAGAAGAAATCTATCTGCATCCTGCTGCTGGATCTTCTCCATCTGGATCTTGCAAAACTCTTGGAAATCAGTATGATCTCTAAAAATCTCAGTTTGAGATTCATACTCCCACAAAAAATCACTAAGAGTCATTCTCTTAGGCATTCTTCCTCCTCCAATCCATCTCAGGATAGCTCTAGGCACTTGACTAAACTGTGCATAATGGAGTGTAGCTGCATGCTCACACTCACCATGTGAAAATCTAGATTCAGCTCTAGATTCAACCTTGTTGGCTTGAGGGATCCTGACCCAGGTTCGGTGTGCAAGGTTTGCCAACAAACCCCTATACTACTGGCCCTTTCGGTAGTGACCTGCTTTCACAGGTCACAGTCTCACCCGAAGTAGTATGGGTGGGTGCTGGAGCCAGGTTTCCACATCTCGAGAAAGGATGGGTAAGGCAAGCAGGGCTGCATCCTATTTCTGTAATTCCCAGATTACCTTGTCATGCACAGGGTTAATTATGTTCCTATTCACATCCACATGTGCTAGATCTATAGTTATAGGATTATTATATCACCAACACAACAATACATAATCAGAACATAACAGATATAGATCTAAGAGCTCAATACTCAGATCTTTCGCAGCTTAAAGACAAAAAATACATAACACAACAATTATCAACAATTCACATAACAGAACTCATAGATTCAGATCTCTAATAATCCTTAGCATTCATTCATTCATCAATATTTCCTTATAATTCCCTTCCCAACCTGTGCACACAGCTGGACTAGGATCTCCGCACACATATCCAGCAAGAGACCTTCCCCAAAACCCAAACAGACAGCTTAAGCAATAGAACACATCAATATCTCATCAATTCCTCTCCTTTTCGATACAAAATACATCTCTATTTATAACAATCTAGCTCTGACTTTCCTATGGTCCACAACCCATGGTTTTCGGACCCCTAGTTTACCCTTTGACCCATTACAATGCGTTTGGTGCTTTGACGCACCCCAAAACCCCTGTGCTATACTAAATATAATAAAAAATTAATCAAAATGGACCAGTTTCGCAGCTTGTTAGGAGACCCCATTCCAACAGTCCCCCAACAAAATATTGTGACTCGTCCCGAGTCACTGTACTGGTGCGGCTTCCATTTGGGCATGCAAAGTGTCTGGAGTGCAGATAAGTGGAGGGATTGTGTCCAGAATTTGAGCCGCAGCTTGCTGCACAATGTTGACCAACGTCAGGGAGGCAAGTCCATTTGTATTCGTAGTGACCTGTTCTAACAGCTGGTGGAGGCATGTGATCGCAGAATGAGCATCGTGGGTAAGATGGAGTGCGGTATCAGACCACGACTTCAACCGTTTTCGAACAAATTTCTTGGAGTGCTGAAGGTCCTCAATCCTATCCATGGTGGCTAGGCACTGTGCAGAAACGGGGGAAGGTGTGGAGGCTTGGACTTGATCCAGAACAGCTTCTGCCTGTTGTAATTCCTGCTGGATATGTTGAATTGTGGAATGGTGTTGCACTGTCGTCCATAGCTCTATATCTACTTCGATCAATTGTGCTCCTTGCGTCAGCTGCTCCTCAATGATACACATTGTGTTTGTGACCATGGCAATCCGCTGTGCCCGGACTTTTGGAGGTATGTCGGACTGCTGCTGCCTGTCCTGGTCATGGAAACGAACCTCCCACATCACTCTGGAGGATAGTCTCTGTAGCTCTGAACTAGATAGTTGTGCTAAGTCTAGTTGGATGTCTCCCGTAGTTGGGTCGGGAGTGAGAACTATGGCAGTGCGAGGGAGTGAACATACATTGCTTCGGGAGGGTGGCGCTCGGGAGCTGTGGAGATGTCGCATCATGTCCCTGTATCTCAACGTTCCTTTTGTGGGTGGTCCACAGACAATCCTTGTTATCAGAAGCCCGCGCGCAGTCCTATAACTACACTCAGCAGTCCCAGGTTCTCTTACCACTTCTTTCAGCGAGTCCGGGTCCATCTTATTAATAGACAGGCGAACGTTCAGAGAATATGGATAAACATAAAAACCAAGAACGCGGATAGCCAAAGCCTATTGAACGGTGAATAAATAGCCCAGCGCAAATTTTTCCAACCATCCGCGCCTCCTTCGGAGTTTTTTAATGGAAAATTAGCTCATTCGTGGCATGTACCCTCAATCCTTTGGGCTGTTCTTACCATAAATTGTTGCATTAATGATCTGCCATCTATTTTTCATACTTGCGGGGGTATTTTCTTATTAAAACGAGACATGCTGACGATTATCCTTCGTGCCCTAGGTCGTGTCCATGAAATGTCAGACCATAGATGACGCTTGTATGCCAACTGTGTACCTGGGATGAGGGTCGAGGCGAGGTGTATTTGCAAGTTGTTCAACAGTCTTTTCGAGACCTTAATTTCGCTCGCGGGCGGGACATCCTTGCATGAGAAGGTTGCATCATACATCCTTATGTCATTTATTACTTGAGATGTTCGCAGATCTTTAGACAGGTCTATAGTCCTATGTGTGCTGAGGGCTGTGGTACCCTGGTAAATTTGTTTGGGCAAGGTTTGATCGCACTCTTGAGTGTTGCACATCAGCAGGTATCTGCGTAGGTCAACTAACCTTAGAGCCCATCTGGCCACAGGTGTCCCTATGTGCAGGATTACCCTACTCCAGTACTTCCCCTGAGTAATGAATACCGGTCCTCGCATAGGTGCTTCACATGGGGTTAGCGGTAGCGCTTCTGGTTTGCGTTCCGTGGGAATCTTAGGTTCCTCAGGCTGCTGAGTACCACCTACATCCTCCTGGCAGGGCAAGGTTCTTTCTGTGGTAAAGATGCAACGGGAATTTCTGATGGTCTAAAGGCTTCGAAGCGTCGAAACCTCATGCAACTAACCTTGCCAATTCTCTAGCTCCTCATTGGACTCAGAAAAACATTCACTGTCCTTTTCCCAATAGAGCATTCCTTCATCTATGGGGTTAACCTAATCTTTGTCCTGTGCAGTTATCTTGTAAATGTGATCCAATTCCTTCTTTTCATAGGCTGGCTCTGTGTACCGCACACCTTTTGTTGGGTCTAGTGGTACTATGACACGTGTACCCTTGTTTTCGAACACCATGCTGCATTTCTTGAGATTGATGACACCTCCCATGTCTATTGCCTAGTCCAGTCCAAGGAGCGCAGGGTAGGGGTCCACATATTCTACTATTTCTGTTACTTCAAAATCAGCTAGGACCCGTACCCCTGTGGTGTCCACCATGACTTTTGGTAATCTACCCAAAGGGATGATCTTTTGTTGGTTTTCCATTCATAGTTGAATATTGGACCATTCCAACTTAGGCTCTCCCATTTGTTTCCATGTTTTTTTTGGTAAGATGTTCGCATCTGATCCAAGATCTAAGATAACCTGATCCATCTCATAGTCTCTGATCTGCGCAGTCAATCACATCTCTCTCCCAGTGCGTTTCTTATAGCTGTATAGCTTGTGTACATCCTTGGTCTCAGGGATCAAATTGGGCAGAGCTGCGTAGTAGTGCTAGGAGATTTCCTACGACCTGTAGATTCCTTAGCAACTTTAGACATGCCTTTAAAAAGGGCTCAACTCCTTCTTCAATTTGAGGCTGTGCGGGGGTTGCCAATGGGGCTTGTTCTTTGCAAGACACTTCTTTCCAAGAGGCAAACCCTTCTTCGTTTCCCTGGGTGTCCAACCCACTACATGTCATGAATCTTACACTTGGATCTACCTCCCTTAGCTCAGTTTTGACCCTCTGTATGTTCTGCGTAGGGGTAGGCTTCTTTTCCTACATCTTAGCTATTAACATTGGGCATTCTTCTACCTCATGGTCCAGATGTCTACAATATTTACATTACGGCCTGGTGGGATTAGGGAATTCTCTGGAAAATTTCCCTATTTCTCCACAGTTATAACAGATTAGCTGACCTCATCCTCGGCCTACGCTTCCTCCCCGACCTCCTCTGCCTCGGGCCGGTGATCCTCCAAAGTGCGCATCAAGTCTTGGCGATGCAGGGTCCGATTGCACCCGATATAAGTTCCCACGATCCATCATTAAGTCATATGTGCGACAGTTTTGTTGATCATGTCCCTTTGATCGGAAAAATAGGCACCATTGTTGCTTTACTTCTGGGATGTACACACCTAGCCGAGGGAAATGGTTCGTATCGTGTAGGCCTGCTACCCGAAAATCATCACACCATAGCATAGATCCGCTTGATCCTGGTCGCAATAGGATAGGTTTCCTACTTGCCCCTGGGCATATCGGACTAGGCCCTCCGGCTTGCATATAATTGGTCAGCAGAGGTCACTGATCCTTTGTATGGCCAGACGTCAGGCAACGTATACACCAAAGATCTGCGTAGATGTCCTTTCCTCGCTCTTTTCACAGGTTCTGTATCTCCATATGCATAGCCCCAAGTTGTTCCTGGATTTTTTGTACCCCTGCTAACGTATCCTCTCGGGGTGCAACTTCTAATTTCATAGCGACTTCCACAGCTTTCTCCTGTGATTCAAAGGTATGATGACTCATCGGCGTACGCAGTTGAGGTAACAACATGGCGATGAACCACTCTGTATGTTGTCTATCGTCATACTCGAACCCTCCTTCCCTAATTGCCTTCTTCAATCGTTGATTAGCCTCCCATACTAACTCAGATGCCCCTTGTTTGAAGTCCTTTACTTCCGCTACTAGTTGGGAATAAGATTTCGGCTTCCAGAATTGGTGCTTCAGAGCATCCTTGATATATTAAACGGAGGCGGTCCCATTATGGGCAACGTATCGCATATACCAGTCTAGAGCTTTGTCTTCGAATGCTAAAGACAGCTGCACCCTCTTGATCGTGTCACTTGCCGCATTATGCGTAGTGTAGACAGAGTCTGCCATAAACCAAAACTGGTCCATATCCTCATCTCCTACCCCCTTGAAGGTAGGTAGTTTTAAATGCGCTGCCATATCACTGTCTAGGGGGGGTGGCGGTACAGGCGAATTATTACCTTTGTACGTCTGAGGTGGCGATGCAGCTGGGGGATCTTGCATAACTCGTTCCTGCAACGGATTATAGGCAGATCTCCCTCCGTCAAGGTTGGTCCGATAGTATTTACCACTGCGGTTTGCGCTCCCATCTAGATCCGAGGTCATTCAGTCAGTATGAATACACAAAATTCTCTTTTCGCACAGTAATTTATTGATTAGAAATGGTAGTGTCCTCAGGAATTTTCCTTGGAATCCTTTGAAAAATCGTCGTTCGCCTTCAGAGTACGATACAAACTGATCAATGGCAAATTATGTCAAAAATCCTCCCAGAACACTATCCACATAGTGATCCACTGTGCGTGTGATAGTATTATATGTTTTCTCAAGCTGTTTGAGCAACTCTGGGGTCCACAAAGTGACCTGCTCATCCTTCCAGCACTTTTGGAATTCCACTAGTCTGGCCAGCCACTCTTGGAGTTCAATTGCAAAAGTCACAAAGAATATTTCGTAGCTTTCACTAAGGATGTACCTATTTTTCCACCTCTCCACCGTTAACTTCTCACTATGATTTTATTTTACTGCAAACTCCAGGATCTATCTTTTGAACCAGTCCTCGATCTCTTTTCTTTTAGGCTTCCAGTATTCTCTTTTCATTACCCAATTCCTCTCTCAGACTTCTTCCGGTCCCGGCAACGGAACCATTTGTTGGCTTGAGGGGTCATGACCCAGGTTTGGTGTGCAAGGTTTGCCAACAAAACCCTATACTACTGGCCCTTTCAACAGTGACCTGCTTTCGCAGGTCACAATCTCACCCGAAGTAGTATGGGTGGGTGCTGGAACCAGGTTTCCACACCCTGAGAAAGGATAGGTAAGGCAAGCAGGGCTGCGTCCTATTTCTATAATTCCCAGATTACCTTGTCCTACGCAGGGTTAATTATGTTCCTATTCACATTCATGTGCACTAGATCTATAGTTATAGGCTTATTATATCACCAACACAGCAGTACATAAACAGAACATAACAGATCTAGATCCAAGAGCTTAGTACACAAATCTTTCGCAACTTAAAGATAGAAAATACATAACACAAAAATTATCAACAATTCACATAACAAAACTCACAGATTCATATCTTTAATAATCCTTAGCATTCATTTATTCATAAATCTTTCTTTACAATTCCCTTCCCAACCTGCGCACACAGCAGCAGGGTCTGCACACAGCTGGACTACGATCTCCGTGCACACAACGAGTAGGAGTCTATTCCATAAAACCCAAACAGACAGCTTAAGCAACAGATCGCATCAATATCTCATCAATTCCTCTCCTTTTTGATACAAAATACTTCTCTATTTATAACAATCTAGCTCCGACTTTCCTATGGTCTGCAACCCATGGTTTTTGGACCCCTAGTTTACCTTTTAACCCATTAAAATGCGTTCAGGGCTTTGAATCGCCCCAAAGCCCCTGCGCTATACTAAATATAATAAAAAAATAATCAAAATGGACCAGTTTCGTAGCTTTTTAGGAGACCCCATTCAAAAAAACCTCCTTTGGAGACTTCATCTCCAATCTTATTTTCTTCAGCTCTCCTTGAAAGCTCTTCATATATTTTGGAAGAAGCTTTGTGAGATTGTCTTCCTTTCTCTCTGCACATACTGAAGCTTTCTTGCTTCTATCCATCTCTCCTTCTTCTGATAGCTAGATCTCACAGGCTAATCCAGAGATCATGCTTTGATACCACTGTAGTATTCCTTTTTCAGGATTTCTCATAAATCAAGCATAAAAAACGCATTTTCGGAAACATATGCAATAAAAAAGTGAAATGGACTCTTGGATTGCATATATTAATCAATAAGAAACCGAAATCCAAGAAATGAGCTTAAACAAAGCAAACTAGGTGGGTTAAACAGATCTCCCACACCTAGGATTGCCGAAAAGTGCTAAAACCCCAAAATAACATTTTACTAGAGTTGCTGCTTAATGGAATGCGCAGTCTAAGAGAGGGTTTACACACATAGATGAAGGAAAAAATCAGATCTACTCATATATTGGTAAAAATGATGAAGAACAAAAGATCTAATCTCCTTATATAAGATACAAAAGAAACAGGCAAAGGTTTCTTGTCCAAACACTCTCTATACAAATGTGATATTCAGGAAACCACTAAATTATCACTGCAATGCTGAAGCACATGAGTGTAAAAGGCTGAGAGATGTATGATCTGATGTATATCCCTCAATGGTTTCCTCCCATGAAAGGATGAACCTCTCAATCACAAGGAAACTCAGCAATGGAGCCACCAAACCATGCAATGAGCACTGCCTCCAAAATAACGCACTCCCTAGCAGAAACAGTGCTGGGAGGGTATAGGAAATGTGTGGTCTGATACAAAAAATCTGAAAGAAGTCTTGGATCTCTCCAAAAATATCTCTCAAGTGAAGGAAACCTTCCTCCAATGAGAAACTAGCTCAGAAGCCTGGATTTCAATCCCTTCCACTGCTGCACCCAACAACACTACAAAATCTCCAGCAAAGTTGTGCTGATGAAGATGGCTGAAGCTTGGCCTGTAAACCTGATGTGGAATGATGAATAAAAACTCTCCCAATGAGCTCCTCAAAGGAAAGAGGTGGGATTCCCACCCGGGAACACCCAGTGCTAAACAGCATTGCAACTTCACTAAGCAGCAAAGTGGCAACAATTCTTGGCAGCCAAGAATTGTTAATCTACAACATGATGAATAATGCTTCCATCCTCTCCCTTCTATAAGATGTGAGTTTTCTTTCCCTTGGCCCCACTCACTTAGATTACTTCTAACCCAAGTTACATTTCCCTCCAAAATTGCGTTATCCATCCTAGGATTCCTCCTCCACTAAAATTGCGCTGTTGACTTGGTCAAATCAGCTTAATTTTATCTTTGTTCACACATGGACGTGTTTTATTAAGCTATAAAGAGTGTCTCCTTTCACACTTGGAGCGTTTTTATCCTCCTTAGGATAATTATGGGCTTTTCTACCCATTTATTCACCGGCTAAAGCTGCTGCTAACTCTAATGTTCCATTTAGCTTGGAAGTTAAAATTTTGGGAACATTACAGTCTTCATGCATTTTCCCCTTTTCACACTTGAGGGTGAAAAATGAAGCTACTCTGATGATCCCTTCCACATTATGAGGGATTTTATTCATGTTTTCCATAAGCATGGGCCTCCTTACCCATCTATTTAGCTGCTAGGTGATAAAAGAAAAAATTTAATATTCCATTTAGCTATGAGCTAAAATGGAAATATTACACCATGGTTAACAAAGGAAAGGAAGTCATGGTAAGTACTAGTCTCTCAAATAGTTACAATAACACTCCAAATGAAGACACATGGACAAAATTGTTCCATGTTAGAGTAATTTCAAATCATACAAATATTGATGCATTGTTTGATAGTGGGTCACAAGAAAACCTGATTTCAGAAGACCTGGTCAAAAATCTTAACCTTGAAACCGTATCACATATTAAACCATACCCTTTGGGTTGGATAGTTAATAATGCCAATTTATAGGTTACAAGGAAATGCATATTTCGATTTTCTATTACTGCAAAATTTATTGATGAAGTCGAGTTAGATGTGGTTCCACTTGACATTTCCAGGATTATCTTGGGAAGTCCATATTTGTATGACAGGAAAGTTGTGTTTTAACGCCATGAGAGTAGATATCATTTGCTTAAGGATGGGGTGGAGTATATTGTGAGAGATCATCGCAAAAAAACTAAATATTTCTTTAGTTAATAGAGGGAAAATGAAGAGGCTAGTTAATGAAAGTAAAATTTTTGTGCTTATCATGATCAAGAAAAAGGATGATGTTGACTATGAATCATTTAAAGATGTGATGAAAAATCAAAATCTGATTTGTTTGATGTGGTAAATTAGTATGGAAATTTTTTTAAGGAACCAAATATGTTACCTCCCAAGAGGGGAATTCAGCATGAGATTTATTTGCAGTACGATGTTACACTTCCAAATATTGGTATGTATCACGTGTCAATTATGGAGAGTTTGGAAATCAAGAAGAAAATCCAAGAATTGCTGAACAAAGGTAGCATACGGCCATCTACTTCACCATGTGGTTCACCAATTGTTTTCATACCAAAGAAGGATGAGACTTGGCGCATGTGCATATATTTCCATGCATTGAATAAAATCATGGTAAAGAATTGCTACCCACTCCCATGCATTGATGATTTTCTAGATCAATTAAAGTATGCAATATATTTCACTACGTTATACTCGTGAAGTGGTTATCATCAAGTTAGAATAGTTGAGGAATACATTTGGAAAACTGCATTTAAAACTAGACAAGGATTGTTTGAGTGGCTAGTTATGCCATTCGGTCTAACAAATGCTCCAACTACTTTCATGAGAGTCATGAATGATGTACTAAGACCATTTCTAGATGAATTCACCATTGTTTACTTATATGACATAATTATATGACATAATCAAGAGATGAACATGTCATGCATGTGAACAAGGTACTTGATGTCATGAAAAAAGAGAAATTATTTTTAAATATGTCAAAGTATGAGTTTGGAAATAATTATTTTGTGTATTTGGGACCTAGAAAAATTAAAAATACTTGTCACCAACCCAAAATTTTAAAAATGACTTGTCACAGAATATGCTCTTATGTCACAAAGGATTACCAACCCGGCCATTACATTGGATTTACCGATGGAGCATCACGATTTTCTCAAAGTCTAGCAACAGCCGCCTGGGTCATCTATCATCCTGACTGATCACCAGTCTACACTAATGGTGTATGCATCGGTTCAGCGACAAAAAATCAGGCAGAATATGATGCCATCATAGGACTTATGTGTGACGCCCTCAATTAGGGCATACACCATATGCATACCTCGATTCCCAGTTAGTGGTGTCGCAGTTAAACTAAGCATTTGAGACAAGGGATTCACATATGTTTAGAAAATACTTGCATGCACAAATATTAAGCCAGAAGTTTGACCAAATTACATTCACACATGTACCAAGAAGTCAACTCCAAATAGCTAATCACATAGCTAACAATATTCTAAATTGGAATGCATCTTGGATAAACCATCATACATAAAAAAAAAAAAAAACATAGAAAACATAGATATGCATCAGCATAACATAATCCATAAACAAAACAAGGGGCACACCATGTAGAGCCGCAAAAAGTATCTGTCATATATACCAAAAAATATATGTGTCTGAGTACCAAAAATAGTCTCTTTGACCCGTAAGTCAGCCCAAAAGGATACAAATATACAAGTCAAAAAATAGGGGAAGCATCCTCATAATGGGTGCTTTCCCCGTGTACAATAAAAATCTAGGGAAGTGCTCCCCCAGGTAGGGCACCTGGACCCACAACTGCTCCCAGTACCAATACTGGAGCCGCCTTCAAAATGGAGATCACCACCAGATGTAAGACCAACCGACAAAGCCTCTCCTGGGCCATCAAGGTCTCCAGCTGCGAATCCTCGGGGTCATCCACGAAACCTCAGGTAGGCATCCCCTGGGTCAAGAGGTCCACTCGACCCCATGCATCATCTAGCACTCGAGCTCTGACCTCTAGAGCAGCCACCTGCTCTGTCAACTCAGCTACACGAGCCTCTGTCGCATTGGCACGAGCTCGCTTAGCGGCAATATTGGTAGCAGCTGAGATGCTACCCTCCCCTGAGGGACCAAACCCCTTGCCAGGTGCTCCACCCAGAGGCTGCACTAGAGCTCCTCCCTGTCCCATGCGAGGAGCACCTCGAGGTTGCTGAATTAGATGGTTTCCCACCAACTGAGCCACAGGATGTCCGACCTCACCAAAATCTGCAAAAGTAACAAGACTATGTCAGTGTCATCATAATACACATACGAAGCATAAATAATCAAGTAAATGCAGAAAACACAAAAACATACCGGCTGGCCCCCAAGCATATCCACCGGGTAGACCCATGTCTAGGTCTCCCTAGAAGTCCATCCCCGCATAAGGGAATGATAGAAACATCTGAGGATTGGCCTCAAACCAAGCCTCTGTGGTGGCATTCCAGTAACTCCCCACCCTACCTGCCCCTCCACAAGGCATCATAGGGGCCCACCTCCTCATGCGAGGCTCTTGCCAGCTGGCACAACCACCGTAGGTCTCAGTATCACCACCCGCTCACACATAATTTTAAAAATTATAGTAGCATATGTGAACAACTTTGATCCGTCTCGAACCTTGGAAAGTTGAGCAAGAATCCCGTCATAGAAAAAATAGAAGAAATCAAAGAAGTGTTCGGCCCTGACCTGATGCAAAAAACCTATTTGCGGCCTCGACACTCGATGAGGCGCATACAACCCCTCCAGTCATACAATAGCGGCCAGAGCATACCGCTCGACAAAGTTAGTCACAGTAGAAATCAGTATGCCCCCCTCCGAAATGGGCACCCTGCCACAATGGCCTACTGAAAATTGCTCAAGATCCACTCTCCCAGGAGGAAGTGGATAAGGAAGAGCCTCACCTTGAGGTAGCAACCCGGTCAAAAAATAGATATCCGTCTTAGTATGGATAACAAGGTCGCACCCCTGCAACACCATCACCTTGCACTGCCTATTCCAGCATCAGATTAGGTAGTGCAGAAGATGATACTATGATTGTAGCAGGTCATTCTCCATAAATTTGAGAAGACCCCAGCGCACCAAATGTTGGCGCGCATGAAAATTAGCAGCCAAGCGGCCCAGAGATCAGGCCAATCCATCTCCCTCCACAACATCCTATCATCAAACATGCAGACATCAATCACATTGAAAAACAAACAAAATTTCCCAAAATTTTGCAAGAAATAGCTTCTTCCCTCCGCGCACCTGTTCCTTAGACAAGCATGAGGAGAGCATGTCTATTTCTCTCACAGATGCAACAAGGGTGCACCCAAAGCTAGAACATGCATGATAAGTGAGCTAAAAACCTTATTTTTGTGTGCAAGTTGCGTGCATGTACCTTGATTTCCCGTGCGGTCAAGGAAAAAGCTAGCCTAGGATCTGTACAAACCCATCCTGTAAGAACCCTGGCACTGCCACACTAAAAAATTAAAATGAAGTATGTGATGGGGCTTTCCTGGCGAAAAAATCGCTAGTCCCAGGTACTCAGGCTGATCGCAATGGAAAGAACAGCTTCGCAAAAGCCTCTGACCTCTCAAAACCTCAAATGCTCAACTGACACAAATGAACTGAATTGAGCCATATTAATCTATATGTCACCCTTTTCGATAACTTTGGAGGACCATAACGAGAGCTCAAAAGGCCCAATTACAGGACTGTAAGAAACACTGTGATCAACACTCCATAATGCCTAAGGGCGGTGTCACACATTTCCACCCCCGAAAAAATAAATTTTCAGTGCCAATGGGTATTGCCCTCTGTCATCTTCTTTTTTAGCACATGTATTTCAATAATATTTGAATAAAGAAGATGCTTTCACTTTGGGTATTTTTTTTTGTAGGTAGTGTGAAAACCATCCATCACTCCATCCACCGAAAGTTCCAGAGTAGGTATCATTCTAGCCTCAACATGATATAGTCCGAGAAAAACTATGCATATCCTGACATGATTTCTCCATAAGAAATTAACCATAGGTTCCAAACACTCGACCATGTTTATCTTCACCCCAACTTGCACATGATAAACATCCTCGTTGGTCGGTACAACCTCCCCTCCATGGGGCTCGTCACCCAAAGTAGACCATTTATCCAAAAATCATGATGCCATGGCCATACCACTTTAGTACGGGAAGCACCTCATGCCCATATCAATCACCATGCATCAAGTCAAGTTTTACCATATCAAAATAAAACCCCTTTCCTAAGCTACCAGGTTTTGCAAGTAGATCTAAAGCACACTACTGTGCCTCGCATTTGACCTACCATACCTTCATTGGCATAGCCCATCTGCGACATTTTCCATCCGCTTCATTAACCCCACACATGATACCAACCAATGGGGCCCAACCCTCAGTAAAAAAAATTCCTTACATCATCAGTGAGAAAACACTTTCATGTTTGGGGCACCCGTCTCTGTGTTTTTTACAAACCAAACCCCATTATTTCATTCTTTTGGTAAGTGTACAAAGACCAAAAACGGTGCACTATGTCCCCCACCCACCCATTTTTTCTCCCATTGAAGCAGTACCTAGTCACCCTTGGTCGGAGTATCCCACCCTCACGCATAAACCACCATGACATTCATAACCAATATATACCCGCCTTGGACGTCCTACCCACTCCATGGATTTCCCCATCAGAAATAGTTATGACTACCACCAAGCTACTTTTTGTACCTTGACGTTGGGCCACTGAATCCCCATCATCGGTTTTCAGTCACCCCTCTCCATCATGCCTATGTTAAAAATATCACATCTAGGATCCTGATCCCTTGTATTAATGACTCTCTCATTTGGTTGAGGCTTCCTTTTTGTCGACATCAACACCTATTTTCCAAAAAGGAAGCGACACCTTGGATCACCCCTCTCCACAAAAGGGACATCCTCGGGTGACACTGTGGGAAGCATCATTGCACACAAATGTCATTGATCCTCTTGAAATTCGACTACAACACAAGCTTTCATGTCAAGATGGTATCATACCTTACAACCATTTCACTTTGATCAAATTCGTCGAAGACTCGTGCCCTTATATGTGTCTCTTTTAGCAATGCTTACACAGGAAGCTCCTAGTCAGACACCCATGATTATAATGTGCATTTATATGCCATGCAAAGCTTACACATGTGGGTACCAAATTCCACCTATTTTCAAAGAAAAAATGCCCCTGAGGGCATCAACAATCATCATCATCAACCGAAAGATCACTACCATACTAGTGACACAAACATAATTTATATTTGTCAAATAGATTTGTTTAGCTAGCCAAAGCATCATGAGCACGAGACATGCCCGCCTCATAGAAAAATTGTATTTATTGTATTATACCATTACTTGCAGGGTTCCCACAGGACATGGTTGCTGTTTGACCCAATGTAAGGTGTCTCCAACTCCGTGCTACACGCAGGTCTCTCTCTCTCTCCACACAATACAAAGAAAAGAAACTATAATGTATTTTGGCTATAAAATTATTCCTAGACCTCACACATTAGGGGGCAACTGTTATCACGGGAAAATCGGACAAGCAAATATGACATTGTTAAATGTCAGGTAGAAGGATTTACAGGGCTAAGGTACATTAGAGGATCTGAAGAATTTAAAAAAAAAATATCTAAGGTCTAAGAGGAAAATCAAATTGTGCATTGAAGGAACAATCAAAATTTTCATTTACACACACTTTTCTTCGATAAGCGTGCCTTTGTGTGGCTTTTCCTCAAAAATCGATGTGAACCTGAGAGTGGTGGAAGTCACTTTCCGAGACTACAAGGCACACTCTAGGACATTGATTCCACACTTGAGGCTGCCTAAGGACAACCGCCTGAGCCTCCTTAGGACCTCAAGGGAGCACACAATGGAATAATGTGGCACACAATAAAATCACCCTCCTCTCTTGGGTCACCATCCATGAATGTGCCAAGAGAGGGAAGGAGAGTTTGAATTCCCCTATAAAAGGCCACCAATAGATGAACAATATGAGAACACATTGTTATGCTAGCCAAAATTGCCCCAAGAAATCCAACAGAGTGTGATCCAGAGCATAGATAGAGGGGACTCAGTTGTTGGTCATCCAAAAACTACAATCCTTCAGAGTAGAGAGAGGGAGACTTTGCACCAAGGTTGCTCGGAAGTAAAGACATCCTTGCATTGGGTCTTAGAACTCCCTAGTTCTAAGGACCCCTTGGCAAGTGGGTAAAATTTCATCCTTAATTCCTACCAGCACTCAATAAGTGTGGATGTAAGTGCCACCATTTGGATTATTGAAGTTGTTTGACTCTAATTAGAGATTTTGTATTATGTGTTTTAGTTTAGTTTTTATTTTTGAATATGCATGCTATCTCACTATTTAGTATGTTTATTTCTTAGCATGTTCACTAACTTGGTTGAATCCCTTGATTTTCTTACTGTGACCAAGAACTTAAGAGGAAGAAACCACTACTCTTAAGTAGGTGTGAATTGGTACATTCGTGCGGAAAAAACGCATACAAAGTATTGGCAACTACGCTACTTTTATTTCCAAGTTTATGCGATTATGCCTTTTTGTAGAGACCTCTTTCTTTGCTTTGGAGTTGGGATGGAATTGCCCCCTTTCTCTCCTTCACTGCTTGATTCACCCTAAGTGAGAGGTTTAAGCTGAGGAGATCCCAATTTTTTTTTTGGCAGGAAAATCGCATGGCTTTTTCACAGACAAACACACCCGACCACACGCGTTCAGTAGTGACCTGCGCGTAGCCTTCGTGTCTGTCTTAGCCTTTTTCACACAGAAACCAGAAGTAGTAATTTACTACTATTTCCATTTATTTCTTGCTTGTAAAGTGACTGGTAGCCCATAAGAAATCTACCAGCACTGGTTGAGGTGTCCCACAACTTGTTAAAGCTCACTTTTAGTTACGTTTTAGTAGTTTAGGTGTTAGTTTTAAAAATTTCAAGTTGATTTTCGCAAAGATAACACATAGTTTAAGTAGGGGGAAACAAACTTGCATTCCAAAATAATTTATGTTTTGTGAATTTAGGCACCAAAAAACACTTAGTTAACTAGCCAAAGTAAGTGGCCCCAGTCCACACATGCTTAGCTAGATATTTTTCATTCTCCTAGTGTAAAAGTCATTAGCTTTAGTTCAATTTATTGCACTAGGATTTGGGACCAGGATCGAATTATATTTAGAGAGAAAGTAATCTCTGCTACCTTTGCAACTTTGGGTGATCCTAGGCAAGAATATGAACACTATATGTTGATAACTCACTCTCTTTCTATAGTTGATCATTTATATTAACTAGGAAACATTGGAAGCGACCCATATTTGTACATGTTTTTCTTTTGAGAAAGGAACAACCAAACATAGTTTAAATAGAGGATTTTGAAAAGGATCACCACATATCCACATGTTCAAACTATGTGCTTGTTCACATTTTTTTCACACACATTCACGCCCTTAGTAAATCAAAGCCACCTAAAACTAACTTAACTAAACTCACTAAATCCTCCCCATAGGGGCCACAAGAGAATTTATAGTCTAAGTTAGGACTAAGGGGGTAGGAATCCAATAAGATTCCTTGGTTTGTCTACATATTGAAGCATAGAATTTGAATATTTAGGGAACTTTCAAATCCGTCTATATGCCCATGGCAAAGAAAACTTGAGCGCAACAGAGACCCAATTTTGAGAATCTTAAGCTTAGGCCTAGTGTTTGCGGTATTATTTGGGGCTACTTGACCCATCTAATACTCAGTACTAGTAGCTGAATTACCAAGAAGCTCAAGACTTGAATGCTCACATGGGATGATGGTACTTAGTGGCAAAAACTAGGGCATCCTTCCCTATAGGTGATGATGCAGGTAGCACTAGATCCTCTACCCTTACCTTGGTCGATTTTCTTCAGTTGACTGGGGGCGTCACCAATTATTTTAGGATGTTGTGCTAGCATTCGAAATATATCTTCTCAAGGCCCAGCTACATTTGAGCATGTGAGGATGAGTAAGTCTTCTAGGATTTGAGTATCATATGCAAACAAAAAAAAACCATATTTTTTGATTGACTGGTCACATAGGATTAATCTAACGGAAAAGTTATATTTTATTTTTGCTTTGTTTTATGTATGCGATCATATGTTTCCTTTGATTATAATCTCTATCCTCTCAAATATTTCCAAAACCATACCAAGTCGGCGCCAGAACGGACCCAACGGGACCTTGTCGATCTAGACATCTTTGGACCTCCCCGCATTACCAGGAGGGGTTCCAGGTATTTTTCCATTTAGGCATCAAAGATAGAACACTACCACCCTTATTGGTTCATCCTTTATTGGGGAATCATCAGTTGGGAACCCTCGTCTGTCACCCAACGCCACACTGGTGAACACCCCCACAGGGTCACCACATACTACTCCTCCCATGACCCCTAGGGGACAAAGGAGTGCTACCCATTTGGGAAGCCAGGTGAACTCACAACAGGGTACGTCGTAGGCAAGCCCTATGCCTAACTAGAACTTTGTGTTTTCATAGGGTGCAATGGCTACCAACACACAATCAACTTTCTTAACTTTGTTAAATCTACCAAATTTAACTAAGTTAATGAACAACCCCATTTCAAAAAACCCTACATGGCCACCCATGCCAACAAAGCTCCCTTTGGACATTCCAAAGTTCAAAGGGAAGAAAGCGGAAGACCTCAGAAATCATGTTATGAAGTTCCACCCGTGGGGTTCTTCAAACAACATCATTGATGATACTATTCGACTAAGACTATTTCTACACACCCTAATTGGAATAGCCAAGAAATGGTATGTGGAGTAGCCATCTGCAACACATGGAACCTTTAGCACTGTTGGCTCAAGGGGTCCTGAACCATGTTCGGAGTTAAAGGTTTGCCAACAAACCCCTATACTACTGGCCATTTTGGCAGTGACCTACTTGCACAGGTCAAAGTCTCACCCGAAGTAGTATGGGTGGGTGATGGAACCAGGTTGCCTCACCTTGAGAAAGGATAGGTAAGGCAAGAAGAGCTATGTTCCACTTCGAGATGTCCAGATCTCCCCGAGGAGGACTTATGGGCCTCTTTTCGCATCCACGTGCGCAAGGTTAATTGTACTATGGGGCTCAATAATCATATACTTCAAGAGAGTATCTCAACATTGCATAAACATGACAGAACAGATCTAGATGCAGTAAAACACTTACACAAAAATTTCATAGCTAAATACAGAATACGCATAAGACAGTAATTACCAGAGATTCGCATAAGTAGTACACATAGATTCAGTTCCCAATCAACCTTATGTATGCATTAATTCATCAATATCCTCTTACAATACCCATCCCATCCTGCGCACACAACAACAAGGTCCGCACACAACAGGACTTTGGATCTCCGCACACACAGCCAGCAGGAGTCCTTCCCCCAAAACCCGCACAGACTTACTAAACCATAATTTCATCAATAACTCTTTATTGCCTACTTATAATTCAAAACGTCCCTCTATTTATAACAATCTAGCCTAATCCTTCATACGATCCACAAACCGTGGTTTTCAGACCCCAGGTTTACCCTTTGACCCATTACAATGCTTTCGGGGCTTTAACCCACCCCAAAAACCCTGCGCTAGACTAAATATAATCAAAAGTATACAAAATAAAACCAGTTTCACAACTCGTAGGAGACCCTGTTCCAACAGTCCCCCAACACAATCTTGTGACTCATCCCGAGTCACTATGGCCACAGGGCTGCCAAGCGGCCTTGGAGCTATTTGATGAGCAGCGTGCGTGTCCTGCATGTGCATCATCGCCCTATCCCAGGTGGGCCGATCTTGCATAAGCTAATTACTATGGCCATATAGCTATTTAGCCCTATATGGTTTGAGCCGACTACCATTGAAATAGCCTGGTAACATGTCACTGTGCAGGGTAGCTAGCTAGACTACTCCACCATTCGTGATTTCTTTAATGGTGTAGGGGCCAAGCCAGTGCTGTTGGAATTTACCTGGGTGTTTCAAAAATTGGCTATCATATAAGAGGACCAGGTCGCCTGCTATGAATGTTTTCTGGTGAATATGTCAATCATGCCACGCTTTATCGTGAGCCTTCTGAACCTGTTGATGAAAGTTAGCAATAAACCAATCTTCCTCTAATGCCAGAAGCTGCGCAAGGCGTTCCTCCATTATATTAGGTTCTGCCATATTTGTAAATGCTGCGATACGTAGGCTAGGAACAACATAATCTATTGGAATAATGACCTCCTTACCGTAGACCATCTGAAAGGGGGTCCTTCCTATTAGCTTCTTTCAGGTCGTCCGGTAGGCCCAAAGCACACAGGGGATGCGTACATCTCAGTTGCTACGATCGGCATTGCAGACCTTAGTTAATGCTTGCTCTAGGATTTTGTTGAAAGCATCAACCATCCCATTTGCCTATGGATGGTATGGTGTACTTTTCACATGATGGATCTGGAATTCCTCATTCAAGGCTTTTATCATTTCGTTCACGAAGTGTGTTCCTCGGTCGCTCATTAGGATCTTTGGGTAGCCAAACCTGGTTAGGACTTGCTCAAAGATGAAATGTGCAGCAGTATCCACAGTACAATCCTTTAGCGCTTGTGCTTTAGCCCAACGAGTGATATAGACAGTAGTAGTAATAATGTAGCACGCACCTGTCTTCTTTCCTGGTGGATTGATGGGCCCAACAAAATCAACGACCCATTTGTTAAAGGCCTGCAAAGCCATTTGAGGTTGCAATGGCATCTCATCTATGCTTGATGGCCGTCCCGTCTGCTCGCACATATCGAATGATTTACAATGGGTGTGAGAATCCTGATGTAGGGTGGGCCACCATAACCCAACTCTCAAGACCTTCTCGGTCGTTGCTTTCCCTCTATAGTGGCCTCCTGTGACGCCTTTGTGTGCCTCTGCCAAAACGACCTGCCGTTCATGTTCCAGGACATATCTGCGTAGAACCTCATCAATGCTTAGCTTGTATAACTGGTCGGCATTGATAGTAAAGTCCGCTGCCCAAGTAACCAACTCCTTCTTCTGCTGCACCGAATATTATGTGGGAGCTACACCTATAGTTAGGAACTGGATGATATCAGCGAAGAATGCATCAACAACCTTAATGGTGAACAGCTGCACATCTGGTAATCCTTCCTCCAAGTTAGTGGCTTCTTCACCCATCTCAATATGGGACAGATGATCTGGACCCACGTCTAGCCTCTTGGGCTTGACGATGATCTCAAAATCGTATTCCTGAAATAGCAACATCCAGCGGCAAATATTCCCCCCCAACACAGGCTTGTTGACAAGGTATTTCAAAGCTGAATGATCGGTGAACATCTTAAAGTTTCTGCCCAATAGATAGTGTCGATATTTATGTAATGCATATACCATAGTCAATCCCTCTTGTTCAGTGGTAGAGTAGTTGCGCTCTGGACTCAGAGCTTCCGAATCACAAAGGAAACCGGATGATCAATATCTCCCTCTCTAGGTTGGGTTAGAACATCACACAAGGGGATGCCTGATGCATCCACATGTACATGAAATTCCTTTGACCAATCAGGAAATATTACTATGGGTGCAGAGATCATCTTCTCCTTGAGTAGCTCAAAACTTTTCTCACATTCATCATCCCAAAAAATGGACACATCCTTTTTAAGCAGTTTTTCCATGGGTGCTGTAACTAGTGTGTACTCCTAAATGAATTTCCTGTAATAGCCCATGTGGCCGAGAATAGAATGCAACTATTTCTCCATTGTTGGGACTGCTAGATGTACAATCATAGCTACCTTCGCATGATCAACCATCAGCCCTTTCTGACAAACTATGTGCCCCAGTAGGATCCCGAAGGGCATGCAAAAGATACACTTCTTGATATTCAAGGAAATATGGTGCTTTCGGCATGCATCCAACATTAATCGTAGGTTAGAGACATGTTCCTTTACCAAGCCAAATACTGTCCAGTCATCGAAATAAACCTCCAGGAACTTATGGATAAAATCCTTGAAGACATCAACTACTACCCTAGAGAAGATAGCGGGTGCGTTCTTGAGACCAAAGGGCATAACTTTATACTGATAGGACCCCCATTCTGTCGCGAATCTAGTCTTACTGCAATCTTCAGGTGCAATTCGAATCTGATGGTACCCTGAGAACCCATCAGTGAATGAATAGGCTTCCTACCCACCCACTCTATCAAGAATTTTGTCGGAGAAAGGCATAGGGAAGGGGTCATGGACACAGGCATCATTTAACTTGTGTAGGTCTACGCAGATGCGTATTTCCCCTTTTTGTTTCTTCTCCTGGATAACCATCGGGCTTACCTAATCCGACTGTTCCACCGGTTCAATGATACCTGCAGCAAGCATCTTGTCTAGTTTTTCTTTGACCTTTTACTTATATTTAGGGTTCAAACGGTAAGGCCACTGCTTTACGAGATGCACCTCTAGTTTTAGAGTGATGTGCATAACACCTAGGTCCCCCATGATTCCCTTGAGCTTAGAAAATTTTATCGGAAATAAGTCTTGATATTCCGTAAGTAGCTTAGAAATTTTACCGACAGTACCTTAATCCCAATAGTCCTCGATCTTAGCCAACTTAGGATGTTATTCCGTCCCGATATTAACTTTCCATAGCTGGAGAGGTTGAGTCACATCAATATTCTGCAGCGCGGGTCCAATGACGGTGCGCTCCCCCTTGGATTCTGGGATAGAGACGTTTCGAGGATTGTCTTCCTCTTACTTTATTGCCAAGCTTCGACAATTGACTATGTATTGCATACACATGTCCCATGTCAGGACCTCTGGTGCAGCATGATGGTGTGAGTCACTAAAGATGAAAGCATCGATGTCTTACAGAGCTTCGTCGACCGCCTCTGCCCCTCCAATTAGTCTGAACGTTACTATAGAGTCATCTTTTAGTGTTTCCCAGTGGCGGTTGCGCTGATGTAGCTCCGCATATAAATACCAAGTGATGGGGATAGGGCCAAAAGCATGAATAAATAGATGAACCCACTCTTCTATAGTCCGATCGGACCATTTGTCCATCCAGGTGAGAAAATGCGTGCGGGGATCCCCAGGTCCGAGGAACATCTTGGTGCATATGTCAGCCGGAGGTGTGAACTGCAGGATCATCATATCCCGACATGTCTCCCAATCCTGGAATGCTACCTTGTGGGTGTCCCACCATCACACAGGCGTCCCATGCATAGCTATATTAAGGGCCCAGAGCTGTCGTTCTCCTGGAACAGTAGCTTCCAGTGTTCTTAGGAATTATTGGATGCTACCAGAATCATCAAAATGAGGTAGATCTCTTACCTCTAAAGAAATGCAGCAGAGGTTCTTGGTTATCCGAGGATGTCGTAGTTCTGAGACATCATGCAACCTATTTTTCCAATTTTCTGTCTCCTCGTCAGAGAAGTACTTTCTATCTGTTTCCCAGTGGAGTAACCCCTCTGTTGTGGGATGGATCCAATCCTTGTTTTTTGTGGTTAACTTGTATATGTGATCTACCTCTTGGTTACCATGTACTGGCTCTGTGTAGAGGTCTCCCTCTGTAGAATTTAACGGTACTGTCACCCTTGTCCTGTTATTTTCAAATACCATCCTTATTTCCTGGAGGTTGACGATACCACCCATATCTATGGCCCAGTGAAGTCCTAAGAGTGCAGGGTATGGGTCTGCATCTTCTACAATATGAATTACTTCGAAATCAGCCTGGGCCCTAACCCCAACGATATCTACCATGAGTTTCGATAGTCTTCCTAGAGGTATAATCTTCTGCTGATTGGCCATACGTAGTTGGATATTTGACCACTCTAATTTGGGTTCTCCCATTCGCTGCCAAGTTTTCTTAGGTAGCATGTTGGCATCTGACTCCAAGTATAAGACAACCTAATCCATTTCATAACTACCGATCTGGGCAGTTAGTCTCATCTCCCTACCAATACGTTTCCCATATCTGCCTAACTTGTGTATGTCTCGAACTTCTGGAGATAGGGGGGCTGCCCTGCACATCTATATATTACTGCCTAGAGGTTTTCTTTGGCCCTTGGGTGGTGCAATAGCTTGATACACACCTACAAGAAGGGTCTCACCTCGTCATCCTTTCCTAGGTGTGTAGGCGCCTTCCTAGTCCGCAGATTAGAGTTTCTTGTCTTAGTGCTGTCTAATCCTTCTAGGTGGTCATATGCCTGTTGACTTGGAGGACCCCAGGCATACTTCGTTGTGGCCGTACCTCTATGTGTTGTACTTGGATTTCCCTCTCGTAGCTCAGCCTTAACTCTTTGTACGTTTTGCGTCAGTGTTGGATGTTTCTCTCGTATTTTTGTTATCAAGATCGATCAGTCTTCAATCTCATGGTCCATTTGCCAGAAATATTTACAAGAATGCCTGGTAGGGTTTTTGTAGTCCCTCGCAAAGTTTCCTACCTCCCTGCAGTTATAACAGATTAGTTTCCCACGTCCTCATCCTGCGCTTCCCCCCCGACCTCCCTTGCCCCTGGTTGGGGAGCCACTAAAGTTTGGGGGGGATATAGGTGACGCAGGGTCCAATTGTACACTATACAAGCTTCCTCAATCTATCACCAGCTCGTGAGTGCGACAGTTCTGCTCATCATGTCCTACTGATCGGCAAAATCTACACCATTGTTGCTTTAGTTCACCCGTAATTAGCCAAGGGCACTGGGCCGTATCGTGTAGTCCTGCGACCCGACAGTCATCACACAATAACGCAGACCTGCTTGAGCCTGGACCTGCCTATATATAATCTACTAGTAGTGGGCATTGATCCTTCACATGTCTAGACGTCTGACATCATGTGCACCATAGGTCTTCACTAGCTCCCTTTCCTTGTTCCTTTCACAGGCTCTGAATTTCCATGTGCATAGCTGCAAGTTGCTCTTGAATTTGTTGTACTCCTCCTGAAGTGTCTTCTCTGGGCACAGCTTTGAGTTTCATGGTGGCTTCCAAGGCTTTTTCCTATGATTCAAAGGTTTGGTGTCCCATGGGTATACGCAAGTGAGGTAGCAGCATAGCGATGAACCATTCAGTATGCTTCCTGTCGTCATAATTAAACCCTCCTTCTCTGATTACTTTGTTCAATCACTAATCAGCCTCCCATAGCGACTCAGATGCACCTTGCTTGAATTCCTTCACTTCCGCTACCAACTGAGAGTAAAATTTTGGCTTTTGAAATTGTTGCTTCAGAGGAACTTTGATATCTTGAATAGTTGCACTCCCATTCTAAGAGATGTACCACATGTACCAGTCCAACACTCTTTCTTCAAACGCTAGGGACAGCTGCGCCCTTTTCACAGTATCACTCACCACCCCTTGCGCAGTCCATACCAAACCTACAATGAACCAGAATCGGTCCATGTCCTCCTCGCCCACACCTTTAAAGGTAGGTAATTTCAAGTGCGCTGCCATGTCTCCCTCTGGAGGGGTTTCGTGTGAGGTTGTATTCTTACATGGTTTTGACACCGGTGTAGCTATCTCTTTCAACGAGCTATAGCCAAATTTATCCCCTTCCAGATTGGTTCGATAGTACTTACCGCTCTGCGTCGTACTTTCGCCTAGAAATGAGTTCATTCACTCACACTTGCTCTTCTTCACTGTCAGTACTCTCTTGCCATTACCCGATCCCTTTCTCAAAATTCTCCAGGTCCCGACAACGGAACCATTTGTTGGCTCAAGGGGTCCTGACCCAGGTTCAGAGTTCAAGGTTTGCCAACAAACCCCTATACTACTGGCCCTTTTGGCAGTGACCTACTTGCACAAATGAATGCCTCACTCAAAGTAGTATGGGTGGGTGCTAGAACTAGGTTTCCACACCCTGAGAAAGGATAGGTAGGGAAAGCAGAGCTACGTTCCACCTCGAGATGTCCAGATCTCTCCGAGCAAGACTTATGAGCCTTTTTTCGCATCCACGTGCGTAAGGTTAATTGTACTATGGGGCTCAATAATCATATACTTCAAGATAGTAGCTCAACATTACATAAACAGAATAGAACAGATCTAGATGTAGTAAAACACTTAAACATAACTTTCACAGCTGAATACAGAATACGCATAAGACAGTAATTACCAGAGATTCACATAAACAATACACATAGATTTAGTTCCCAATCAGCCTTTTGTATACATTAATTCATCAACTTCCTCTTACAATACCCATCCCAGCCTGTGCACAGAGCATCAAGGTCCGCACACAAGAGGACTCTGGATCTCCGTGCACACAGCCAGCAGGAGTCCTTCCCCCAAAACCCACACAGACTTACTAAACCACATTTCACATCAATAGCTCTTTATTACCTAATTATAATTCAAAACGTTCCTCTATTTATAAAAATCTAGCCTAATTCTTCCTACGATCCGCAAACCATGGTTTGCAGACCCCAGGTTTACCCTTTGACCCATTACAATGCTTTCGGGGCTTGGACCCACCCCAAAACCCCCGCGCTAGACTAAATATAATCAAAAGTATACAAAATCGGACCAGTTTCGCAGCTTGTAGGAGACACAGTTCCAAAAAGCAGCCTCACTACTACATTCTTGACCTATCTTCAGTTACCCATCCACCACTATTCTGGAATGGAATTACTGACCCACTTTAGGCAAAACACCCGTTGTCCATATCTCAGACCATCTACATGAATGGCAACGATGTCATAGTTTGTGAAAATCCAAACTCGATGATTGATTATTGTTAGACCTGTTCCTGAAAAATATAACCACACAGATTTCAAAGGAAGTGGCACAACAAAGGCCCATATCCAAAGAGGTTGCCATCAGTAAGGCCCAACAGCTCAAGCTGATCTATATGCAGTCAGGATACATTTAAAATATCTTGCTTAACGCCCCATGCCTACATACTTACAAAGAATTTCTAGGTGCGTTGAACTCAGAAAACGGTTTGATTGGGACATTGACCCAAAATAACCTAAACAGCAAAATTCCATACCCCAGTTATGCATATGATTCTACCCAAAACATACCGCAACCTGGATACCAAATTCATCATGCGCCTTCGAAAAATGTGACTAATAGGGCGTCATCGTACTACGATTAGTAGGGAGGACCATATCCTCTGGCTTAGGGGACCCAGTATGTAGCTAGACATGTTGACGGAAGAGCTCCCCCCCAAAAGCCATTCATAAATCAGGGAAAAGGATTGCAATATGCCTAGTCTCCAGCACAAAACCCACCCAATGCAGAATAATGCATAGGTAAAATTTGTGCAACCTTCCCAAGTCCAACCACACCAACCATACAATCAGGAGAATCCAAATTATCCTCCTAATGCAGCTAAGAAGAAAGGAAAAAACAAGACTAAAGGAAATCCTGGACAGGGGGAAATAATCAACAACACCCTTTGCAACCTCAGACTAGAGGTACTCCAACTGAAATTATAACCAGGAGTTAAACAACCCCCAAAGGTTGAACAAGAGGGCGAATCTGTGGTGAGTACGACCATTAGACTCACCACTGTCCCAATGTCCCTGAGCTAAAGAAGATGTAGAGTAACTATGGGCAAGGGGGATCTTTACAACATTCAACAGTCATGCAGGAGCCTTTCCCCCATTAAAGGATAGTTAGCACGCAACAAAAAAATCCCTACGATTTTAGAAAAAAACAGCCATGAAATCTACATGACTGACAAAGAAATGTTTTTTTAGACACAGAACCAAAATTACAATATCCCACCGAACACCAACTCGTCAGGGGCTAGTACAAGTGCACGAACAACACCTTTGACCATATCAAAGATGCCTACTGAGCCTTTTCAAAAAATGGATAAGGGACCAACTAGGTGGGCAGGAAACCATTCCAAAGTGGCCCATAACTATAGCATTGTGGATGATCTAGCTCAAACTCCCGCCCCCATGTCAGCTTTGGAGGTATTACAATCATGCCCAAAGCAAAGGAAAGCCTTACTTTCTGCATTAGGCGCCATCGACCCAGTCGATTCATGCTTAATGGCTTTTGATTTAGGCAAAGCCACCCATAGGCTTCCCTCGATGGTCTCCTTTCAGATACCGGTATCGGTTCAAAACATCACCATCAACCGATGTATCATTGACAAGGGTGCATCCACATGCATCATGTCAAAGAATGTTTGGCAGAAGTTAGGGTCTCCTGAGCTAAATCCATTACACATCACGCTTAGAGCATACGATGGTCGCCCTTCAGCTCTAATCGGCCTCTACCAAAATGTCTTGATTTGCTTAGCCAGAAAGACAGTCCTTATAGACATTGAGGTCTTGGATGTTGAACTGGATTACAAAATACTCCTTGGCCAGAGCTATATGTATGCCAAGTCAGCCATAGCATCCTCCGTCTTCCAAATAATGATGTTCCCCAATGACGACAGTATCCTTACTATCGACCAATTGACACACAACGAAAAGTGACCTCTAACAAATGCTGATGCCATTTTACCTTATGTAGACACATCTGTTGAGACACTTACACTATACCAGGAATATGGTTGCGGCCAGTTAAAACCATTGTCGATCCTAGGGTCATTCCTCTGAGACTCCCCTATTATACCTAAGTTGTCATCGATTGTAACAGAGGCCTCGGTATGCATGATGTCCTCATCAAGCACCAAAGCTAGTCAAGACATGGAGATGAGAAGTAATGACACCAAGTCTTCGGCCATGACATCCTCTCTAGGCTACACTGCCTCCAAACTCCTTTTCTCTATCCCCCAGCTGGTCTTGGCCACCTTGGTGTTACCAAAATTATATTTTACAATCCTATTTTGGTACCTCGTCCCATCCACTGGGGTGGGAGCCACACACATCACCTCTACAGGGTTTGTCCCCCTCAATCCTGAGGAGGCCCCACCCTTTCAAGAGACTATCAAAAACATCCCTACATAGGTAACTCCTACTGCAAAAACAATGATTATGACCAATAACACCAATTAAAGAGGAAAGAAGGTGGAGAATCCCACCTCGCAATGAGAATCACCACCTTGCATGATATGTGACGTAGTATGCCACCCTACCCACATCTGCCCAAAGCTGGATGAATTAAAACCGCTCCTTAGCTCTGCGGTAGACATTGCGGCAACATGTTCCCGAAAAAAGGAACCTGCCACCAAAAGTCAAAGCAAAGAATTGCGTACAATTCACACATGCGCTATATGAAACAATTATGGGCACTATACCCATCATTAGCCAGAGATCCCGTGATATAGGGACACTTTACATGCCATTGAGCAATCCTATCAAGAGGATCCCTCCATCCAGTATGTTGGAGATGAACCTCGTATTATTCTATACGTGTAGGAGGAACGATAATCACTAGAGAGACTCCCAGCCATTCCCCCTCCCATATATAACACGGTGTACTCTATGATTAACGCGATCATTTCATCACTGATTGCCCAGCTCTGGAAATGTTTCAACGATGGTATCCAGTACATGTAGTATATCACATCGACCCAAATGCCTAGTATTTATGTCAATTATGTGGTGGAAATAATCCTTTGCGCCATTGTCACTATATCCCTTGATTCCATGTAGCGTTACTTTGTATGCAATCGACTATAGTCCGCCTATCCTGAGAAGATGGATCTAACTCTAAATCCATGAAAAACTCGAGAACTCAAGAAGATGTGATGAGTAGATCCATCCTCTTTCTGTGAGCTAAAAAATGACCAATCGAGGAGCCCTTAGCTACCCCCAACCACCCTCTGCAGACAAGACCAACATGGACGTTGTGTAAAATGCCCAATCATGTGGTTGCCAGTTGCCCTAAACTAGAAGCGCTATGCCGCTAGTACCCAGTCACGCCGTCAAGAGAGCAGGACGGGAACCCCATATCTAGGATGTTTTTCACAGTGTTTCGGGGCAATCACCATGAGCAGAACTATAATTCTATCTCGTGAGTTCATCCTTTAATTGACATGATACATGTATTAGAGAATAAATTTGAAGATATTCTCAACCAATATAGAAGGCAGAATGCCCCCAGGCAATCTACTCCATAGACACATCTGCATAATAGTCAAGCCGAAAAGGCACACCAACCAAGCTTGACCCAAGTTCAACCTAGGATAACATGTAGACTATGTGACCTGATCGACCACTGGGTAAATCAATGCAAATAACTGAAGCACCTCGCAAACATTTTTCGCATAGTCTCTTCTCTCCTGCAAAGATATCTCTCTAACCAAGAAAAGATCATGCACAACTATTGCTGGATTTGTTCACACTTTCATCATACAATATAATGCGAGTGTCTCCCAAATACTAGAGTGGCAAGAGTGGCGTCAAGTCTACACTCCCCAAAAGAGCTAGACATACCCAAGCCAAAAAGTAGGAAATGGAAGCAGAAGACCTCCTTTACGTCTGATCCCTTTTGAGCATCCACTTCTGGGACAAAGAGTAGTGTTGATTCCCACACAATCTACTCAGTTGGCACTATGGTACTGTGCACCATTTTCACTGGCCATAACCATGGACCAGAGGCATGCGTGCTAATGGAAACATTCAGGCACCTCTACACTAGGCACAACTTCTACCTGTCGGAAAGTGCCCATTCTAATAAAGGATATAGCCTTGTGCTCACGCAAGATCCCATCACAAAAATTCTTCCCCCACCAAACACCGATGACACGATACACCATATACGATTGATATCATCATGTATCGAGACTATGAATCGAGATTTTTTCTCATCTGCCATAGGTGTCGAGTCATCTGTGACTACGAGAGTAGTTGTACCTACAACAGTGCAAACCCAATCTGTCTACACTCTGTTGACCGTGTTTGGCTCCACCATGCCGATGATGGAATCCTTTTCATGTCTATCAACTAGCTCTGTGCGGATTGAACCTCTTATGCACAACCGTGTGCAAGATAAATCCCCCTTAGGATCCCTATTCAATTCAAATGAGGACATCCTCGAGGACATGATGGAGCTGTATTATCCATGGGATGAAATGCATCACTGCTCACTTTTTCTCCCCACAAAAATGTTCGGTCCTGACAAGAGAGAAGAACAAGATATTTATGCGATAGAATCAAAATATTTCCTCCCATCAGGGAAATTTTATTGGTTCAAGAACCTTATCCCAACGCCCGATGCTTTCGAGGAAGGAAACATGTCAAACATCTCACCTACCTTCAAGGTGAATATATCCCAAAACACTGGAAAGGTTGAATAAATCTCAATAGGGGCAACATATTCTCCAGAAGAAATAAACTCTTATACCGAATTGCTACAAGAGTATAGAGATATCTTCACATGGGGCTACTCATAAATTCTTGGGCTTAGTCCCACTATCGTAGAGCACCATGTTGACACCTGGCCTAATGTACCTCCAATACGCCAGAAACAACGTCAATTTCAACCATCAAAGGCAGAAGCAATAAGATGAGAAATTGACAAGCTTCACAAAGATGGGTTTATCTACCCCATTTCTTACACATATTGGGTTTCCAACCCTGTTCCCGTCATGAAAAAATAGGGCACCATACGTGTTTGCATCAATTTTTTAGATTTGAACAAAACATGTCCTAAGTAAAATTAACCTACCCCATTCATCGACCAAGTCATCGATGCTTGTGCGGGTTGTGAGGCCCTCTCCTTCATGGACAGATTCTCTGGGTACAATCAAATTCAAATTTTTTACACCGATCGGTACAAAATCTAGTTTACTACCCCCCTGGGGCACATTTGTGTTAAACCCTTAGTTAAATTGAGAGGGGGGGGGGGTGAATCAGTTTAGCACATTCATGGACTTTTAAAACTTTCCTTTAGATTTATTTATACCTTCATTTCATGATCAACTTATTACATAATGTAACAACAATCTTAATATGTGAGCAACAAGTATTAAGCATATTAGATACACCATATCAACACATAAACATTATGCACATAGAAAACAAATATAAGTGGAAACCCATAAGGGAGAAAACCACATCTTATTATTGTTGTGAAGTAAAGGCAAGCTCCAACTCCCTCTCACCACTGATTTTTTGTAGGCTCCAACTTACAGGAGGCTACTACCTCAATTCTGCAAGCTACAACTTGCAAGGAAGCTCCAACTCCCATCTATTTTCTGTAGGCTACAACCTACAGGAGGCTCCTACCTCAGCCAGCTACAACTGGGAATCTATCAAGCTACAACTTGATATGGAAGCACTAACTTCCTCACACTATAATGAAAACACATGCTGATTTACCTATATATCAACTATGTTCTGTTCCTTCTTCACTGCTATCCTATAGCTTTCATATCTACCTTATATCATCTTTGAATCTTCACAACTTCTCTATCTGCTCCTCCTTTTTCCTTAAACACTCTAACCTCCTGCACCTCTCTTACATTATTCTTCCTCTCTCATCCATTTTGCAGTTCTCTAACATCTCTCTTTCCACTGATATTACATCTCTTATACAGATAACTCCTAACTGATTGCATTCTACAGGGAATATGAAGTGAATAGGCCTGACCCTATGCCTTCCACCCATTCGATTCCTCATTCTTCATTTCAATTTATTACATGAGAAATAATTATTACAACACTCATGGAGTTTTTCCTATGCCTACGGAGACTTGCCTTTGCATCACATACAATAAAAATAGTTAATTCAAATACATTTACAGTTACAACAAATATATTTCACTAAGCCCTTTCATCTCTTTGCTCATTGTACATTTGTCTTTTCTTCTGTTGTCAGAGTCATTTCGGTTCCTGCTATTATATTCAACACAATTCTACATAACTGTCATTTTGGCCTAACTCGACCCAATTGTTTGTTTCCAACAGTGCCACTATATTCTTCTTTTCCTGACTCTGCCTCTTTTTCTCGTGCCACAGCATTTAGCCTTCACTGCTCTTCTAAAAACTTGGTTCTACCTTTTTCTCTATGTCGTGTCCTTACCCGAGCCTTTCTACCCACGTTCATACTTTCCTTTTGTTTTATGTTACAATCCTCCTTTTTCTCTCCGAAACGATTTACAAAGGAAGACCACATATTTCCGGATTTGAAAATACCTTTAGGTTTCGACTTTGATCTTCATCGCGTCCGCTCTCTTTATCGCACTTCGGCGATTCAAATATCCCATGTGCCTTTGTCCATCTGATCTCCCGATATGCGATATGCGAAGGGTCCCACCAGGCTGTATCTCGACGTTTCGACTATTTCTCTTTTTCTTCATTTCTTTGTTGCTCTTTCATCCTCCCGATGCGATTTCTCAAAGGGAAACCTTATACCTTCAGATTTGAAATCCTTTATAATTTTTCTTTGAAGTTGCATCACATCCAGTATTCTTATCGCATTTTTCATTTTGGCAATAATCCTTTCTCTTACAATCTTCACTCCTCCGATCTTGTGATTTGTGATATGCGGGTCAGGTCCATGTCATCGTGCCACGTCACCTTGCCACGTCATCGCCACATCACTGCCACGTCATCTTACCATGTCATCTTGATTTATTTGTGATTTATGGGGTCAGGTCCATGTTAGCTGCCACGTCACTTGCCATGTCATCACCACATCATCATATCCCACTTCACAATTTTTGTGACTACTGTGTTTGTGCGATTTTTCTTCTGCCCCGATTGCGATATGCAATGGTAACATCGCATCGCAATATCGGATATTGCAATATCATTATTTCAAACATTCTTTGCTATATGGCTCCTTTTCCTTCTGATGCAATTTACAAAGGGAAATCACATACACCCGGACTTGAAATCTCTTAAATAATAGTTCTGAGCTACATCGCAATCGACCCTTTCATCGCACTTTGGCGTTTATGAGAGCTATCTCTTCTGAGCTTTGCGATCTGCGATATGCGATGAACTTCGCATCGCCGATTCGCATCACCACTTCACATCGCATCACCACTTCATGGTATGCGATGGACTTCGCATCGCCAATGTGCGATATAGTGCTGTGTCGCCATGTGTCCCTTCGCATCGCCACATCGCATCGCAACTTTGCATCCATCCAGTGGCTATTGCATTCACTTGAAATGTCCGATATGCGATCGGGTCCCACTTGATTCCGATATAATCTCTACCATCTATCTCCTTTAATCTCATCCGTTTGTTTACGCTATCCCACTCTATGACACTAGTCCCGCACTTTTTATCATTCCACTCTTTATATACCTTTTTTATTTAAAGAAAAACATGTCAACAAAATTTATTGGCCCCACAATATGCATTGCATCAGACCTCAAAAGGCACTCTAATTATCAAATCAGATTCACGGTACTGCGGAGGCACTCCTCGGTAGGGATAGATCATCGGGCTTGTGCTATTGCAGTGAATGACAGCCGTCGATCTATGGTCAATGCTCAATGGGTGGGTCAACTACAGAGGCACCCTCTTGGGTTAACCATCGGGCTATTTGTGCCCTCGCGGTACCATTGATCCTAGGTCAAAATTAACTGTGCTCATTCCTCCTCTCAACTCACAATTTCGTTATGCCAAAGAATTTTGAGTCTCCGCCATTGATCCTAGAATGATCCTATGGTCATTGCGTTATCGCGTGCTAACTAGCCCCAATGGATAAAGTTTCAGAACCTATGCAAAATAGGCGGTTTCAGTATGCCACGCGTCACCCTCCTAACTGTATCGCATCCATCTCACTTAAAACCACTTATCCTCCAAAAGCGGTGCAAAAACCCTCTGGTGGTTTTCAAAACCACTTTCACTATTTCATCTTCACCGTTGACTCATGGTTTCTACTTTTGTTCATCTATCCTCCACGTTGCTCCTCTCCTGAGCTTGTTCTTCTATTCAAATTCACTCCGACTTGGGATTCTTTCCCTTGCTGCATCCCTTAAATGCGTCGATCTCTCCTGAAATTGTTTTGCTGCCTTTCTACATTCACTGCCTCTCTACTTTCACTGCTTCTCTACCTTTTTTGCTTTGCTGCATTCGCTTCCTTTGGTGCTTTCTAGTGTTCTGGTGTTATTCCTTTGTGCTCCTTTTCTTTCATACTGCATTATTATTCCACTTCTTCTTTGCCTTATTGCTGCTGCTTCTCTACTTCTTTGCCTTAGTGATAATTCAGTTGATGCTCCTTTGTGCTCCTTTGCCATCAATAAAAATATTTCCAATAGTCTCCCCCTTTGGCATTGATGGCAATACTCCAATGCTTCCTCCAGGACTTCCTCCCCCTTCTCATTTTGAGAAGTGTCTTGTCTTCCTCTGCTTGCTTTTTAGAAGAGCCTTTCTTCTTCTGCTTGCTTTTCCTCTCCGTTGACATCAATGGAAAAGGGTTGCACCGTTCCCAATGTACTTTCTATCTTTTCATTTCCTCTCTCTAAGTTGTGTTTAGGCCTTCTTCTTCTGACTTTTTACCATGCTACTCCAAACTGGTGTACAAGAGTTGTTGGGAGAACACTTTGAGAATCATTGAACTTGTATGTATATACACAGTAAGTTGATATCATCCCAAAGCTCAAAATTCTCGCACTTGTATAAAGCTGAAAGTGATGATAAGGAAACTTCATAGAACACATTGTACCAGACTTATATAATCAGAGATGCATTATTGGAATAATACTAAAGTACTTAGAATGGTCCATACATCATACAAAGTCTGCTCCAAATATATTTCATTCCATATTATGATATTCATCTGAGACACATATCTGTAGTACACATCTATTCAAATATGACGATGCCAATATATATTTTATAGCTGTGGTTCACCTTTACTTCCTGTTGGTGGTGATATGAGTTTTTTTGCTGACAGGGATATTACACTTAATAGTTGAAAGGTCCTTGTTACTGATGTGATCAATGAATCAAACCAGAGCTTACAACTTATTGTGAGATTAGACAACATCTTTCAATCTAAGAGACCAAATGACTTTACTTCTTGTACAATGTACTTTCAAAACAACCCATGAGGCTAGATACATTCAATGTATTGGTCTGTCTCACTTATCAACTATGCAATTTTATTTATGACATAAGGGGGTATGTATGTCAACGATCAACCTCTCTTTAATGGTGAAATACCAAAAAATCCTTTTTGCTAAGGTATGCTTTTGATGAATCAATAACAGAATTTTTAGCTTCAACTGTAAGATTAACACAACTAGTCCTTCATACTTCCGATACTTTAACTATTCTATCATGATGATCTTCAGCAAAACATCTTCAAGTTGTTTAATTGAAATCTTAGCAAACAAACTTCACACAATTTTATGAATGATCTTAAGAAAGAGGACTTGAAGATATATCTGTATTGAATTGAGGAAGGCATGCAGTTATATCTAGAAATAGATACTGATTCAATGCTCAATATACTACTTCAAGTGTAAACAAGATAATGATCCTTTTGCCCTTTTATTGACCCTTTTATGCTTTCATAATGCAGATAATGCTGGGTATACTACCTTTTATGTACTTTTTCCATAATCCTTTGATCCTGAGGACCTCTACCATACCGCTGCTCCACTAATAACACTTGGCATTCTGTTGATAGGCATGCTGCTTGTACCAAATACCAATTGATACTACTTTGATAAACCATGCAGAGTTTTCACTTCAGCTCGCACATGAACCCATAGTTAAGACAACCTTCATAGTTTCTACTATAGAGCTTTCCACTGTTCACACCAAAAATCATCAATATACTGAATTTGATCTTGGCATCATTAACCAATTTTCTTATTCTGTCATTTTGTTCAAAGGAATGCCATTGAATGTTCCTTTCTATGATTTCTCCAGAATCATTTCTTCTTTATATTCAATTCAACTGCTCTAACATAATGATATTCAGGTAGACATCTTCAATTTATATACTACGATTCTTCATGGGCAAATCACTCAGAGCTTTATCACTCACCTAAATGCATTCCTCCAAGGGGAATTTTCATAGATGAATGATGTAATGATATAATGATGATAGGCACTTCTCTTACTCATCCTTCTTAATGTGATTCATTTTTAATTGTAGCAGTATGATGCACAATGTGATTATCCTTTATGGGTCTTTCTAGTTATGTAGCTCGAAACATATTTTTTGTGATTTTAACCATTCATCACTTAATGTGCTGATGTCTTCTTAGCTTACATGTTCATGGCTGATGTTCCCTCTACCATCATGTCTGCTTGCTGCCTTCTCTCCTTCCATCAACCTGTTGGTTATTGTGTGCTTCAGGTATTCTTCTTCCTCTATAGTTCTCTGTTAGAGAAATTGTCCTTTCCCTTCCTGATCTTATAGCTGTTCTCATTCCAAGGAGCTCTTCTTAGACTACTTTCATGGGGACTATTTATGGACTACTCTCCCCCTGGGATGTTTCTTCTTATAGCAGCTCCCCCGAGACTGTGATGGATTCATTATGTTATTGAGTTAACAGGCTCCCCCTTTCTCTTTTCCTTCCAAAATTTATTAGGGTTCTTCATAATGTCTGCACTTCTTTTTGATTCATAGTTTTTTCGGATTGGATTGGATTCCATCACCTGTCTAGAGTTCTTTAATGTATATGGTAGTTTACAGTCTTTTGATTTGTGACCAAGCTTGAGGCATACATAACATATTATTTTACCAAGGTATGCTTGAGCTGACGTATAATATTTTGTTCCCCTTTTTTAACACAATTTACATTCAACAAATTTATGTCCAAATTAATTGCATGAAAAACAATAGCCATGGAATCAATTAGTGTACCTAGTGAAAGTTTGTCCTCTCCATTTGTTTGCTTGAGGTAGTATTTTCATTTTCTGCATCCTTTGCTGGTTGGAATGGATTTTCTTTGTCTTAAAATATGCTGCAATATGTCCAGGTTTGTGGCAGAAAAAATAAGTGATACTTCTCATAGGAGGAAAGAACCTCCTTTGACAGCTTCCAAATTTATTCAATTCATATTCAAGAGTGTATGAGGCTTTTTCAGCTGACTGTTTCTTCATTTCGTTCTTTGTCATTTGAGGTTTCTCCTTGTTTCTGTTTACTTCATTGAAAATCATGTTCTTGCTGGCTTCTACTTCTGTAGGAATATTTTGAGTTACTTCATTATCCTTTACAGCGTTTACAAAAATGATATTCTTGTTATCTTCTACCTTGGACTTACTAGTTTATCCTTCATATCCTATCCCAGCCTTTATGAGAGGATACCTTTGAGCATTTAGAACCTTGTCCAACTGTTCAGATCTTGTCATTTGAGGAGTATTCATTAATAATTCTCTTTGGGATTTTTCTAATTTCTTTCTCAGGCACACTACTTCTTCCAATTTATCTTGCCTTTGAATTTTATCCTTTATTTTCTTTAGTAGAGTGTATTCTACTTTCCTTGCTTCCTCAAGTTGTGTCTTTAGGCCAACAATTTCTTTCTTATCTTCATATTATTTCTCATCACATATTTGCACCAATTTCTTCAGGTCTTTGTTTTCATTCTTCAATATTCCTATTTCAGTCAAGACAATGTCAAGTTTGGTTAGTTCTTTCACTGTAATTTCTTCATGGAACTTACTTCCATTCACACTAGCAGGTACCTCATTTGATTGAACATTTTCCTTTTGAAATGAATTTTTCTTCTTCTTGATTCTCTTCTCCTTCTTGACATGCAGCCCCTAGTGTCTAATTCATGCATGAAATGCAATCTATCCCATATTTCTTTTGCAGAGGTTATATCCATTATTAAATCAAGATCCTTGTTATGAAGATTGTTATATATCACAAATTTTGCCTTGGAATTCCGTTGTTGTTGTTGCAAAGAGGTAGAGTCCATGAAATAACCATCACATACAAGCTTCCATACCTCAGGTTCATAAGCCATTAAATCTGTTTTAACCTTATCTCTCCATTCAGGAAAGTTTGGTGTATTTAGCATGGGTACATTTTGATAGTCTGTGACTCAAACAGATCTCCTTCAAGCTATAAGGCTTACACCAAAGGAACCCACTTTGATACCAATTGTTGAACCTTTAGTTAAACTGAGAGGGGGGGGGGGGGGGTGAATCATTTTAGCACATTCATTGACTTTTAAAAATTTCCTTTAGATTTATTTACACCTTCATTTCATGATCAACTTATTACATAATGTAACAACAATCTTAATATGTGAGCAGCAAGTATTAAGCATATTATATACACCATATCAACACATAAACATCATGCAAATAGACAAAAAATATAAGTGAAAACCCATAAGGGATAAAACCACATCGTATTATTGTTTTGATGCAAAGGAAATCTCCAAATCCATCTCACCACTGATTTTCTATAGGCTCCAACCTATAGGAGGCTACTACCTCAATTATGCAAGCTACAACTTGCAAGCAAGCTCCAAATCCCATCTATTTTTTGCAGGCTACAACCTACAGGAGGCTCCTACCTCAGCCAGCTACAAATGGAGATATATCAAACTACAAATTGATATGGAAGCACCAACTTCCTCACACTACAATGAAAACACATGTTGATTTACCTAGATATCAGCTCTGTTTTGTTCCTTCTTCACTGTTGTCCTCCAACCTTAATATTTGCCTTATATCATCTTTGAATCTTCACAAATTCTCTATCTGCTCCTCATTTTTCCTTACACTCTCTAAACACCTCTCTTACATTCTTCTTCCTCTCTCATCCATTCTACAGTTCTCTAACCTCTCTCTTTCCACTGATATTACATCTCTTATACAGATAACTCCTGACTGATTGCATTCTACAGGGAATATGAAGTGAACAGGCCTGACCCTATGCCTTCCACCCATTCAATTCCTCATTCTTCAGTTCAAGTCATTACATGAGAAATAATCATTACAACACTCATGGAGCTTTTCCTATGCCTATGGAGACTTTCCTTTGCATCACATACAATAAAAATAGTTAATTCATTTACATTTACAGTTACAACAAATATATTTCACTCAACCCTTTCATCTCTTTGCTCGTTGTGCATTTGTCTTTTCTTTTGTTGTCAGAGTAGTTTCAGTTCCTCCTATTATATTCAACATAGTTCTGCATAACTGTCATTTTGGCTTAACTCGACCTAGCTGTTTATTTCCAACAGTGCCACTATATTATTCTTTTCCCGACTCTGCCTCTTTTTCTCGTGCCCACAGCGTTCAACCTTCATCGCTCTTCTAAACACTCAGTTCTGCCTTTTTCTCTGTGTCGGATCCTTACCCAAGCCTTTCTACCCCCGTTCATACTTTCCTTTTTGTTTTATGTTATAATCCTACTTTTTCTCTCCGAAATGATTTACAAAGGAAGACCACATATTTCCAGATTTGAAAAGACCTTTAGGTTTTGGCTTTGATCTTCATCGCGTCTACTCTCTTTATCGCACTTCGGTGATTCGGATATCCCATGTGCCTTCGTCCATCTGATCTCTTGATATGCGATATGCGAAGGGTCCCACCACGCTGTATCTCAGCATTTCAGCTATTTCCCTTTTTCTTCATTTCTTTGTTGCTCTTTCATCCTCTCGATGTGATTTCTGAAAGGGAAACCTTATACCTTCGGATTTGAAATCCTTTAGACTTTTTCTTTGAAGTTGCATCACATCCAGTATTCTTATCACATTTTTCATTTCGGTAATAATCCTTGCTTACGATCTTCACTCCTTCAATCTTTCAGTTTGTGATATGCGGGTCAGGTCCATGTCATCATGCCATGTCACCTTGCCACGTCATTGCCACGTCACTACCACATCATCTTGATTTATTTGTGATTTGTGGGGTTAGGTCCATGCTAGATGCCACATAACTTGCCACATCATCGCCATGTCATCATATCTCACTTCGAAATTTCTGTGACCACTTTGTTTGTGTGATTTTTCTCCTGCATCGATTGCGATATGCGATGGTAATATCACATCGCAATATCGGCTATCGCAATATCGGTATTGCAAATTTTATTTGCTATATGGCTCCTTTCCTTTCCGATGTGATTTACAAAGGGAAATCACATAACCCGGACTTGAAATCTCTTAAATAATAGTTCTGAGCTGCATCGCATTTGAACCTTTCATCGCAGTTCAGCGTTTATGAGAGCTATCTCTTCTGAGCTTTGCGAACTGCGATATGCGATGAACTTCGCATTGCCGATTTACACGGCACTTCGCATCGCATCACCACTTTGCATCGCATCGCCACTTTGCGATATGCGATGTACTTCGCATCGCTGATGTGTAATATAGCATTGTGCCACCACGTGTCCCTTGGCATCGCCACATCACATCGCATCTTTACATCCATCCAGCGGCTATCGCATTCGCTTGCGAGGTCTGATATGCGATTGGGTCCCACTTGATTCCGATATAATATCTGCCGTCTATCTCCTTTAATCTCATCCGTTTGTTTACGCTGTCCCACCCTATGACACTGGTCCCACAATTTTTATCATTCCGCTCCTTATATACTTTTTTATTTAAAACAAAACATGCCAACAAAATGTATTGGCCCCACAATATGCATTGCATTGTACTTTGAGAACCATTGTCATTATTGGTGGTTTCTCTCACACTTGTTAACGGTTCACGTCATTGACTGGTAATCGATTGGTTTCTACCATGTTTGAATTCAACACATTTAATCGCATGGATAGAATCATACTAGTTCGGGAAGCAGAAATCAAGACCCTAGATCTAGTTTCCACCATCCAGGCTGCGAGGAGTTTTATTATTCATTATGCAGTAGACTATTCATTACAGATGGTTGCGTCCATTTTGTTTCTACACTATTGATGCAATATTAAATTCATTTCTGTATTAGAACAAATTTAGTTAGTTTTGATCTGAGTATGGGAATGCCTACCTCAGTGATGATATATATATATATATATATATATATATATATATATATGTTTTGCATTGAATTTTTTTATAGGATTCCAACTGGGGTGTCCACAGGCTGATCCTTGAAATGATAAAGTACTTCACTCTTCATACATTACAGACTCACTCTTCATCTATTACAGACTTCGCACTTTAGGGGGCAATCTTTTACATTGAAAATTGTCACCTTGAAGTTTTGTTGTTTGTATGAGCTCATTATCACTCATACATTTCTCCCTTGCAATTCTAAACACATCAGTTCCTAATATCAAGCCTTGAAAATAAGAGAAAAGCTCATAAAAGTCCTTAAAACACTTGTACTGCACTTTCTCTTGGCTTTACCTGTGGTACCACACCTTTTGTAAATGAAAACTGCGGTACGTAACACACTTTTTCTTCATTAAAAGTGCAGATTCTTGTAAAAGGTAAAAGGGTGCAAGTAAAATCTAGAAGCTCAGTTTGAGTCATTTTTGGAAGCTTCTAGAAACATTCATGCAGTGGAAAGATCACTCTTTTCAGGTTCATGTATCCCATCCATTAAGGAGCCAACCCCTTGATGTAACGAGCTAATCCCTTTGAAGGAGGATTATATCCCTTCTTGTTTGGAGCTATAACCTCCTCTATTTCACTATAAAAAGAGGCATGGGGCAACCTCAAAGGGAGTTGAGAGCTTTAGTATTATTGGAGGTGAAGTGCTGTTGAAACTTAGACCCTTTTAGCTGAGATTTTATGTGGGAAAGATCACATACTTGTATGTATCTTGGTTGGAAGAGTGCAAGGCTGATTAGAGTAAAGGAAACGCCTGTTCCAGACCCTAGGAAGACATGTACAACATCAAGGCAGACACGGTTTTAATGCCCTTCTTATTTAAGTTAATACGAATAAGTCTGTTTTTCTTAATAAACTGTCAATTGATTTCTTTATTTTATGGATTCCTTGATCACCATAATAGATATGATTTATGAATATATGCTATGTAGGTGCTATTTTATGTTTGTTTGTTTGTGATTGCAGATCTTTAAAGGCAACTATTTCGGGCGACTGAAGGAATACTACTACAAACAAGCGTTGGATCAAAGGTAAGATCGTTAAGCCTTTATAACATTTAATTATGAATCCAAATATATTTAGAGAAAGATAGTTCTATTTGTCCGTTTGTTGCTAGTTGTCCGTAGGACACTTGGGAGGTTTGTCTTGTCTGCAAGAACGACTTATCTGTCCAACGAAGACTGCTTGAGACCATATAGAGCCTTCTTTAATCTGCAGACATAGTCTTCTTTTTGTGATAGTAGAAAACCTTCAGGTTGTTCGATGTAAACTTCTTCTTCTAATTCTCCATTCAGAAATGCTGACTTAACATTCATCTGGTAGACTTTGATTTTTCTTGAACATGCATAGGCGAGAAACATTTAGATTTCTTCCATTTTGGCAACTGGTGCAATTGTTTCGTCGAAATCAATTCCTTCCACTTGTGCATAGCCTTTGGAAACCAATCTTTCTTTGTTTCTGGTAACCTGCCCATCTTCATTAAATTTGTTCCTGAACACCCTTTTAGTCCCAATGACATTTTTATCTTTTGGTCATGGAACTAATTCCCAGGTGTTATTCTTCTCAATTTGATCCAATTCTTCATTCATAGCTGCTACCCAATGTTCATTTTGGTTGGCTTCCTCAAAACTACTAGGCTCAAAGGTTGCTAGAAAATAAACGTGAGCTTGTTGTGATGAACGAAGTTGTTGACCTTCATTTATGTCACCAATGATTTGATTTGATGGATGGTTCTTTTGAATCCACTCTTTTGTTCTCCTTGGAGGAGCTTCTTGTTGTTGTTCTGGTATATCTTGATGATCATTGTTTACTTCTTCCTCGTTGATAGTTTCTTCTTGTTCTACAATTTTATCTGTGTCTTTTTCAGCCTCTGTCTCAAGTTTCAAAGATTCTAGATCCTCATCATTACTTGCTAGAACACCATCTTCGTCAAATGTAACATTTATGCTCTCCACTATCTGTTTTCGTCTTATATTATAACATTTATAGGCCTTTCTTTTGCGTGAGTAACCAACAAAGATACCTTCATCAACACGTGATTCAAACTTACCCAAATTTTGATCTTCTCTTTTGATATAACATTTTCTTCCGAAGATTCTGAAATATTTTACATTAGCTGGTTTTCCTTTCCATAATTCATATGGAGTTTTGTTGCAATTATTTTTGAGAAGACTTCAGTTGATAATGAAGACTGCCGTATCAATTGCTTGAACCTAGAATTTGTCATCCAATTTTGAGTCCTTCAACATTGTTCTACCCATTTCTTGTACGGTTCTGTTCTTTCTTTTAGCAACTCCATTTTGCTGAGGTGTTTGTGATGTTGAAAATTTCATTTTTATTCCATTTTCGTCACAGTATTGTTGAAATAATTTGGAAGTGAATTATCCACCATTATCTGATCTTAAACACTTTATTTTCAAATCAGTTTCATTTTCAACCAACTCCTTGTAGATCTTAAAGCACTCAAATGCTTCAAATTTTTTCTTTAGGAAACTGACGGCTGTCATCCTAGTATAGTCATCTATCATTAACATGAAATATAATTCTCCGTCTAAGCCTTTTGTTCTCACAGGACCACATAGATCAGTATGTATCAATTCCAATGGATGTGATGCAAAGTGTTCTTTTGTTTTAAATTGGAATTTTGTTTGCTTGCCATGCCGACATGCCTCACATAGTGTGTTGGAAGGTTTTGAGATTTTCGACATTTCTCGTACTGCTTCCTTTTTGCTTATCCTGACAAGATTGTCAAAGTTTATGTGACCCATTCGTTTGTGCCATAACCAACTTTCATCTTCTTTAGATAGTAGACATGCTTTAGTTGCTTCATCCAGAACATATATGTCGTTTGGAGCTCGACTTGCTATAGCCACAATTTTACCATACCTGCCTTTCCTGATTTCACATTTTGTGGAGTTGAATAGCATTGTGTGTCCTTGATCACACATTTGTCCAACACTGAGAAGATTGTGATTCATGTTTTCGACCAATAGAACATTCTTGGCTATAACATCTTTGCTTCCGAGAGTGATGGTACCTGATCCTATAACATTTGAAGATCCATAATTTCCAAAGGATATGGTTCCATCCTTCTTCTCTTTCAGAGATACAAATTTCCTTCTATCTCCAGTCATATGCGTTGAGCAACCGCTGTCAACATACCACACATCTTTATTTTTTTGAGCCTTGAGAGCGAGAGCACAATTATCAGTCTTCTTCTTCTTCCATGTTCGTTCATTTTGTGGCTTCGAAGATTCTTCTGGAGGATTTTCAAGTCTGCAGTCTCTGGCTATGTGTCCAAATTTCTGACATTTGTAACATTCCATATTATTTCTCAAATGTTCAAATCTATTGATGTTTCTTTGAGCCCTGGGAGGTTCATATTTGAAGAATCTATTGGAATTGTATTGGTTCCTAGGGTACGTGTGACATTCTATAGCTTTATGACCAAATTTCCCACATGAATAACAATAGCCATGAAAAATATGTTGGTACCTGGATGAAAATCTTCGTCGAGGAATCGTCTTCCAAGGATGTGCTTGCGAATCTTGTCCAATGAAGTCTTCATGTATGTCAGATCTCATAGGTTCATTGTATTTTGTTGTAGAAGGTCCTGCTTCTTCTTCTTTGTAACCGAGGCCAGTTTTTTCGTTGTAAGATCGTTGATTGTTGATGAGTTATTCCAATGCCCTTGAGTTGTTGGCATAGTTTTGGATAGTTTTTCCCTTGTTCACTTCCTTACGCAGCGAGACTACTTCGGCTTCTAATGCTTCCCTTTCTTTGTTGCTTTCTTCCAACTTCTTTTGAAGTGACTCTTCAATACATTTGTGTTATTCAACCTCAATTTTGAGACATTGAACTTGTTCTTCAAGAGTATTGGAACGAATCTTCTCAACATTGAGCTCTTTTATAAGCTTGATTGCCTCCTCATAAAATTATTCTATGGTCAACCATTCTTCTTCATTATTTGATACTTCTTGTTTATTGTGCTTGGCCATAAACAATACTTTCTCATTGGCTTCTTCTTTGCTGTCACTTTCTTCATCGGATGATGAGCTATCTTCTTTAGAGAGAAAGTTCCTTTTGGATCCTTTCTTTTTGCCTTGCTTGCTAAATTTCTTAAATCCTTTATTTCCTTTTGAGTTTCCATCACTTTTGTTTGGACATTTTTCTATGAAACGCCCAACCTCTCCACAACCGAAACATATCAATGGAATTTTACCTTTGAATTTTCCCTTACCAGGTTTTAGTTTTCTCGTAAAGTAAGAATATTATTCATCTGAAAGACCTTCTCCATCATCTCCCTTTTCTTCACACTTGTAGGTGCATGTCATTTTAATTTAAGGTTGTTTTTCCTTATTGGTTTGCTTAGATGCAACGAACGCAATTTCTAGATTTGAAGTACCCTTTTATTCATCAAGTCTCATTTCATATGCTATGAGAACTCCATGTAATTCTTCCTTGTTGAGTTTTTCCATATTTGCACTGTATTCTAAGACCGATACCTTTGGGTTGAATCTCCCTGGGAACGTTCTAAGAATATTCGTATAATAGTCTTCTCATCAACTAGCTCTCCCAATCCTTCCAGAGTATTGGTTATTTCATCAACGTATTGGAAGTATGCAACAATGTTGCAATCTTCTTTCATTCTGAGTTGCTCAAATTTCGCTCTATAGATTTGAAGCTTTGCTTCTTTGACATTTGAGTCACCTGCATATATGTTCTCAAGCTTGTCCCATACATTTTTGGCGGTTTTACAACCCAACACCTTATGATAAGTAGATTCAATAAGTCCAATGATAATAATATTCTTTTCTTTTGCATCATTTACCAAATTATTCTTACCTTGTTGATCCACGGTTGATGTAAATCCATTTTGAATAGTGTCCCATACTTCGTAACCTTGCGCCAAGAGATAGACCTCCATTCTTCCTTTCCAGAGTGCATAATTATTTTCATTGAATAGAGGTACACCATTCTTGGTATGCTCCATGACCTCCTTCCAGCTGTTAAACTGCTATTGAAGGAACCAAGCTCCGATACCAATTGTTGGAAATACTGAGAGGGGGGGTGAATCAGTATTCCTTTCAATTAGAGCATTAGTTAATCTTCAATTATTATCAGTGTTTGTACAATGATAGAAGCAAACAAGAGGAACACAAATGCACACAGTTTTTAAGGTGGAAACCCACTCCGGGACAAAAACCACCTAATGCTTTTCTAATAATTCTTTAATATTCAACTCCAATTGAAAATAAAGCTCCAACTTCCTAGAATCTAGAAAATCATTCTTCTCCAGCTCCCACTGGATAGATGCTCCAATGCCCGAGATTCTTCAGTAGTTAACTGAACGGATGCCCCAACACCCAATGAGCTACAACTCACCATAGCACCACCCTACCACCCTATAGAAGAATAAAAGAAGAATGGACTCCCGTACCAGGGAAAATGGTCCACTTTACAATGATATAGAATGATGTAGAAGAAGAAGATATACTAGACCATAACCCCAACTTTGACACAACCACCTAATGATGATCCTATACCTCCCAACACTGCCTCTTCAACCCTTGGCAGATAGACACTAGTACAATTTTTACAATAATGTATTTACAATGGCTTAGTACAATGATACCTTTACAATGATTGTATGCAGTGTTGCCTACTTGAAGACTTCATATGATGAACTTCTTGCTGCTGTTATGCACCTTGGTTGCTGCTCTTGTCATGCTACGTTATATTGCACCTTGCTTTGCTTTGCTGCCATAGAAAGTCTAGTCCTTTGCAACCCTTGACAACACATGATCTAGATTTTTCTTTGCCTTCTAGGAGCTCGATATTGAATCTGGTGTATCTCTGTTATTTTAGATTCTCAATATATGATTTTTGGTCCTTTAGTAATCCTCTGAGTTGTCTATCCAATGCCATAGGTCTGACCCAATTTGGATTCTTCAAGAGAGAGTTATACCCAATCTCTCACAATCCCCTAATTATGGACTGTTTCAGTAGAGCGCACTTGTACAGCGTGATTTGGCCCTAAAATTTATGGAGAAAAAATTAAAGACTGTGCACTATCTTCCACGTTTTACAGAATTCCAATCCGATACTCAGAGAGAGACTTATGACGAATTTACCAAGGTCACTTCTTTGAGATGAATTTTAGGAGCCTGCAAAAACCTTGACTTTTACAGATCATATCTCCAAAAATATTGTGCACCTTGATCTGAAAATTTTAAAACAGCTTCCTACAGATTTCCGCTTTGCCTCATAAAAATTTCAGCTTCTGAACCTTCGTTGAAAAAAATTTAGAGTGAAAATTCCACGATGACCTTTTTCAGATAGCGAAATCCCTTGCCGAGGAAATGAAGATCACAATTTATATAAATGCTTAAGTTGAGAGGGGCTTCAACAAGGGAATGTGGGAGGGATTTTAGGAGCTCAAAAAAAATTAATTATGAATTTTCCATGACCCATGCCCCAACCCCATGGGGTTTTAGCCCATTAATTGGGGGTACAAACTTCAAACATGAAAATCTCTCAAACCGTGAAGAATTACATGGCGTGCCATATATCAACGGAAACATCTCGACAAGTAGAAACCATCAAAAGAATTATTGAACTAGAGTATATTAATTTGGTAGGTAAAAATTCCCATGCAATATTGGGTTAGCCCCTGGTGCTGCTTTTGTTGACATCAATGACAACCACTAATCAACAATGACAATTTTTTCTGAAACCTGCCGTTGAGAGTACCAGAAGTGAAGTTCACACTTTTCTGCCCAAAACCTATGACCTGGACCTCCAGGGTGCACTTTACAGCCAAAAATGTGCAACCTCTTCTGAAAACATGCTAGAAACTGCGACCTGGACTTTCTGTAGGGATTTTTCTCAAAGTTTTCTTGGTTTTGCTGAGCCTCTGTTCAGGGTTGTTTGACCTTCGTCTCCACCCGTTTTGGACCTATACTTGTTCTGTTTCACTGAACTAAGTGGGAACCTAGCCCCCTAGGGCTTCAGTACCCTCCACTTTTTGTGGAAGAGTGTTTGCTGTTGCAGGTTGTCTGAAATTTCAGAGTCTTCAGCCATTTTTTCAGATCTGATACCTCATCTTCAGATTGACTTTATATTGGCTTGTTATCCATCCAAATCACCTCATCTAGATTTTTTTGGGTTTTCCTTTAGGGTGCACTCCGATTCCCTCCTAGAGATAGCCTTTCGCCACCTCTTTTTACAACAATTTTCTTCTGATTTGTTGTTGTTTTCTGCACCACTTTCCAGCAGATTTTGTCTCTTAGATCTCTATCCCTCTTGACCCTAGATCTATTAGCCTTCTTTTAGTGTGTTTAGATTAGTTTTTTACTCACCTATAGACTAGTTGTTGAGAGACCCACCTCCTTGGGTTTAGATTAGTGCATTATCAGTTGTTTATTTTTTGTTTTGCAAGCCTATATACTGACATTTGCAAGTTTATTTACAGCTATACAACACACTTTTTCCTTTCCTCTACAAACGTCTGGGTTTAATAATTAAAATTTACACACTTTTACACACACACCCTAAGTGAAAAAGGGCTTGGTTAACACCGCCAAGCAAAGACTCTAAAACATTGAAATCATTTGATCCTGCACCTCTTTGCCCTTGTTTCGACATTGTAATCACTTGATCCTGCACCTCCTTGCCCTTTTTGGTTTCTTTTTCCCTTGTGATGTGTTTGTGTCATCACCATTGCGCCACCAAGGAGTTTATCCTGGAGACTTCTTGGCCTTCATCCTCAGTTTCTGGTTGGAAGACTTACTCCTCCACATAGAGTTCGAGTTAGTCCTATACCAAGTTCGCACACTGACTCTTCTTCTGGTCCTTCGGGTTCTCCTTCTCGTTCCACCTTCGGTTCTCCTTCGAACACCTTCACTATGTATGGTGCAGGACCTAATGCTGGTGGTAACCTCGACCCTCCTGCCAGAAATACCACTAGTGGGACCACCACGGACACTATCCCAGCTACACCCTTGCTCCCCTTCATGGCAGGCCTTAGCCTCCTCGACTTTGACCAGTTGATAAACAACCCCATACACATTTAAGTGGCGTGGTATGCCAACAAAGCTCCCTTTAGACATCCCAAAGTTTGAACGTCTTTCTGGACAAGATCCTTCAAATCATGTTCGATCTTTCCACATGTGGTGTTCTTCTAATTCCATTACCGATGGCTCTGTTCGTCTTCGGTTGTTCCAACAAACGCTCACAGGTGAAGCTTCTAAGTGGTATGTAGATCAGGCCCCTTCCTCTCATACCACCTTTGCAACTCTTGCCCGAGCTTTTTTGGAAGAGAAGAAGGAGCCTATGTCGAGCCCCTACCTTCGAAGACCATGTCTACATGGATTGATTCCTTAGGAATCTCTTGCCACCCATCGGAAAATATGTCGCATCGCACTTTCCTCAAACCGAAGAAGTTGCTCTCCAAATAGCGTTAAAATATGACTTGATATATGCTCAGTTGGGTTATGTTTATGCCATTCTACCTGATCTTCCCAGACTTGGTGGTGCCAATGCATCGGGGGCATCTCACGCTGCTGACGGTATCATTGGAGCTCTCTTTAATCCATATGCTCAACCTCCCATGGGCTATGGTTTCTCTCAGGGTGGGGCCAACTCCTCCAACACTTTTCCCCCTCCCAGTAGACTGTATCGAGGATACGACATGCCTCCTCCTTTTGCCCAACCTCCTTATTATCCGTATCCACAGCGTGGTGCTCTAGCTCCTACAACATTAGAACCTCTTCCTCCCTTGCCTTCTCAACCCCCGCAACAGCAACCACCACCCCCTCCAGGGCATGATTAATCCTCCTCCCTCAAAAAGGAAGAGGAAAGGAAATCAAAACCAAGCTGCTTATGGTAATCCGGGACCTAATCAAGGTAATGCTCCTAACACTACACACCAGCAACAAGGCACTCAGCCCAAGTAGGATATGCCTCTTCATACGAACAAGCCCTGTTCTTGTTGTGGTGTTTATGGTCATTATATGCATGATTTTCCCCTTCTACCACAAATGAGATAGCTATGGGAGTCTCAAGCAACATTGAGAGGACAGCAAGGCATCCCTTCCGTTCCTCCCAATCCTACATCTAGCCAACCAGCTGTGCTTACTGATCCTTTTCCTCAGCAGGGATTTGTGGCTACCCAACCACCTAAAGGTCCGGTGGCCACTCCACTTCTTCCATCTGGTTCCCCCAATTACCAGATTTTCATGGTGTACTCTGATCAGCCTTCTGAGCCTCCTTCTCCTGGCCCTTTACCATAAGATAGTACTCATGACTCCCTTGATCCTCCAAACGCTACCCCCAAGCCTTATCTTGCTTTAACCCCAGTTCAACCGGTCTCTCTGATTCCTCCCGTTGCAACAGTGCCTCCGTCACCTCGACCAGAACCTTTTCCTGTTGCGACCGTTTTGGCTAAGAATGGCAAAGCTCGCAAGGGGGAACCAAAGGATAAGTACCCCCTTTCCTTGTTCACGTGTTCTGCTTCGGATCTGCCTACTCCCATTGGCTTCCCTCCTCCTAATTCCAACATGACGGAGCCTTCGGCCCCCTTTTTATACTTATCATCATCCATAAGACTCTGAGTGGAAGCCCCAATGGAGACTTCCCCTCATGACCTTGCACATGTGCGCCTTTCTTCACATGATGATGAGTCAGGTAGCTCTATCACGGCAAGTGGTCTCCCTTCCTCTAGTCAACCCATATTTCACTCTGATGAAGACATTATGGAAGCACTGAACGATCTTGACTTTCCGTGGAATGATATGCCCCACCGTGCGTACTTTCTCCTACAAAAGTCCCATGACCAATATGTTGTGGAAACTAAAGACTTCATTCCTAACGAAGTCGATTGGTTTAGAAATCCCATCCCTGCACCTGATGCTTTCGAAGAAGGAAATATGGCCAATATCTCTCCTGCCATTAAAATTGACATTTCTGACAAACCAGGGGTTGAAGAAAATATTACATTGGGCACCCATTGCACCACGGAAGAAGTTGAAGCTTACACCAAGTTATTCAAAGTATTCTGCGATATTTTCGCCTGGTCCTATTTAGAAATTCCCGGACTTAATCCTGCCATTTCCGAACACCATGTCGATACATGGCCTGATGCCAATCCTGTCTGTCAAAATATGAGAACCATTAATCCTTCCAGACGTGAAGTTGTCAATGCCGAAATTGATAAGCTCAAGCAGGCTGGTTTTATCTATCCCATTGAATACACCACTTGGGTGTCCAATCCAGCTCCTGTTCTCACGAAACAAGGCACCATTTGTGTGTGCACTGACTTTCATGATTTGAACAAAGCTTGTCCCAAAGACAACTTCCCTACACCATTCATTGACCAAATCATTGATGAGTGTGCGAGGCACGAGGTTCTATCTTTTATGTATGGTTTCTCTGGATACAACCAAATTGTTATCTGTCACGCTGATCAACTCAAAACCACGTTCATTAGTCTGTGGGGAACCTTTGCCTATCGAGTCATGCCATTTGGCCTAAAAAATGCAGGCGCCACTTTTCATCGGACTATGTCTTACTGTTTCCATGACCTGGCTCACATTATCCTTGCTTATTTGGACGACCTTACTACGCGTTCTAAACATTGGGCGCAACACCTTCACGATCTGCGGACCGTCTTTCTCTGATGTCGCAAGTATAATACCCGACTTAACCCATTGAAGTGTGTCTTTTGTGTGCATGTTCGCCGTCTTTTAGGCTTCATTGTGTCTAAAGATGGTATCACTCTTGACCCATTAGAAGTACAAGCCATCGTTGAGCTTCCAATTCCCCGCACTTTGTGCCAATTACAAAGCCTCCAAGGCAAAGCTAATTTCCTTCACTGGTTCATACCTGACTATGCCACCACCGCACATGGTTTCCTTAGACTGCTCCACTCCAATATCCCTTTTGTATGGGATGACTATGCTCAAAAGTCTTCTGATGCCATGAAACATGCTCTCACATCTGCTCCCTTGATCCGTCCCCCTGACTTTGATAGGAATTTCATCCTGTATATCTCTGCTTCCACCCACTCGGTCGCTAGAGTCCTTATTTAGGAAGATGACAATGGAATTGAGCATGTTATCTATTATGTCAGTAAGAACCTGGTAGGACCTCCTGTATCCTACTCGCATGAAGAAAAATTAGCTCTGGATATCATTTTCTTGGTCCAAAAACTTCGTCATTCCATCCTCATGCATTCCACTAGGGTCATGACTAATTCCAACCCCATGGACTTCATATTAAGTCATCGAATCATTAGAGAGAAGTACGCCCATTGGATCATGATCCTCCAAGAATTTGATCTTGAATTTGTCACACCAAAAAGTAAGAAAGGTTTAGCCCTCACTAAACTCATTTTGAACTACCTACAGGGATGAAGTATCCTCCAATTAATGATAACTTCCTCGATGAACACTTATTTTCCATTACCACCGATGACCCTTGGTATGGGGACATCCTCACTTATTTGAGAACTCAAAATTTCCCCCTCCATCTTGACCATGATGCTCGACGATGTATCTGACACCAGGCCCCCCACTACCATCCTATCGGTGATGACGCTTATCGTCACGGTGTGGATTCTGTCCTTCATCATTTTCTCACACACGCTGAAGCAGAACAAGTCCTCAATGCCTATCATAGCGGTGCTTGAGGTGGCCACCTCTCTTGTCTGGCCACTGCCTAGAAAATTATGCGCGCTGGGTACTTTTGGCCTTCTCTCTTTGGTGATTGCATTGAGGCAGTCAAGCACTGTCCCAATTGCCAACATTTCCCCCCCAAGGCACGAGCCCCTCTAGCTCCCCTCCATCCTGTCATCTCCACTGGCCCCTTCTGCAAGTGGGCCATTGACTTTATGGAGTTTCGACCGTCATCGGCCTGTAACCATAAGTATAGCATCGTGGCGGTTGACTATTTCACTAAATGGGATGAGGCCATGCCAACGTTTAACAACACGGTAGCTACCGCAACCCTCTTTTTCTTTAACCATGTGATCGCTCGATTCGGAGTTATGAAACAATTGGTCTTCGACTACGGTCGAAATTTTGAAGATGAGATATGGCATGAGTTATCCTCACTGTTGGGTTTTGAGCACCAATATTCCTCCTCTTATTACCCCCAAGGTAATGGCCAAGTTGAAGCAGCCAATAAAATTCTTAAAACCATACTTCAATAGACCGTAGATAAGCACAAAAAAAACTGGCACCTTATGCTCTTCTCCTGCTTTGTGGGCCTATAGAACTTCCGTTAAAACCACCACTGGTTTCACTCCCTTCCACCTTGTTTTTGGAGAGGAGGCAGTCTTACTGATCGAGTGTGAGATCCCCTACCTTCACCTAGCCGTCGAACTTCTCCCTGACACCCAAGCCTTATAACAGAGACTTATCATGCTTGAACGTTCTTCTGAAGTCCGCCATGTTGCGTTACAAACTATTGAGGCAGCTAATAAATGCACCAAAGCTCAATATGATCGAAAATTCCAACCTCATACTTTTCACGAAGGTGATATTGTTCTAGTGTATGACCAAGCCCATGATGTCCTTGGTCATGGGAATTTTGATTCATTATGGTTAGGATATTACATTATCAGTAAGGATTTAGGTAAGGGAGCATATATATTAGAGGACTTCGAAGGTCATCCCCTTCCAATCCTTGCAACGCACTCTATCTGAAGAAATATTACCCTTAACATTTCCTTCCGGAAACACATTTTTTATTTTCTTTAGGTAGCTAGCCCATACTTTTTAGTGATTTGATACTTCACCAGGACACATTTTGGTCGAGAAGCGTCACTTCACCCTCCTCTCAAAATCAAACTTATTCACTTGCAACACTCGTACTAGGGGCACCACGTCACCTCCATACTTTTCCATGCTCGTGCCGACTTTCTTTGTGAGTTACCATCTTGTACTCATGCTTTTATGGTCCCCATTGGACCCTTTACATATGTGGCAGCACCATTGAGTTACCCTTGTTTAGAGAATCCGAGTGGAGTCATCATTGCATTCATGGAGTCCATCCCGAGTCCCTTTGCATCCCGCTATAGTCCTCCATCATTAAGTGCTTGTCCCCTCTCTCGTGTCAAACATTATGGCCTTCAGTCCCACTGTCCTCTATCCCTCATGAGATTATGCCAGTCGCTGCCAAGTCATCCATGCCATTTATGCTCTAACAAGGGAATTCGTTCGTTCACTACTCAGTCCCCCCATTTCATCATCATCATTGGTGTCATTTTGTCAGTCACTCTACTATTTTCTCTCGTGCCTTAGTTGAGGATCCCTTATTGCCTCACCTAAGGCAGACCTTTTTTTGTCGACGTCAACTCATTCATTTCAGAAGACAGTTCTAGAGGGCGGTGTACCTTGGTTCCAGCTTCCACTCTTGTTCGGTGCCTCATATTAGGCAAAGGGACTCCTTATTGCACTTTGACTTGATTTTTTCTTAGCTCCAGCTCCTTTTAGCATGATCGCGATCTGTATACTCGATGGTTCAGTGATGCAGCATCTGACATCAGTGATTCAACGGTGTGTGTGAGATGTCTCAACCCTCATGAGGGGGTGGCCCTATAGGTAACCCCCCACACACTCGGATGACCTCTTTATTACAGCCTTCGATGCAGCTCCATACATTTGATGATATCGGCCTTAGCCGCTTGCAGCGCCTTTTCGTTTGCATGTATCAATCAGATTTTTAGAGCCCTTTCCTATTTTCAAGGGCATCTAGGTTGCATTTATATCTCATGTACTCAGATATCATTGTACAAGTCTTGGCTGTTATCCCAGGCACAATATGTATGTGGGATTCATTGTTATGTCATTCACCTGGCTCATGTTTATGACAGCATATACTTTATTATTGTGTTCCGTGGTGTTCCGAGCGCCTTATTGTTTGTACTATTGCCTCGGTGGGCATAAGTATGCCTCCCCCACTGCCTATAGAAGGTACTCACTCATTAAAAATAATTGTCGCACCTGCAAGTCACCTCCTCAGGGTCTAGGTCTTTCAGCACTTTGGTTTACCTTATACTTCTCTCTCTTTGACTTCCCCTTCGATGTCTAATGATTGAGTTCTTACAACGTACTTCGGTCATATGATTAGCTCCTAACGCTCACATGCTGGGGGGCAATCTGTTACACCTTTTTTTGGTCATCTAACCTATTATCATTAGATGAACCCAAGTACATCATGTAAGACCAATTTTACTCCAAGTAAAAATGCTGTCACTATGAAAATAACTTAGTAAATCACCTTATTAAGTTGTTTATGGTCTAAATAGGAAACCCCATAAGGAAATATTAAATAAATATACATTTGTTTAATTTTCCTCAAGAAATAATTAGTTAAACAGTAGTTTAATTAATATTTCTAGTTATATTTAACCCAAAACAAGGAAATTAATTAGATAAATCATTATTTATCTTATTATTTTCTAAGGATAATTGTTTAAATCTTATTTAAATAATATTCTTTGTTAAATATGACTAATTCACCCTTAAATAATTAAATAAATAATTATTTATTTGATTATTACTCAACCATATCCTTGAAATGATAAATAAATCATTTATTTATTTATTATTACTTAATCACATTCCTTAAAATGATAAATAAATCATTTATTTATTTATTTACAAATAAAGGGATTTGACCTGTCACCTCTTTCCCTCCAACAAATATAATAAAATATTCCATAAAATTTGGATCTAGATTTGGTTAATAATATTTTAATTATGCACCAATCTCTAGACTAACTCAATATTTTTTTATAAATAGAAGGGTTTTCCCATCCATTTGTCACCTTTTGTTACCTAAAGATCACTCTGGATCTCAACACTTGATCTGGCTATTGATCCATAATCACAACCATACTTTTCCATTTTTTTCTGGGTTTTCTACACCATCAAGAGAGAGGAATTCTAAATCTGAAGTGCTGAGGACTTACAGGAACCCATCCCATTGGGGAGAACAAGGAACACCCTCTTGTGTTTTCCTCCCAGGTGCCATTAATAAAAATATTCATTGGATATATTCTTGTCTTGTCTATTGGATCTATGCAGTAAATATTATTTTTCTACTGTTTAATGTCTTCTAATGCATAGATCTAGATTTTTGTAGCATTTGTCTTGGTCATCTAATTGAAAATCTGAACATATTAGCAGTCATTTCTGCTGTTAGGGCTGTTTGTTATGCGCAGCTAAATTGGTATTTTTTCGTACACTTCGAATCAAGATTCATACTAACAGCTTCTATTCATTTGGTGAAGTAATTAGTGATAGTGAGGATCCACCTATGTTGGGCAGATGAGGTAGGATGGATCTCTCCTATGAAGTCCAAACCCCACTGCTAAAAAGGGGCTTCAACACTGATGGGGTGCAAGGGTAAAGGTAGGAGCTTTCTTTTTCCATCAAATATTTGGCATTTATGGCAAGTGATGACTAGTTTGTGAGTATCAGAAAATAGGGTAGGCCAATAGTATCCAGCTCTAAGGATCTTGTTGGCTGTGGTCTTCCAATAAAGGTGACCCCCACATTCTCCCTCATGTAATTTATTCATGATTTTTTTTGTGTCATCTTCAAGAAAACATTTAAGCAACAAACCAACAAAATTCTTCCAGTACAATACTCCATATAAAATGAAAAAATTTAATGTTTTTTGTTTTAAGAATCTAGCTTTGGTTTTTGACAAAGAATGTGGAGCATTGAGATAAAGAAGCACATAAATAATATCAGCATACCAAGATGAATTTAAAAACGTTTCTTCAATGTATGGTGTTGTACATTCATTAGTTTCTTCTAACATACCAACCATATTCATGTCTAAAGCTTGTAAAATTGAGTCAGCCATAAGTTTTGCAAGTCCTTGTCCTTCAATTAATTTAGTGGGATTGATTTCCAAATCATATTCTAAAATGGTAGCAATCCACTTTCCCCTTTTACCATCAGGGTCTTGATTAAGTATGTCTTTGACAACTGTGTGTGGGACAAAAGCTATGATATGTGAATGCAAAATATCAAATCTAAAATCCTTCAAAGCTTTGATTAAGGCAAAGGCTTGTTTCTCCATAATGTTATACTTTAGAGGGGCATCCCTTAAGGCTTTGCTGAAGAAAACTATGGGCTGCTCTTGCCCCATGATGTTCTTTTGCAACAATATTGCTGCCACAGTATGTTCAGAGGAAAAAGAGAAAATGTAAAAGTCCTTGGTGAAGTCAGAGCTGATTGAGACTGGTGTTTGTGTGAGTGCTTGTTTTACGAGCTCAAAAGATTGTTCTGCTTCCATATTCCACTTCACTCCTACTTCCTTTTTCAACATATTTGTGATATTTCTCAGGAGCTCAGCATGGTTAGGGATGAATCTTATTAGGAAGTTAATCTTTCCAATGAAATATTGCAGCTCTTTAATGTTTCTAGGATGGTTGATTTGTAAGATGCCTTCTATGCTTTTGGGGTCTATCTTGATTCCTTCCTCAGAGATGATGTGACCTAAGAGTTTTCCTTCATGAAGGCCAAACAAAGTTTTCTTAGGATTTAGGGATAGACCATACTTTCTACATTTTTCAAAGATTTTTCTCAAGTGGACTAAGTGCTCTTCATTAGTCTTAGAGTAAACAATGATGTCATCAAGATATATGACTATGAAGTAGCCTATGTCTTCTGAAAAATCTATGTCCATTGCCCTTTGGAAAGTAGCCCCTGCATTCATTAAACTGAATTCCATTTTAACATGCATGAATGTACCCCAAGGTATAGTGAAGGAAGTTTTGAGTTGGTCACTTGGAAAGACTAGAACTTGGTTATAACCTGAGAAGCCATCTAGTAATGAGATTCTTTGTGAGCCAACTACTTTTTGGAGTATGTGATCCATTTTAGGAAAGGGGTAATTCTCTTTCAAGGAGGCTTACAAAGCCTAATTTCCCCGGTATTCTTCCTAACTGACACAAGATTGGATACCCATTCTGAGTATCAGATAGGGATTATGATCCTAGCATCGTGCATATTTTTGATTTCTTTCTCAACTGAGGGTAACAAGAGGGGGTCAATTCTTCTCAATTATTGTTTAAATGGTTTCTAATTTTCTTTTAGAGGAATTTTATGTTGGATGATTTTGGTGTCATAGGATTTCAAGTCTTCATACCCCTAAGCAAACACATCTTTAAATTCTCTAAAAATCTCTATGTATTTTTGTTTTGTGTGAGGTGGGAGAGTTTTGGACAACTTGATTATTTTGGGCTCTTTCATCCCTCCAATGTTACATTCTTCTATATTTGTTTCAGTGGATTCCATCTTGGGTTTTTTAGCTACATCATTAAAATCAAACAGCTCTTCTAGTGGTGTAAGGCCTCTTGGCAAGGTGCCATCTTTGTACTGCATAATTTCAAGTTCTCTTCGATCTGATTTATCAAATACTTCTGCAACACAAGGGTTTTGAAGGTGGTTTATATCATCATCAAGGGGCAGCTCTGTTTTGGGAGTTTCATTTTCAAAAAAAATATTTCTTTCAAATCTTAAACTCTATTTTGTGCTTGCAAAGTCATTTCTGGATTGCAGAAAATCATCTATTTGGTCATCATTGTCAAACACTTGCCAATGGTTCAATTTTACCAGTACAATAGCCCTGTTCTTTATTTTTATGAGGCATTTATTATTTTCATAAGGTAAAGAGCAATTGCTGGAAACAAAGTCAAGTTCATTGTCAAGGCAGTTTTGGGCCCTAGGGATGAAAGTGAGCTCATATTTCTCAAAGGCTTTGAGAAGGTCTAGGGAAACATTTATATATTCCCTTAGTCTAATGTTCTTGGATGAATATTCTCCCTTAATTTGATTTAAGATCAGTTCTGAATCTCCTTGGACCAATATTTTCTTAGCTTTGAGGTCTTTGAGTAGGTATAAGCCCAGAAGGAGAGCCTCATATTCTACAACGTTATCGGTGCATTATAAATATAGCCTATAGGAATGGCCTTAATTTGTGTTGTGGAACCAAACCCATGCTCTTGAACCAGCCTAACCATAAGAGCACTCAAAGATTATATGCCAAAGGGTGTCTATTTCAGTTTTTTCTATGTTCTACGCTTCGGGGATGCTAGAGTTTTGGGTGTCATTTTCTTGGTCAGAGGATTGGCTTGGTTGTTCTGAGGAGCTTAGTTCTCTCTCCTTGTCATTCACTTGTTCACTTATGTCATTTTCATTGTACAGGATGAAGAAGTCAAGGTCTGAGTGAATGGAATAAACCGGTGTGTTATTTGGCCTATATATGTTACTCACCATGTATTTCATGTGGGATTCCCAGTATAATCTCCTTGTTTGATTAAACATTGGGATGGTGGCATAAGTCATGTCCATTTGAAGGCTTCCCTGGATTCCCCCCCCCCATGATCTAGATAAAAGCATGCCACACTTTGGGGGGATGTCAGCCACAACTATATCCATGACTAGACTCTTAGCGGGGATTTGTGCCATATTGACACACAGATCCTTTATTAGGCCTAGACACTTGACTCTACTGGAATCAAAAGAGTACAAGTATTTGTAGGGCTTTGTGATTTATAAGCCCAATATCTCCATCACAACCTTTGGCATGAGGTTGTGTGAGGCACCAGAGTCTAACATAGCATTATGCAAAATTTTGTCATGTATGTTCAAACTTACATCGAAAGGAGGGATAGATCCTTCCTAATATTTCCCCTCTACTTCAGGACCAAACAATAGCACTGGTTTATCATCAGTTAAGTCTAAAATGTCGGTATCATTCCCTATATTTAACACTTTGAAAATCTGGGATCTATATACCTCTTGGGTTACCAACTCAGTGAGGGGTATGGTTATCTTGATTTTAGCAATCTCCCCCTCAAAGCTGAAAGGTGCAGGTGTCTTCATTGTATTTACATCAGCTTTATCAGCCATGAAATTTTCTACATTTTTTATTTGCTGATTCTAATTTGATGGTTTGGACAACAATGTTTTTTAAGGGTTACTAGTTGAAGCACTAGGGCAACTTGAATCATTACTAGTTTGGCTAGTCTTTGGCTTGTTTAGGTCAGCTTTCTTAGCCATAGTATTTGTGTTTTTTGCTATCTTTTAGGAATATGTTCAGAGGTCTTTCTTACAACAGTGTTTGCTTCATATGGTTTAGGGACATATTGATTATTTTTTCTCCTAAGGTTATATTTCCTATGGAATTCCATAATGGCATTCTCAAATCATAGTCTATAGTCTTCGGAATCTTCATATGATTTCTCATTTGGTTTTGAAGAAAACATCCTTTGTTATTCTTCGGTAAGGAAGGTGTTGTCCTCATCATCCGAACCTATGAAATTTACATGGTCTTCTTCCAACTGTCAGGCTCTCTTTCATCTTCATCTACATAGTTGTCTTGGAAAGGAGGCCTGATTTCTTGGTCACTCCCTCTTTGTCTGACTCGAGGAGGGTCTCTTCTAAAATTTTGATCCCTATTCCTGTTTTGGAGATTGGCTTGATTTTCCCTAGGAGGTGTTCTCTCATTCAAACTGATTTTTTCCATCATTCTCTCCATTGTCCTAACTATGGATTCCAGTTTGGTGTCAGAAGAGGGGGGTGGAGGTGTTGTGTCATCTTTATAAGTCACCCTTTTTTTTGATCTCATCCTAGCCATTTTCTCAATTAAATTGGCGTCTACACTCACAACCCCCTTTTGCATGTCTTCTAGAGTTAGGTAGTCTCTCTTCCTTACTTGATAGGCCATATCAGCATAAAATCCTTTGGGATATTTGACTAAGGCTAAGCCTTGGGGAGGTTTTATGTGAGGTGGGAGGGAATTGTAAACAGTGTTAAACCTATTGGAGTAGTCATGAACACTTTCTCCTGGATTCATTTTAAGATTGTTATATTCAGAAAGAATTTGAAGGGGATTCTTATTTATTTCCCATTTATACACAAAGGTTTGGTAGAGGGTAGGGAGATCATGTATGCTATTGGGAGGTAAGTTTTTAAACCATTTCTTGGGTTTCCCCCCTAGGCTCTGAGAAAAAATCCTCATCTTAATGGTTTCTTCTTCTATCTCCATGTAGTCAAAAGCATCATCAATTCTATCTACATGCTTTTGAGAAGTGATGGATTTAGTCCCTAAGAAGTGAGGGATATTGGACTAGTAGTCATTTGGTAGAGGTAATAGTGGTTGTTATAGAGCCAGTGGAACATAGTAGGCTACCATGATGGGAGGAAAAGGGAATAAGGGTTGATTTACAAGGGGAGGATTTGTGAGAGGTGGAGTAGGATGGATTGGGGTGGTTTGCACAATGGTGGTATAAATGGGTGTAGCTGAGGTACTTGGGCCGGAGAACTGATTCTGAGTGGATTTGAGATGAAAAGGGCTGACGTGGTGGAGAATCTGAAAGTCAGGTGGAGTGGAAGGAGAATCTTCTCTACTGGAGCTTTGCTGCAAATCTATGAGGTCATTTTGGTCAGCTCTACTTTGTGACTTGGTTCTGAATATATTATTGGTGTGGTGCAAGTCAAACTGAGGATCTTGTGAAATTATAAGGTGTTCTGGTACAGAACTTGCTCTATTAATGGTCTTAAAGTGGGTGAGTTTCCAGCTTTAAAAGTCTGCCACAAAACATTTTTTGGGTTATCAACTATGATAGGAGGGTTTGGGTTCGGGTATGATCTGGTATTGATCCTTCATGAAGCTAGATCTATTTACTCAAATATCAGAGAGGTTTTACTCACACAAGGTATAACTAGGCCCTTAAAAAATAATTTGGGCTGATTTGACACAATCCTAGAAAAACCTATAGGAACAATGAGATGAAAAGAGGCCTACTGGAGGCTAGTGGAGTTGCCAAGTGGATGTTTTTGAAATTTTGAGGACATGTGTACAATGGTCCACCACCAATTTTTGATAAAAATAAATCTAAAGAGTATTTTTGGCTTTTGAGTTTCTTTATGCAGCCTTAAGGTTTCAATGAGTAACCTCTAGCTGAGTCATCATCTTGCTACGATGGTGAAGAAATTATTTTCTACCCTTGGCTACGAGTTTATTTTTTAAGTAAAACTGAGGATGTAGATGAGTCTGTAAGAGTTTTTTAGGCTACTATGAACTTAGTCCCACCATGATCGCCATTATGTTAGGTCCCTGTAATTTGCTAGATTGATTGAGATACAAATGGACAGGGGTAACATCAAACCAAGCTTTGGAATCCAAGGACCTAGCCTTTCTGGATTCGGAGAGGGATCTCTCTAGTAGATGCAAAGATGTGAACTTGTTTGCTAATTAGGGTTGATTTTAGGCTAGATGTTAAGTGCAGGGTATTTTGATTGTTTTTTGTTGGGTATGATGCTCAGATAGATTTAGATAGAAAACAAGGGATATTTGTAAGTAATTGGGCAATGGAGTCTAACAAGGTCATGATAAGTTCATCAATGGTTTCAAGAGCATTTGCAGGGAAGTTTTAACTTGGTTGGTGGATCTTTTAAGGTTATGAAGGGTCATGAGGTGAACATTAAGCTTGAGAACAATAAGCTAATAAAGGGAAAAAACTAAATCATTGAAGTACTTGTAAACTGAGAGAGTTAGAATATTTATGAGCGTAGAAAGAGAATCAAAGGCATAAACAAAACCTAATCCATTTGATTTCAGACTGAAAGCAGATAATCAACCAAGACAAAAATTTAGATGAAACAAAGAAAGGAAAGAAAATTATTTAACTTTCATAGATTCCATCATTAAGAGCAGAAAAATATGTAAGATGCACAAGTAGCTATAACCATAGAAGGAGAGAAAACCCTGAACATCTAAAGTTATAGCTATGAAGGTTCCTTGAAACAAATTTAGCTAAGTAAAGGCAAAGAGCATGATTGAAACAAACTTCTTTGATAAACCTAGGCAAAGATGCTTCTAAAGAGTTGATTCCAAAACAGAGTATTTCAGTGGCAACAATATGCAGGGCTAGCCATAAATCTAATTGACACTAATTGATATAAACCATTCAAGAAATGGACAAGCCAAGAAATTATTAGGGAGCAAGAGATGAATTCCCTAACATACCTTAATAGAAGAAAACATTGAGGCAATGAAGGACAAACATAATTAAGGTGCCATCAGAAAAAATTTCTTAATCTAAATTTTTTGTCCTACTGCAAAATAGCAAGATGAAAAACATAATGGAAAACAAGAAAACATGAACATAGAAAACTTCATCATCAACCAAGCTTATGGATCCTGCAAACAATCTCTCTCCATCAACAAGCAAACCAGGGCATGCATGAGCTCCAAGACATCAAATTGTTATCAAAAAGTCCAAGAGACTATGTATTTGCTTCAACATAAGTCATCAAAATACAACTAACACATAAGAGCCTCATTCTCTATTTATGGAGAAAATGAGGAGGTGGAAAACCTAAGAGGCTTCTAGAAACCCTAATTTAGCCATAAATGTAATAAATGTGCTTAATGACCATGCAAGGCCCAAGACACATAAGAGATAAGATAATAAACGAAAACATCAAAACATAACTCCCAAATTAAATTAGGAGTGATTTGTCCAAAAAAAACATTAAAAAACCAAATTTTCATTAATCAGTGTCTTTTGTTGACATTTTGGCAAAAGGTTGTCTCTGTGCGTAGCACCATTTCATCAAAAAATAGGGTCTCTTGCAGCTGAGTTTTGGACCCCTTCCCGACATCAGATTTTGCCCCATGATGGCTCGTTGGAAAGATTGATGAGTCTACTTTCAAAAAATACTTGATTTGTGCTGAATGGATGAAATTTAGCTACTCGAAAACCAAATATCCCATGACTACGCTGTGCACAACGCTAGACCTAAAAAGGAGGTAGAAAGGTCAATTTTGAGGTGTTTTTTGACCTTTTGAGGGGGCAAAAATGCTCCAATTGACCTGAAATTTTGTGGGTAGAATGTTGGTGACATGAAAAAGCCAAAAATGTAAACTATAGTAGCTGAGGATGCCCCAATTTTGTGCGTAGTTCCTAGGCTGTTACTCTCCTAGGGGTGAAAATTTGAAAAAAACAAAAAAGTTTCCGGATTTGCCTCAAAATTGGTGTGTAGACCCCTCAAGGGGTTTTAGACACTTGCGAAAAAGAATTAGCCAATATTCTCAGGCTGTCATGAACGTTGGTCTTTTTTGGCTCTTCTAGCTCCATGAGGGCTTGCTTGAGTTTGGCATTAGCAAGCATGCTCTTCCTTGCATAGTGTTTGACCATTTTCTTCTGCAAGGCAAGGCCCCTCTTCACCTCTTTGAAATGTTTGTGCTCTTGTTTATAATATTATATGACCCTTTGTTCCATTTCAAAATCATTTTCCCATTCTTGAAGTTGGGCATCCTTTTCTAAGAGGAGAAATTTAGTACTCATCCCTTGGTCCTCATTATCACTGTCTAGATCAACAAAAAGAGGGCCTTAAGAAGTCCTTTTGATCCTTTTGCTCCTTCTTACCCGTACCTTCTGCTCAAAATTTTCCACTTTTTCTTTGCCTTTGTCCAATTTTTTGGTTGTTTAAGAAGAGATGACCCTTTGCCTTTTAGAGGAAGTAAACACATTTCTTCTCCCTCTGTGATATGTGCATGTGAGAGGGGTAACAATGGAAGTTTTAAAGGTAGTGCTATCATCATTTTGACCTTTCTTTTGCTTGATATCTTCTGCACTTGCCTCACTCTGATTTTCTTTTTCATGCTTGGACTAATTTTTGTCAAGATAATCATGACTGCTTTTATGACTGTCATGGCTCTTCCCTTGACTGCCTGGTGTACTTAGATGGCTGTCCTCCTCATCATCCTACCCCTCCTCATCATCCAACCGCTCTTCTTCAACACTTTGTTGTTCCTCTTCATCATCAAACCCCTCTTCTTCATCACTTTGCTATTCCTCTTCATCATTTTTCCCACTAATTTCATCTATGTTTTCCTCTTCTTCTTGCCCATTGCTCTCATATTTTTGGCTGCCTTCACTAACTTCATCATTTCCATCACTTATTTCTTCATGGCTACTTCCCTCCTCTTCATCATTTTCTTTATTTTCATCATCTTCGTCTTCACTTCTCCCTTCTTGTCTATCAGTATCTGTCTCATTTTCCTCCTAACGGTTGCCTTCTATTTTTTCTTCATTAGCACTACTGTCAGCCCCCTCACTTCGCAATTTATGGGAAGAGGTAAGAGGTAAAATTATTTGTGCAGAAGGCACATGGGGAGATGATGGATGTGTGGAGGTGGATGGCTGTGAAGTGGAAGGAAAATTCTGCTGGATGAAGGCCTGGGGGTGTGTAAACACTGTTGGAAACACGATTTCCGTTAGACCAAAACCCGCAAGGGTTAGTCTCCATTTCAAACGCTAGAGTTAGGATCCACGAGAGGTGGTTAGTCCATGTCGCGAAACACACAGGGAGCGTTGAACCCAATTTCCAACAATCTCCTCCCCAATGCAAGCTGGGTGAGTTTCGAACTCGAGACATGTCGCTCTGATACCACTTGTTGGAATCACAATTGTCGTTAGACCAAAACCTGCAAGCGCTAGTCTCCGTTACAATCGCCAGAGTTAGGATCCATGAGAGGCAGTTAGTCCATGTCGCGAAACACATGGGGAGCATTGAACCCAATGTCCAAAAAACACATCATGTGAGATGAAGGTCTCCCAAGATATTCCTTGCTGCTCTAGCTGGTATACGACAATATTTTTGATCAGGGAGTGGTGAAAGAGGCTTGACATTTGGTGGTCATAGATTTTCTTCTTGAAAAATGAGGCCATTTTATCAATGCTTCAGAAAAGGTAGTAAGGTAGGTTCATCATCTTGACCCTGGTAAAATGCATCAACAACCTTATATGATATGAGTAGATCCGGGAGTATCTACCCTCAAATGTGAAGTAATTGATAATCTGCCACATCAACGCAGCATACCTCTCCAAAAAATGGGAAAAAGGGAAGACAACCTTACAATTTTGTTGATAGCTGGGTTTCAAATAGGGCCCATAATAACTCAACTCTAGCTTCTTTTGTTTGAACGACACCTCACCAATGTCTGGTATCCCTGTTGCTTTGGAAATGATCTCAGATGAGAGCTCAAATTGTACCCTTGCTAGATTGACTTGATGGTTTTGTAAGCTACAAACAAACAATCTAGTCAAGTCTAAATGGTTGCTGACTTGCTTGACTTTCTCACAAAATCTGTAGCACCCTACATCCTGGAAGCATGAAAGGATCATAGGAGATGAAGTTAGTGGAGTGGTGTCTAGGGGCTCAAATATTTTTGCTTTTCCTCCATGATGTTTTTTCTTTGTGGGAGTATGACTCTCATCACCACTGGTATGACTATATCCCTTTGACATGATGACTGGTCCAAAAAAAAATAGCAGTAGGACCTTTGGATTTTGCTGGAGGGTTTTTGGGCAAATTAAGTGCTTTTAGTGGATTTATGTCAACTCTTTGCAAGAGAAAAAACGGTTGTCTTGCCATCCTCTTATACAATTTTGAGTCCCCTCTCCATGGGCCCCACTTCATTATGGTTTTCCTTCTCAAGGAATCTTCCCTCCTTCTTTATTGCGTTGTACCACAATGTGCTTTCCACCTCATAGCCTGCCCAATTTGACTTTGGTCAACTTGACCTGGCCACTTTGAAAAATAGCACCTTTTCACCCATGGAGGTGTGAAATCAAATTCAAAAATGATCCCTTCTCATAATATGAGGGATTTTATTGTGCTTTTAATTATTCATGGGTCTCCTTACGCATTTATTCTCCTCATATGTGAAATTAGCAAAAATTAATGTTCCAATTTTCTGCATGTAAATTTTGGAACATAACAGTCCTCCCCTCCCAAATGTTGCTTGTCCTAAGCAACTGCAAGGACAGAACTGGAAAGCCTCCTCTCAAGGCATGGAGTCTGTGAAGTGTTTGAGGAAAATATTCCTCATGTGGATCCTCCATCTCCAAGCTATGAGCCATGCAAAATGAGTCACCTTCCAACTAGGCAACTCCTGAAAATAATCCTCTACCTTGTGCTCATGTAGAATAGGTGGGATGAAATTCTGAACAAGGTAAGCTTCATGGCATACCCCACACTATCCTCTTCTCCACTCATTATAAATGTGGAGTGCAAGCTGAACTCTGGCTGCAATAATGTTGCCTTCAAGAGGCAAGATGAAGTCTTGATCCCCAAGGACCTCTCCTCCAACGCTGCAAATCAAGCTGGACCAAATCATCTCATATGTGATGAGTTGGAATTCATAATCATATGGAATCCAAACAATCATATGGTTCACCTCATGAAAAAACAAATGGCTGAACATGGTGACCATATCATCTCCTATACTCCCCTTGGAGCATGAGCTGAAGAAAGAATGGAGGTCTTCTCTCCCAAAGGGCACATCCACCCAATGAGTCTCTACCTCCTCATGATACATATGGGGCTGCTGGTGATATATGGCTGAAACATAATGGTCTTAAAGAGAGACCCAAGCCACCCCATCAAACATGTAAACCATGAAATTCCTCCTCCAAAAATTCAGACTCTCTAGATAGCTCCTCCCACATGAAGGAAAGAGGTGAAGCTTGGCAATCATGGGTTGCCCATTGTTTCCCCTGAAACATACAACATGCAAAATAGGGAGAATAATACTCCCAATGTGCATCTTCAATTCATGTCCCACTTTCTAAACAAAGCTCCCCATGTCAAAAGAAAAATCTACAATGCATGGAAGCAAGACCCAATAGAAGCAAGCTGTCACATGAAAACCAGAAAGTGGATCATAGTTCCACTCATGGAACCTGTGCAGTGCACTCACTTCCTGCATCAAAACAGAAAGCAACAAGTGATTTTCAAGCCACTTGTTTTCTGCCACAATCATCTCATAAGATGGAAACATGAACGTAAAATATGGTGTCAATAATGCCCACCAAGAATCATGTGGCTTCCCCCACATTCCAACCATGAAATAGCCAATCTAAATTCTGCAAATGTATCCAAGTAAATCATCATATAAAACATGAGAAAATATTATCCTTCTCAATACCACATGGTCATCATATAAAGTAAAGGAAGGAAAATAATAATACAGATGTATACCTCTACCGGGTACTCTGGTCATTGAGCGGAAATGGCTCAACTGAAAGTGCTCCCTTACTCCCAATGAGTAGGAAGGTGGCTATGACATCCTCATCATCATCATCTAGGCTATGCATCTCTCCATATTTTGATATATATCCTGCTGGATGCCCTCCCAAATGAAATCCTCTGCAAAGGAAAGATATGCATCAAGATGCATGGAAAGGAAGTCCCACTATGCTGCAAGTAGTATCTTCTCCTTGAGACTAGAGGCTCTAGTCAAGAAGACTCTGCCATGTGAGTAGATTACCATATCCTCTACCATATATCTATCATCTCTTTCTAGGTCATCAATAATATTGCAAGCACCAATATCCTTGGAGTGCCCCAATAGAGTGGAGATCTCTAGTAAGGATCAATCCTCCTAAGAGACAATGCTGGTGATATAGCATGTGTAGCTCTCCTCCTGCTATTGTCTACTACTTTGACATCCCTCATGCCAAATTTTTCCTCCAATCTCTTCACCTCTCCAAAATCCAAGAGCGGTGAATCCCACAACATGATGCCTCTCATCAATGATGGATCTGGTGGTCTCCCTGGTGGGATGCCCCTATGCAGTGAGACATCAATGACAAGAATGGACTGTACATATGGTTGAGAAACCTTGCCCTTTCTCTCCCTGCACAGTACAACCTTTATCCTCTTTTCCTTAACCTTCTGTAATTAAGAAGGGTGTGTGCTCCTCATCACATGATGCTGCTCTTTCTCTCCTCCTCCTTCTTCTAGCTGCAAAATGACACAATCATGCTGCTCAATGATTGTTCTTGGACCTCCATGTATGAGATCCTGGGAACCTTCCTGCAAAGATGAAATAATCCATATTATTGGAGCATGTTCTCCTCCTTCCTCTGCATGAGGTACTAGATCAGCTCTATGATTGACAACGATGTTGCCCTTCTCCTCATCAACATATGTGGGAAACTCCTCCAAAATGAGATCCTCTCTTGAAAGAGAGACCTCCATGAATCCTTGTGTCAAAATGCAAGATGAAGGTCTTGCCTCCAAATAAGAACCATGCAAGATATCAACCTCCTCTAAGGGTTTCTGAAGTGATCTTGAGCCCATGAATTCCTCCATCACATGCAAGGGTTTTGTTTTTCTAGCAATGTTTGTTTCCTCCACATGTGTTTGAGATTTCTTCCCACCAAATTTTTCCATCAAAGCCCTAATGAAAATTGCATAGGAAGAAGTATTTGCATTTTTAAAATAAAAAGACTCAAATAACCACCATCCATGAACCTTACCTCCAAAGTGCAACGCTGCTACTATGATAGCTTCCTCTTCGGAAATCTGATGCTATTGCAGAAAGGTGTCTAGTTCTTTTACCCATGCTTTGGTTGAAAGTGTAGAGAACCCATCAAAGATAGATAGAAGAAATCTATCCATATTATGTTTCTTTCTCCTCCCTACCATGACCTTGCAAAACTCTGGGAAAGAGATGTGATCTCTAAACTTTTGATTTTGAGATTCATACTCATGTAAGAAACCACTAGGAGTTTTCTTCTCTGGTATGCCTTCTTCTTCTTTTCTTCTCATGGAAAAGCTGGGCATGTGACTACGCTGTACCCCATGGTGTGTAGCTACATGCTCACACTCCTCATGGAAAAATCTAGAGTTGGCCCTTGATTCAGCCCTTTTATTTTCTTCTCCAAAATATGGAGTCTCTTTCCTTCTTATTTCTTGGTCTCCTTGATGAGAATAGGAAGTGCAGGGTTCTTCCTCTTCTTCTTCCTTCTCCCCCTTGGAGAAGTTCTTCTTTGCTCTAAATATGGATGAGATCAAGCTCATCTTCTTCATCTTTCTTTCTTCTTCTTTCTTGGGCTTGAAGGCCACAGGCTGAGCCAAGAAAGGTGCTCTGATACCACTGTAATGTTCCTTTTTCAGGAATGTCAACAATCAACAATCTATTCTGAAGATTGAATGATGGGGAATTTACTGGATATGTCACCTTCTCAAGGAAGTGCAAGATCTGGAGGCTATCTGGCCCTTTTCAGACTCTGTCTATAGAGATTCTTGAAGAATTCCACTCAAAAGTGAGCTACAACAATATGTAAACAAATACATGAAGAGAAAACTTGCTTCAATCTCAGAAAATGATAGAAGAAATCATAGCCATTGTATTAGCTCATAGCAGCAAAATAAGTGTACAATATCTTGAGGGAAAGAGCAATCAAGAGAGGGAATGATCAACCTCAAAGAACAAGTACATGAAAGCATGAAATACACTGATGCATAAAATTCCCTAGCTATGACTACACAGTCTTATGGAGACACTACAACATATAATATGTGAAATATAATGATATTACAATAGAGCTCAAGAAATTAGGGGGAGTGTTCTCTCAACCCCTGAAAACAATGATACAATGATAATACAACAATCCTTAGGAGGATTGGCTACACTATATGCATAGAATGGGAAAACACCAAAATGCTGGAGTTGTTGGGTAGCAGCAACAACTCATAATAAAAATAGAAGGAGATGGTAGAATCTTCTCTACAATCTGGATCAATCTCCTCCAAAGGATTTCCGGAGTGCAAGGCTGATCCCGACACTGGAAATCTCTCCCTCTAATGTGATGGTGCAAACCCCCACTGCAGACTAACTCTGAAATAACATAGTCTATGGAAGGGACTGCACTGATGAAGATGGGAGAAAGCTTGGCCTGATGCCAAAATCTGCAAATAATCTCAAGAGCACTCCTCAATGATATCTCCACTAAATGGAGACTCATTTCTTTGCAAATAAAGCCCCTGAGTGATGTGGTGGAAGCCTCCACTCTAACCCCAGCAGCACAATTTCTTCTTGCTGCAAGAATAACACTGTGATGGAAGAGAATGCTTTGGCCTTGAGCCAAGATGTGGAGAAAGCTAAAGATCAATTCCTCAAGAGGCCTCTCATGAGGAGGAAGGAATCCTAAATATGAATTCCCCCAGCAACTCTGCTAAAAAACAGGAGTATGCTCCTTGTCTCTCAAGACAACGAAATCAATAATCCATTCATGAGCAAAAATGGTTGTCTTGCCCTCCTCTTATACAATTGTGAGCTCCCTCTCCATGGGCCCCACTTCACTAGGGTTTTCATTCTTAAGGAATCTTCCCTCCTTCTCTATTGCGTTGTACCACAATGTGCTTTCCACCTCATAGCCTACGCAGTTTGACTTTGGTCAACTTGACCTAGCCACTTTGAAAAATAGCTCCTTTTCACCCATGGAGGTGTGAAATCAATTTAAAAAATGATCCCTTCTCATAATATGAGGGATTTTATTGTGCTTTTCATTATTCATGGGTCTCCTTACCCATTTATTCTCCTCCTATGTGAAATTAGCAAAAATTAATGTTCCAATTTTCTGCATGAAATTTTGGAACATTACATTTATTCTCTATCCTACTAACATGAAATTGAAAGCATGGTAAATCAGAACTAGGCAATCTGACTCACCATGAGTTGTGGCATTGAAACAAGTTGCACACAAGTGTTATTTTTGTACAGACAAAGCTTTAGGAAACATGAGGGCAATATATGTCATTTGTTTAACATCTCCATTTTCCTCTTTGCTTCAGTTTTGGGGAGGTGGAACTAGCATCTCTCATTCCTAATCTATCTTTTTACAAGTCAAACTTGAAAATTTTGACCTACTCTTTTTCACTAACTTATCAACCATAAATTTAAAACATGTTCAGCCATGTTTAGGTTGGATGACTGAACAAGGCCTTTTTGAAATAAGCAGTCGCATTTAGACTTGCACACTTTTAGCATTATTTTTTTTTAGGTATGGGGTTGTACCTCTCTTTCAAACTCTGTCCTATTTTTTTTTTATATTTTTTTTGTGATTTTTCTTTTCATCAAAAAATGGTATGTATAATGAATGAGAAAAAAAAACTAGGTTTCTTGAAAAAAGTAATGTTTAAGCATCCTCCCATTTACCGGACCTCCAAACATTTCAGTCCCATCAAGCTCTTGCAAAAAGAAAGGTTTGTTGCCTCTAACTAACCGAATGATGTAAGGGCCTTTCCATATGTTTTCAAACTTGAAATGTTTGCTCTTATCTTCCCTTCTGGAGTCGCATTTCAGAACCATGTCTCCAATCTAGAAATCATTTGTTTTGGTTCTCCTATCAAATATTTTCTTGATATTTTCCTGTATAGATTGTGTCCTTTTGTAAACTTCCTCCCTTGACTGCTGCAAATGAATGGTTTGGTTCAGCCTCTTCTTCATGTCATTTATTTTGATTGTACTTCTTGAAGAAGCTTCATGACTGGAACTCCCAAAGAGGTGGGGAAAACTACATCCATGCCATACACTAGTTGATAGGGAGATGTACCAATAGATTTCTTGGTGGTTAGTCTATCAGCCCATAGTGCATGCACTAGTTTGCTATGCCATGCCTTTTGATTTGTTCTAAGAGCTTCGTAATTATGTTTACCAAGCTCTTGTTAGAGGACTCAGCTAGTCCATTAGCTTGTGGATAATAAGTATTGGAGTGGCCTAGGATTTTTTGATATTTATAGCAAAAGTCCACCATTTTCTTAGATGTAAAGGCAACAACATTATCGGTGATGATCTTTCTGGGCACCCAAACCTGGACAAGATGTTGGTTTCAAGGAATTTGATGATGACTGAGTCAGTGGAATTTCTAGAAGGGATGGCTTCTATCCATTTGGTGAAGTAATTAGTGGCAGTGAAGATGCACCTATGTTGGGCAGATGAGGTAGGATGGATCTCTCCTATGAAGTCCAAACCCCACTGCTGAAAAGGGGCTTCAACATTGATGGGATGCAAGGTTAAAGGTAGGAGATTTATTTTTCCATCAAATATTTGGCATTTATGGCAAGTCATGACTAGTTTGTGAGTATCGGAAAATAGGGTAGGCCAATAGTAGCCAGCTCTAACGATCTTGTTGGCTGTGGTCTTCCAATAAAGGTGACCCCTACATTTACCCTCATGTAATTCATGCATTATTTTTTCTGCATCATCTTCAAGCAAACATTTAAGCAGTAAACTAACAAAACTCTTCCAGTACAATACTCCATCTAAAATGCAAAAATTTAATGATTTTATTTTTAAGAATCTAGCTTTGGTTTTTAACAAAGAAGGGGGAGAATTGAGATAAAGAAGCACATAAAAAATATCAGCATACCAAGATGAATTTAAAAACATTTCTTCAATGTATGGTGTTGTACATTCTTCAGTTTCCTCTAACATACCAACCATATTCATGTCTAAAGCTTGGAAATTTGAGTCAGCCATAAGTTTTGCAAGTCCTTGTCCTTTAATTAATTTAGCGGGTCTGATTTCCAAATCATATTCTAAAATGGTAGCAATCCGCTTGCCCCTTTTACCATCAGGGTATTGATTAAGTATGTCTTTCACAACTATGTGTGGGACAAAAGCTATGATATGCGAATGCAAAATATAGACTCTAATATCCTTAAAAGCTTTGATTAAGGCAAAGGATTGTTTCTCCATAATGTTATACTTTAGAGGGGCATCCTTTAAGGCTTTGATAAAGAAAGCTATGGGCTGCTCTTGCCCCATGATGCTATTTTGCAACAATATTTCTGCCACAGTATGTTCAGAGACAAAGGAGAAAATGTAAAAGTCCTTGGTGAATTCAAGGTTGATTAAGGCTGGTGTTTGTGTGAGTGCTTGTTTTACCAACTCAAAATATTGTTTTTCTTCCATATTCCAATTCACTCCTACTTCATTTTTCAACATATTTGTGATATTTCTCAGGAGCTCAGCAAGGTTAGGGATGAATATTCTTAGGAGTTTAATCTTTCCAATGAATGATTGCAACTCTTTAATGTTTCTAGGATGGCTGATTTGTAAGATGCCTTCTATTCTTTTGGGATCTATCTTGATTCCTTCCTCAGAGATGATGTGACCTAAGAGTTTTAATTCCTGAAGGCCAAATAAATTTTTCTTAGGATTTAGGGATAGGCCATACTTTCTACATTTTTTAAAGACTTTTCTCAAGTGGAATAAGTGCTCTTCATTAGTCTTAGAGTAGACAATGATGTAATCAAGATATATGAATATGAAGTAGCCTATGTCTTCTGAAAAATCTATGTCCGTTTCCCTTTGTAAAGTATCCCTTCATTCATTAAACCGAATGGAATTTTAACATACATGAATTTACTCCAAGGTGTAGTGAAAGCAGTTTTGAGTTGGTCACTTGGAAAGACTAGAACTTGGTTATAACCTCAGAAGCCATCTAGTAATGAGATTCTTTGTGAGCCAAGTATTTTTTGGAGTATGTGATCCATTTTAGGCAAGGGGTAATTGTCTTTCAAGGAGGCTTTGTTCAAATTTCTGAAGTCAATATAAAGCCTAATTTCCCTGGTCTTCTTCCTTACTGACACAAGGTTGGACACCCATTTTGAGTATCCGACAGGGACTATGATCCCAACATCGTACATCTTTTTTATTTCTTTTTCAACTAAGGGTAGCAAGAGGGGGTTAATTCTTCTCAATTTTTGTTTAAATGGTTTCTGATTTTCTTTGAGAGGAATTTTGTGTTGGATGATTTTGGTGTCATAGGATTTCAAGTCTTCATACCCCCAAGAAAACACATCTTTAAATTCTCTAAACATTTCAATGTATTTTTTTTTGTGTGAGGTGGGAGAGTTTTGGACAGCTTGATTATTTTGGGCTCTTTCATCCCTCCAATGTTACATTCTTCTATATTTGTTTCAGTGGATTCCATCTTGGGTTTTTTAGCTACATCATTAAAATCAAACAACTCTTCTAGTGGTGTAAGGCCTCTTGGCAAGGTGTCATATTTGTATTGCAGAATTTCAAGTTCTCTTTGATCTGATTTATTAAATACTTCTGAAACACAAGGGTTTTGAAGGTGGTTTATATCATCATCAAGGGGCAGCTCTGTTTTTGGAGTTTCATTTTCAGCAAAATTATTTCTTTCAAATCTTAAACTCTGTTATGTGCTTGCAAAGTCATTTCTGGATTGCAGAAAATCATCTATTTGGGCATCATTGTCAAACAATTTCCAATGGTTCAATTTGTCTGGTATAGTAGGCCTGTTTTTTATTTTGATGAGGTATTGATTATTTTCATAAGGTAAAGAGCAGTTGCTAGCATCAAAGGCATGTTCATTGGCAAGGCAGTTTTGGGCCCTAGGGATGAAAGTGAGCTCATATTTCTCAAAGGTTTTGAGAAGTTCTAGGGAAACATTTCTATATTCCCTTAGTCTAGGGTTATTGGCTGAATATTCTAACTTAATTTGATTTATGATCAATTTTGAATCTACTTGAACCAATATTTCCTTAGCATTGAGGTCTTCGAGTAGTCGTGAACCAATAAGGAGAGCCTCATATTCTGCAATGTTATTGGTGCATTGGAAATATAGCCTATAGGAATGGCCTTCATTTGTGTTTTGCAACCAAACCCCTACTTCTGAGCCAGCCTTACCATAAGAGCCATCAAAGCTTATATGCCAAAGGGTGTCTATTTCAGTTTTTTCAATGTTCTGCACTTCGGGGATGCTAGAGTTTTGGGTGTCATTTTCTTGGTCAGAGGATTGGCTTGGTTGTTTTGAGGGGCTTAGCTCTTTCTCCTTGTCATTCACTTTTTCACTTATGTCATTTTCATTGTACAAGATGAATGAGTCAAGGTCTGAGTGAATGGAATAAACCGGTGTGTTATTTGGCCTATCTATGTTACTCACCATGTATTTCATGTGGGATTCTCGATATAATCTCCTTGTTTGATTGAACAATATGATGGTGGCATAAGTCATGTACATTTGAAGGCTTCCCTAGAGTTTGGATCCCCATGATCTAGATAAAAGCATGCCATAATTTGGGGGGATGTCAGCCAAAACTATATCCATGACTAGACTCTTAGCGGGGATTTTTGCCAGATTGACATATAGATCCTTGATTAGGCCTAGACACTTAACCCGACTAGAATCAAAAGAGTACAAGTATTTGTAGGGATTTGTGATTTTTAAGCCTAATCTCTCCATCACAACCTTTGGCATGAGGTTGTGTGAGGCATCAGAGTCTAACATAGCATTATGCAGAATTTTTTCATGTATGTTCAGACTTACATAGAAAGGAGGGGCAACTCCTTCTTGATATTTTCCCTCTACTTCAGGACCAAACAATAGCTCTGGTTTATCATTAGTTAATTTTAAAGTGTCTGTATCATTCCCTATATTTTACACTTTGAAAATCTGGGATCTATATACCTCTTGGGTTACCAACTCAGTGAGGGGTATGGTTATCTTGATTTTAGCAATCTCCCCCTCAAAGCTAAAAGGCACAGGTGTCTTCATTGTATTTATATCAGCTTTATCAACCATGAAATTTTCTACATTTTTGATTTGTTGATTATTATTTGACGGTTTGGACAACAATGTTTTTTAAGGGCTACTAGTTGAAGCACTAGGGCAGCTTGAATCCTTACTAGTTTGGCTAGTCTTTGGCTTGTTTAGGTTAGCTTTCTTAGCCATAGTATTTGTGTTTTTTGCTATCTTTTTAGGAATATGTTCAGAGGTATTTCTTACAGCAGTGTTTGGCTGATTTGGTTTAGGGACATCTTGATTATTTTTTCTCCTAAGGTCATATTGCCTATGGACTTCCAGAATGGCATTCTCAAATCCTAGTCTATAGTCTTCGGAATCTTCATATGATTTCTCATTTGGTTTTGAAGAAAACATCCTTTTTTTTTCTTAGATAAGGAAGGTGTTGTCCTCATCATCTGAACCTCTGGCAGTTACATGGTCTTCTTGCAACTGCTCAGGCTTTCTTTCATCTTCATCTACATAGTTGTATTGGAAAAGAGGTCTGATTTGTTGGTCAATCTCTCTTTGTCTGACTTGAGGAGGGTCTCTTCTAAAATTTTGATTCCTATTCCCGTTTTGGAGATTGGCTTGATTTTCCCTAGGAGTTATCTAATTCAAATTGATTTTTTCCATCATTCTCTCCATTGTCCTAACTATGGAGTCCAGTTTGGTGTCAAAAGAGGGGGGTGGAGGTGTTGTGTCATATTTATAAGTCACCCTTTTTTCTGATCTCATTGTAGCCATTTTCTCAATTAAATTGGCCTCTACACTCACAACCCCCTTTTGCATGTCTTCTAGAGTTAGGTAGTCTCTCTCCCTTACTTGATAGGCCATATCAGCGTCAAAGCCTTTGAGATATTTGACTAAGGATAAGCCTTGGAGAGGTTTTATGTGAGGTGGGAGGGCATTGTAAACACTATTAAACCTAGTGGAGTAGTCATGAACACTTTCTCCCGGATTTCTTTTAAGATTGTTATATTCAGAAAGGATTTGAAGGGGATTCTTCTTGATTTCCAATTTGTCCACAAAGGTTTGGTAGAGGGTAGGGAGATCATGTATGCTATTGGGAGGTAATTTTTAAAACCATTTCTTGGGTTCTACCCCTAGGCTATGAGAAAAATCCCCATCTTAATGGTTTTTTATTCTATCTCCATGTAGTCAAAAGCATCATCAATTATTTTTACATGCTTTTGAGAAGTGATGGATTCAGTCCCTAAGAAGTGAGGGATCTTGGACTAGTAGTCATTTGGCAGAGGTAATAGTGGTTGTTGTAGAGCCAATGGAGCATACCAGGCTACCATGATGGGAGGAAAATGGAATAAGTGTTGATTTACAAGGGGAGGATTTGCGAGAGGTGGAGTAGGATGGAGTGGGGTGGTTTTCACAGTGGTGGTATGAATGGGTGTAGCTAAGGTACTTGGACCGAAGAACTGATTCTAAGTGGATTTGAGATGAAAAGGGTTGAAGTGATGGAGAAGCTGAAATTCATGTGGAGTGAAAGGAGAAGCTTCTCTACTGGATCTTTGCTACAAATCTACAAGGTCAGTTTGGTCAGCTCTACTTTGTGACTTGGTTCTGAATAGATTCTTGGTGTGGTGCAAGTCAAACTGAGGATCTTGTGAAATTGTAAGGTGTTTTGGTGCAAAACTTGCTCTATGAATGGTCCTAACAGTGGGTGAGTTTCCAACTTTAGAAGTCTGCCACAAAATCGTTTTTTGGTTATCAACTATGGTAGGAGGGTTCGGGTCTGGGTGTGATCTGGTAATGATCCTTTGTGAAGCTAGATCTCTTTACTTGTAGATCAGAGAGGCTTTACTCACACAAGGTATAACTAGGCTCTTAAAAACTAATTTGGACTAATTTGACACAATCCTAGAAAAAACTATAGGACTAGTGAGATGAAAAAAGTCTTACTGGAGGCTAGTGGAGTTGCCAGGTGGATGTTTTTGAAATTTTGAGGACACGTATACGATGGTCCACCACAAATTTTTGATAAAAATCAATCTAGGGAGTATTTTTTGGCTTTTGAGTTTCTTTATGCAGCCTTAAGGTTTCAATTAGTAACCTCTAGCTGAGTAATCATCTTGCTAGGGTGGTGAAGAAATTAGTTTCTACCCTTGGCTACAAGTTGATTTTTTAAGTCAAACTGGGGATGTGGATGAGTCTATAAGAGTTGTTCAGGCTACTATGAACTTAGTCCCACTGTGATCGACATTATGTTAGGTCCCCGTAATTTTCTAGATTGATTGAGATACGAATGGACAGGGGTAGCATCAAACCAAGCTTTGGAATCCAAGGACCTAGTCTTCCTGGATTCAGAGAGGGATCTCTTTAGTAGATGCAAATATGTGAACTTGTTTGCTGATTAGGGTTGATTTTAGGCTAGATGTTAAGTGCATGATATTTTGATTGTTTTTGGTTGGGTATGGTGCTTAGGTACATTTAGATAGAAGACAAGGGAGATTGTTAAGTAATTGGGCAATGGAGTCTAACAAGGTCATGATAAGTTCATCAATGGTTTCAAGAGCATTTGCAGGGAAATTTTAACTTGGTTGGTGGATCTTTTAAGGTTGTGAAGGGTCATGAGGTGAAAATTAAGCTTGAGAACAATAAGCTAATAAAGGGAAAAAACTGAATCCTTTATGTACTTGTAAACTAAGAGAGTTAGAAGATTTATGAGCATAGCAAGAGAATCAAAGGCATAAGAAAAAACTAATCCATTTGATTTCGAACTGAAAGAAGATAATAAACCAAGAAAAGCATTTAGATGAAACAAATAAAGTCAAGAAACTTATTTAACTTTCATAGATTTCATCATTAAGAGTAGAAAAACATGTAAGATGCACAAGTAGCTATAACCATAGAAGGAGAGAAAACCATGAACATCTAAAGTTACAACTATGAAGGTTCCTTGAAACGAATTTAGCTAAATAAAGGCAAAGAGCATGATTGAAACAAACTTCTTTGATAAACCTAGGCAAAGATGCTTCTAAAGAGTTGATTCCAAAACAGAGTATTTCAGTGGCAACAATATGCAGGGCTAAGCATAAATCATACTTGACACTAACTGATCTAAACCATTAAATAAATGGACAAGCCAAGAAATTCTTAGGGAGAAAGAGATGAATTCCCTAACATATCTTAACAGAAGAAAAGATTGCAATAGTGAAGGACAAACATAATTAAGGATCCATCAGAAAACATTTCTTAATCTAAATTTTTTGTACTACTGCAAAATAGCAAGATGGAAAACATAATGGAAAACTAGAAAACATGAACATAAAAAAAATTCACCATTAACCAAGCTTATGGATCCTGCAAACAATCTCTCTCCATGAACAAGCAAACTAGGGCATGCATGAGCTCCAAGACATCAAATTGTTATCAAAAGCTCCAAGAGACTATGTATTTGCTTCAACATAAGTCATCAAAATCCAACTAATACATAAGAGCCTCATGCTCTATTTATGGAGAAAATTAGGAGGTGGAAACCCTAAGAGGCTTCCAGAAACCCTAATTTAGCCATTAATGTCATAAATGTGCTTAATGACCATGCAAGGCCCAAGACACATGACAGATAAGATAATAAATGAAAAACATAAAAACATAACTCCCAAATCAAATCAGGAGTGATTTTTCCAAAAAAAACATTAAAAAACCAATTTGTCATTAATCAATGTCTTTTGTTGAATTTTTGGAAAAAGGTTGTCTCTGTGCGTAGCACCATTTCAACAAAAAATAGGGTCTATTGCAGCTGAGTTTTGGACCCCTTCCCGGCATCAGATTTGGCCTCGTGATGGCTCGTTGGAAATATTGATGAGTCTACTTTCCAAAAATACTTGATTTTTGTTGAATGGATGCAATTTACCTTCTCAAAAACCAAATCTCCCATGATGTATCTGTGCGCAGTGCCAGGCCTAAAAAGGAGGCAGAAAGGTCAATTTTGAGGTGTTTTTTGACCTTTTGAGGAGGAAAAAATGCTCCAATTGACCTGAAATATTTTGGGTAGACTATTGGTTGGTGACATGAAAAATCCAAAAATGTAAACTCTAGCAGCTGACGATGCCCCAATTTTGTGCGTAGTGCCTAGGGTGTTGTGCTCCTAGGGGTCAAAATTTGAAAAAAACAAAAAGTTTCCGGATTTGCCTCAAAATTGGCGTGTAGACGCTCAAGGGGTTTTAGACACCTGATGAGAAGCATCAGCCAAGATTCCAAGGCTGTCATGCGCTTTGGTATTTTTTAGGTCTTCTAGCTCCATGAGGGCTTGCTTGAGTTTGGAATTAGCAAGCATGCTCTTCCTTGCATAGTGTTTGACCATTTTCTTCTACAAGGCAAGGCCCCTCTTCACCTATTTGAAATGTTTATGCTCTTGTTTATAATAGTATATGACCCTTTGTGCCCTTTCAAAATAATTTTCCCATTCTTGAAGCTGAGAATCCTTTTCTAAGAGGAGCAATTTAGTACTCATCTCTTGGTCCTCATTATCACTGTCTAGATCAACAAAAAGAGGGCCTTGAGAAGTCTTTTTGATCCTTTTGCTCCTTCTTACCTATACCTTCTGCTCAAATTTTTCCAATTTTTCTTTGCATTTGTCCAATGTTTTGGCTATTTGAGAAGAGATGGCCCTTTGCCTTTTAGAGGCAGCAAACACATTTCTTCTCCCTCTATGATATGTGCATGTGAGAGGGGTAGTAATGGAAGTTTTAAAAGGCAGCGCTATCATCATTTTGACCTTTATTTTTCTTGATATCTTCTGCACTTGCCTCACTCTGATTTTCCTTGTCATGCTTGGACTGATTTTTGTCAAGACAGCCTTGACTGTTGTCATGACTGTCATGACTCTTCCCTTGACTGCCTGGTGTAATTTGATGGCTATCCTCCTCATCATCCTGCCCCTCCTCATAATCCAGCCCCTCTTATTCATCACTTTGTTGTTCCTATTCATCATCCAGTCCCTCTTCTTCATCACTTTGTTGTTCCTCTTCATCATTTTTCCCACTACTTTCATCTTTGTTTTCCTCTTCATCTTGCCCATTGCTCTCATCTTTGTGGCTGCCTTCACTAACTTCATCATTTCCATCACTACTTTCTTCATGGATACTTCCCTCCTCTTCATCATTTTCTTTATTTTAATCATCTTCTTCTTCACTGCTCCCTTCTTGTCTATCATTATCTATCTCATTTTCCTTCTGACTGTTACCTTGTATTTGTTCTTCACTAGGGCTACTGTCAGCCCCCTCACTTGCCAATTTAGGGGAAGAAGTAAGAGGTGAAATTATTTGTGGAGAAGGCACATGGGGAGATGATGGATGTGTGGAGGTGGATGGTTGTGAAGTGGAAGGAAATTTCTATTGGATGAAGGCCAAGGGTCTAAACACATCATGTGAGATGAAGGTCTCCCATGATATTCCTTGCTGCTCTAGCTGGTATAGGACAATCATCTTGATCAGGAAGTGGTGAAAGAGGCTTGGAATTTGGTGGTCAAGCTTTTCTTCTTGACAACTAATGCCATTTTATCAATGCTTCGGAAAATGTAGTAAGGTAGGTTCATCATCTTGACCTTGGTAAAATGCATCAACAACCTTATATGATATGAGTAGATCCAAGAGTATCTCCCCTCACATGTGAAGTAACTGATAATTTGCCTCATCAATATAGCATACCTCTCCAAAAAATGGGAAAAATGGAAGACAACCTTACAATTTTTTTGATAGCTAGGTTTCAAATAGGGCCCAAAATAGCTCAACTCCAGCTTCTTTTGCTTGAACCACACCTCACCAATGTCTAGTATACCTGTTGCTTTGGAAATGATCTCAGATGAGAGCTCAAATTGTACCCTAATAGATTGACTTGATGGTTTTGTAAGCTACAGATGAACAATCTAGTCAAGTCTGAATGGTTTCTAACTTGCTTGACCTTCTCACAAAATCTGTAGCACCTTACATCCTGGAAGCGTGAAAGGATCATAAGAGATGAAGTGAGTGGAGTGTTATCTAGGGGCTCAAATATTTTTGATTTTCCTCCATGATGTTTTGGCTTGGTGGGAGTATGAATCTCATCAGCACTGGTATGACAATCTCCCTTTGACATGATGACTGGTCCAAAAAAATAGCAGTAGGACCTTTGGATTTTTCTCGAGGGTTTTTGGGAAAATTAAGTGCTTTTATTGGATTTAGGTAAACTCTTTGCAAAATGAAAACTAAGGTGAAAATGATTTTTTTAGAGCTTTAACTTGGGGTTTAGAGGTTAGCCTATAGTCACCCAATCTTATTTTTGTACTCAAAACCAATTTCACTTGCAACCCTAACTCAAAAACTAAGTAATTGATCTTTACATAGTCTAGGGTTTGGTCTAATTTTGACTATGGATGGCTTCCTTATTTTTAGAAAAAGGAGAGCTTGGGAGGAGAAAAATGTTTCACCAACCTTAGACTTTGCTTACAAAAGTTTTGAAGATGAATTTCAGATTTTGGAGCTCTTTGAGAAAATTTGAGAAATCTAGCAGGAGCGTAGCACCTGTGCGCAGCGCCGGGCCGTCTGGACGGTGTCCCGAGTGCTTCCGGTCTTTGCTGGGCATGTGCATAGCGCCGGGCCAGGTGCGTAGTGCTAGGCTCTAATCATGTAGCGCTATGTATTTTTACATTATATGCCTCCCTCTTGTGCGTAGTGCCGACCTCGGTGCGTAGCACCCGAATGTTTTTACAGTTTGGCCTGAAACCGAAAAAAAAAACTCTCCCGAAATGGAAAATGATGCGTGGGAAAAGGTTCAAGTGACATTTTATATTTGATTTTAAAATTAAATTTTAAAATATTAAACCCACTTTTGCAAAGTTAATGTCCCCTATCTTTTAGTGTGCTTTTGACTAATATTTGCTGTGAACACAATTTTGACCTTTTTTTTAGAAAAAATGTTTACTTATGCCTCTGTCATTTTTTGCAGAACAATATTTTTGGCACAGAGGCCTTTGTTGGGGGTCTATTGCTGAGATGCACACCAGGGTTACACTTGCTTTTTTATGTTTTTTTGATAATAACTTATGCCCAACCTTTTATTTCAAAAACTCTGTTTGTTTTACCCTTTGGTAAAATGATCCCCTTTAAACTGATACTCTTTGTCCTTCTTCTCTTAGTGTAGGTGAAGAAATGCTATTTTGGAAATAACCCTAAGGAGGAGGCTTCTGTCCTTGAAATATCTGAGATGATTTTTTGCTTGTCACCACTGTTCTATTAATCAACCAAAACAACCCCTGAGACTCTTTTACCTATAGGCATGTTGCTTTTGTCTTGTCTGTGTCTACCTCCTGGTGATGATTACATCTTATTACCTTGCCTGTTCTTATTGCTGGTGGCCACCTTGGCTATTCATTGTAGAAATGTGAAAAAGGGCAGCTGCCCCTCGCGGAATTTGAGCTCTAAGCCAAGGAGGCTTTTTCTTGAATGGCTTTGGGTCAAAATTCTTGATTTTATTCCCCTTTGAATACAATCTCTTTGTGAAGGAAGGCATAACTTGTTTGGGTACCAAATCCATCCTATGACTTAGTGAAACCTTAGGTGACCTAATGAGGACTTTTTGGACTTGGACTTTGGACAGAGATTTAGACTTAGGGATCACCAAGTCCGAGATAGGACGTATGATAAGCTTAGTGTTTTTTTGAGGACCTAAGATTTAGCATACTTGACTATCCAAAGGGCCTGTAGAGACAACCAATGCCTTAGAATATTATGGAAAATACAGTAAGGCTATTTGATTGGTAGGTTTGGGTAGTAGTAGGGAATCCTGTAGGTAAGAAAAACAGAGGATTTTGGGCCAAAAGGCAAGATATGGTAAAAAATGGGTGACAAATTAGGTTTAAAACAAATGGCTTGATCCCAATATGGGTCTTCTAGGAGTGGTGAGCAAGTCATGACTAGATAGAATGATAAAATAGTGAAATTTTTATCTCAGGATAATGAAGGTAGTGAGATTTATAGAACTCACAAGGTTTATGAATTTTGTTTTCTAGAAATATAGGACCACTACTTAGTCATCTTCAAATAGTGAAAATTATGGATAACTAACATGCAAAACCTTATTTTTTTGTGCAAGTTGCGTGCTTTTACTTTGATCATGTGCGCGGTCAAGGAAAAATCTAGCACATGATCTGTACAAACCCATCCTATACGAACCCTGGCACCGACACATTGAAAAAATTAAAATGAAGGATGTCATGGGGCTCATCTGGTGGAAAATTTGCTAGTCCTAGGTACTCAGGTTGACCGCAATGGTAAGAACAGCTCTGTAGAAGTCTCTGACCTCTCAAAACCTAAAACTCTCAACTGACACAAATGAAATGAATTAAGCCTTATTCGTTTATACGTTTCCCTTTTCGGTAACTTTGGAGGACCATAATGAGAGATCAGAAGGCCCAATTACAGGACCGAAAGAAACACTATGATCAACACTCCATAATGCCCAAGGGCAGTGCCACACATTTTCACCCCTGAAAAAATAAATTTTTAGTGCCGATAGGGATGCCCTCTCTCATCTTATTTTTTAGCACATGTCTTTCAATAATATTTGAATAAAGAAGATGCTTTCACTTGGGGTATTTGTTTTTGCAGGTAGTGTGAAAACCATCCATCGCTCCATCCACTAAAAATTCCAGAGCAGATATCATTCTACCCTCAACATAATAGAGTCCTAGAAAAACTCTACATATCCTGACATCATCTCTGCATAAGAAATCAACCATAAGTTCTGTTAGCCACCTATAAAAATTTGTCATATCAAATGGTGGCTAGATCTTTTTAGACTTCAAGAAAAAATTTCATGGCCAAATTGTGAGTTCCTGAAGTCTTATGATGTCTCCTTTCCTTCAGAAAAACTTCACTGCTGTTTCACTTCAAAAGCCCTCAAAACCCTGCTGTTTACCAAAAGAAACAAACTGCTCATAAAACTCCATTTTCCCCCATTTACTCTTCTTCATTTTCCTCCATTTCATCCATAAACCTTTTCATTTACCTCTCATTCCCTCGAAATCCCCTTTAAAGCCTTATAAAATTCTTTTATAAGGTTTAAAACCCCTTTTTACTCTTATCGAAACCTTCAGAAACCTCTGAAAAACCCTCATTTTGGCCTAAAAACCTTAATTTTTTCATAAGGCCTTAAGCCCCTTTCAGCCGTAAGCCCCAAATCCTTTTCCGCATATAACCCACACCAAAGACTAGGCACTAAGCTCTTAATTGCATCGCAAATTTTCATCGCAAAACACATTTTTACTTGTTTTTATGGTTTTTTGGCCTCAGCCGATGCGATTGCATGATTGATTCTCCACCGTTGATCTTCTCTATTGCGCCCAGATCCAACGGTCCATATTTCTCCCCATTCCAAACATGCCATTCTGCCTTTTCCTTTATGATTAAATCCTGACCGTCGATCTAGCTTTAAGATCGACGGCTCTCGCTCCATCGCAAATCAACAATCGCAACATTTCTTTATTTATTTCCCTTTTCCTCCCGCCGATTGCGATCCCCTGATTAAATCTCAGCTGTTGAATCTACAAGAACCAACGGCTCAGATTTAATCACGCTCCGTCATAAACCCTTCACCATCGCGCTCGCCGATTGAATCCCCACCGTTGATCTCTGAAACCGATCCAACGGTCAGTGCTTAATCGCACATCGCAAAATCAAAAGCCTCAGAGTTTTGGCCCCTTGCCTTTTCTCCGATGCGATTAAATCTTGACCGTCCATTCAAAAATATCCAACGGCCGATGCTTAATCGCATCGGGCTCATCCATTTTGTAATCCCTCCGACATCAACCCGCCGATTAAATCTCTGTCGTTGATTTCCTCTAATCCAACGGTCTGAATTTCTTTCGCTTTCAAACCCCACTCTTCTCTTTTCCCCCCATCGACAGATATCTGCCGTCCATTCCTACAGATCTAACGGTCAATATCTATCCCGCGCAATTTCCTCCATCACAATCTTTCCGCACCATCGGATCTGGGCCCTCCCATCCGATGGTTGATATGGCATTTCGCATTTTTTTTGCATCTGGGGTTTAACGCCAAGGAAAAACATGAAAAAGTGGTTTTCTAAGGGACACAAGTTAGGCAGCGAGGCATATCGCGTTTTTTTTGAGAATTTTCAAAACCACTTCAGAGCAGCGCGAAACCAGCGATTTTTCTAGCTAAAACCACCTTTCCCCATTTGCATTACATTTTCTCATTTAAATCTCCGTCGTTCGTTCTTTTCATCCAACAGCCTAGATTTTATTAAAGCCCCAAGTCTTTTCTCCTTCGCTTATTCTCTTGGCTATCTCATCGACTGTTTCCCACCGTCGATCTTCGCAGATCGATGGTCTTGATTAAATCTTTCCCCCAATTCATCCACCCACCGTCTAAGCTCCCAAACATCCCATTCAAATAATCCCGACCGTTGATCATTCTAGATCAATGGCTCTCATTCATCCTGTGTTCAAACTTCATTTTACCCATTTTCCAATTTTGCCAAAGACTTTCCCCATTTTTATTACATTTTCTTCCATTTTATTATAATGTTACCCCCCCCCTCCCCGCATTGTAAAACTCTCAATTGATCTCAATCGTTGATCAATCTAGATCAACGACCCAGACTTAATTTGACCCTCGTTTCATCCGATTGATCTTAATCATCGATTGATCTGGATCGATGGCCACCATTAAACCTTGCCTCCAAAACAACCTCTGACCTATTTTCACCGGGTTTTCTTAATTTTGTTCATTTTTTGCAGGTTTTAAATCTTTTCCACATTTTTTTAAATGAAATCAAGGGCCAGGGATGACAATCCCTCAGGCCACTCTTCATGAAGAAGATCAATCTGCAGGGTTCACATCATGCTTTATCTGTGCCTCATGAGCACTGATAACATTATAAAACCCTCTGCGCGCCTGCAAATCAACAAAACATAGTGAACCTTATTTATACAGAGAGTATCAGTGTCAAAGGGTGAAATAAAAGCAGAAATCAATGTTTAAATATTTTAAACACAATTTTGAGTGATTAAGGCATAAATTCGATTAATCAAAGGCCTGATCCATAGTTAAAGACAACATGAAGACTAGAAAGGAAGATCAAAGCCTAATTTGGCCTAAAACACAAATCTAAAGTAAATTAAAGGTGTTTTAGGGAAAAACAAAGAAATCTATCAGTCCGAGAAGCCTCCACTGCCACATTAGAGGCTAATTGAATCCTCTCCAGCTACCAAAAGCCACCTGCAGCCTCACATAAATCAAAGAAGGCCTAGTTATTGCTAGAATAGAAGATATTTTCCTAAAGACAGCTGAACAGTTATTTCAAATGAAAGGAACTCATTACTAATTGTCAGCAAAGTTATTATAAAGATAAGGAATAACGCTGAAGTCAATCTTCTCACTCATTAAGCCTCAAAACGCAGAAACAGAGTTATGAATTAGAGTTATAGGTAGAACACATTCCTGCCTTATGCCTTGCATGGTTTTCAAGGCTAGGAATTGCATTGATTATGGAATTAATGATACTTGAACCCTAGAAACTCTTCCACCTCCTCATTTTCTTATAAAATCTCCTTGAGGAGCACATTGTAAAAGGTTGGTCTCTAAATATCTGTTGCATGTAAATAGTTTTCTGAAGCTGCTATAAGCTCTGTTTGTAATTAAATATATCTAAGTTTAGATGAGAAGTTTGAAGCTATAGAGACCCACTGGACTTGATGATTGTAACTGGTTTGAAGCATTCAAATACAAGCTGATTTATGGGATCCTAGTCTATGTCAATGGTGACGTTTTTCTTATTATAAATTTTTATTTTCCTTTGTTTCCATTCTGTCCACTTTCTCTGATAAAGAACAACAAATATAGAGCTAGGATTTACTGTTTGCAGTACCCTACTCTCACTGATAAGCTTTATCTTAATGTTTTCTTCCAATTGTGTGTTTAAGAATGATTTAATACACTCCAAGTAGTCAAGGAATGTTGGTGAGCCCATGTCTTACTGTCTAAAATTTAAACATTGTTCTTGAATGTTATTTTCAGTTTATGCTAAGTAAAGTTGAACTAGGGAAGTCTATGGTTAGCTATGTCCTCTAGTTTATCTCCAAAAGTTGTCTAAAAGTTTCCCTAAGAGTATGTCACAAGCAGGATAGGTTCAAAGTCCTTACTTGATCTTAAGCTATTTTTGATGTTCTAAATGTTTTCTATTGAAAGTGCATCAAAAGCAGGTTAGTTTCAAAGCACTTACCTGATCTTAGATTACTTTTATGTTTTTCTCAAGTGCATGCCAAAAGCAAGATAGTTTCAAAGTACTTACTTGACCTTAGGCTGCTCTTTATTCTATCATCTGTTTGATCTCCATTTCTTATTGTTTTCATTGCATAAAATCAACTTAAAGAGATCCTTTGACATAGATGAATTTCCCCATGGAGCACTCTTAAACCTTGTTGTTTCAATAAAATCCTACTGTGACTCCATAGCCCAATGGATTCAAGTTGCTTCTAGCCTATCTTGTTAGCTGAATCATTCCTTCACTTGCATATATTTTCACCCTTCATTTAGACTTCCTTCACCTTCATTTATCTTTGCCCAACCAAAACAAAAAAAAAACCTTGTTCTTCATAACTAGCATAATATCACCTTTCAAAAGCCTTAAAGATAAATCAATCTTTGCACTTATAAGAGAGATCCCTCTCTAGATTCAGGAGGGCTAGATCCTAGAATCCCAAAGTGGTTCATAATGTTGTGTCTATAGCTTTAGTCTTGCCAATCTGCTAAAATTACAGGGACCTAACATTTCTGGCGGCTCCGCTGGGGAATCTGAGTCAAATTTCATCTTAGACACCCTTAAGACCTCAAAAAAAAACAAAAAAACTCCTCAAGTACAAGTAGCCCTCTTCAAGCACTACCAAAGCAAATGGTAATCATGATAAAACTTATTTGAGTCAGTGAAAAACTAAGCAACCCTTAGGATTCTCATAAAGCTTATCAAACCTTGGAGAAACCAGCTAGCTAAGCCATAAGAGTAAACTTTCTTTGTCTCATCACCCTAGCTAAGTGTTGAAATATATTTAGGACACTCTTAGAACCCATAGGACTGAAAAAAACTCAGAAAACCCAAAAAAATATTTCATATTTGTTTCAAATAAACATGGTGGTGGATCGTAAAACATTTTACCTCCAAAAGAGCTAAAAATTTCCACCTGGTGACTCCAAAATCCTAAACGGACCAAATAATCCACTGGGAAACCCATTATCATCATAACATCATATAAACTCAGTTAAGAAGACTTTAAGGATTAAATTTTTCTTGTTTAAAGATCAGTTAGCCTCTTAAAAATTGTCATATTTGGTTAAACTTTTCTTGTTAAGTTGGGTCTGAAAAACATAGCATAGTGGCTTCTAAAATAATTCATACTAGGAGCCATCCTGATCCAAACCCTCCCGAGATAGTCGATAACCCTGAAAAAAATACTTAGGAAGTCTCCTAAGGCCAAATCTTCAACTATTGTCAGACCATTCCATAGAGCTAATACTGTCCCTCAAAACCTTGCAGCTCTACAAAGATCACAAGTTGACTTAAGAAATCCATTCAGAACTAGGTCACTTGATGATATAGATTAGATAGATTTAGAGCCTTCACTTTCATCCCAAGATAGAAGTGAACATCCTGATAGCAGAGAAACTACTCCACTTGATTCACATTTCCTTCATAATTTTGATTTATCTCATCCTAGATCTACTCAACAATCTCTTGCTGGTCCATCCACTTCTGTTACACATACACCCACTGTTCAAACCACACCATTCCATCAACCCCCTCCCCTTTTACATCCTCCACCTGTAAACCCCCCCATTTTTCCCACAACCTCCTATCATGGCAACATGGTATGCCCCTCTAGTCCTTCCTTTGCCTCTAATCAATCTTCCACAGGACTATCAGTCCAAGATACCATTGTATGATGCTAGTGGTGCTACTATTGTTTCACAACATGTGGAAAAGACGAATGAATACTTTGAAAGAAATGAGATTGATGATGAAACTGTCAAACTTAGATTATTTGCTCAAAGTTTAAGGGGAGAAGCAAGAAAATGGTTCAAAGGCTTAACCCATAATAGTATCAATGACCTTCAAGCCCTCCATCAGTTATTCTTAAACAAGTGGGAAGTCAAGAAAAACCCTCTCCAAATACTTTCAAGCTATAACAACCTTAAAAGAAACACTGGGGAGAGTGTCCAAACTTATTGCACTAGATTCAATAGTGTGTATAATGCTTTACCTCCAGAATTGAAACCTCCACAATGATCAACCTTAAACAAGTTTCCTGAAGGATTTGATCTTGAAATGGCTTATCAACTTACAGAAAGAGACCCTCTGACTCTAGAAGATATGTAGAAAGGAGCCCTAGCTGTGGAAGTTAATTTAATGGAGAAAAGAGCTATAATGAGAAATGAGAAGAAAGTATCCTTTAGGGAGGAATCTACACCTTCCACATCTAGCTCAAAGATGGAAAGAATGATGGAGGAGATGATGAAAAATATGAGCATTCTTGAGAGAGCATAAGCTAGTCAAAACCAAATAAGCTCCTCAAAACAGAGACCAATCTCAAAACCAAAATCAGAATTTTAGGAGAAATCAGCCTCAAAACAGACCAAGAGACCCTGATCAAGAGATTATACCTCCTTTTCATCAAAACTATGTGAGTGAGGTTGAAGAAACAATAAAAAAAATAGAGGAAGATGACATAAACATGTTGGGAGTAGACAACAATGATTTTGAAGTTCATTATAATAGGAAACAAGGTCTATACACACCCTATGATGATAAAAGAGCAGAGTATGAATATTGCTATCAAGAGTTGGAAAATGTCATCATAGAAACTCCAAAAGAGTATGACCTTAGGAGTAAAAGAAATCAGGAAACTCCCACAACCAAAAATTCTGATAAATCTGTAAAAAACAGCCTTGTAAACAAATCCAAAGTTACAAAATAGAAAGAAAAAACAATGGCTGTAAATTCTGATAAAAATAAAGAAAAATGCACTCAAATTAATGAAAAACAGAGTGCAGATTTTAGCAACACTAGTACTTCAGCTAGTGCTCCTATTAAAACAATTTTAACCAATGTAAATAGAGGAAATCAACAAACTGATTTTGCTAATAGAGTGGTAGTTAATAAGGCTGAAACAAGCGTTTTAAAAAATCAGATGCCTTTTAGTTTGGAGCAGGAAATTTCCAAAATCAAAATCTCTGTTCCTCTCACTGAATTAGCTACCGAAGATGTGTAAAGATCCCAAATTTTGAAGGCTTTTAACATAGAAAAGAATAATGACATTGTCAATCTTAATGATGATCATCCAGAGCTTTTATTTGGTCCAAAGATTGAAGGTAGATATCAAGAAGGACCATTTCCTCCTTTTTATGTTAGTTTAAGATTCATGACAAAATTTTACACAATGCCATGCGTGACTCAGGGGCCTCTCATAATTTAATGCCAAAAGCTGTAATGGAAAGTTTAGGCCTTGAAATCACTAGACCATACAAATATCTTTACTCCTTTGACTCAAGCAGAGTGAAATTTTTAGGTTTAATTAAAGACCTCTATGTAAAATTAGCATAAATTCCAGCCAAGTGTTTAGTGATGGACATTGTAGTGGCTAATGTGCCCCTCAAGTATGGTATGTTGTTATCAAGATCTTGGGAAGCTAAGTTACAAGGAAAAATGAAAATGGATATGACATATGCAACCATCCCTGTTTTTAATCAAACTAGAAGACTTTATAGGGAATCTCATATGCAATACATGGTTACCAGCCAAGAGAGACCACAAAACTCTCCTCTGTATTCTATACACAAAGGCCTTGATTCGTTTATCCTTTTCAATTATGAAAAATTCAGTGAGAAAGAAACCTTAACTGAAATAGTGGCAGATATAGAAAAAGAAGAAAACAAGACAGAAGTGCCAAAACATTTTGCTAAATCAGAGAATCTTAGCAAATAGATCACGGGTCTAGAGTTGCAAATGAATCATCCATTGAATTTCAATCTTGAGAGTCAAGAGAAGAATCCTCAACACAATGAACAACATGAGGAACTAAAACAGATTCAACATAGTGCTGATCTTCAAGAATAATCCAAAAGCACACTAGATGAAGAGGATAGTAACCAAACTAGTGAATCTGAAACTAGTCCTCTTTGGAGTATGAAATTTGATGGGTCTTGCACTAAGAATGATGTTGGTGTAGGAGCATGGCTTCATAATACAATTAACAATCATGTTGAAGGGCATTCCTTCAAATTAAACTTTCAATGCACCAACAACATAGCTGAGTATGAAGCCCTCCTTTTAGGCCTACACTTATTGAAGAAATTAGGGGCCAAAAGGATAAAGGTTCATGGTGATTCTAAACTAATAATTAGGCAAGTTAATGGGGAATATAGTGCCAAACATCCCAGACTTAGAGCCTATAGAAATGATGTCATGGATTTATTGAAAACATTTGAGGAATTCCAACTTGTTTTTGTTCCAAGAAATACAAATATTGTTGCTAATGGTTTAGCTTTTACTACTAGAACATGCCTAACACCTTATGAAACCAAACTATGTACTACACAAATCAAATTTAGACCAACTGTCCCTAACAATGAGAAATATTGGCAAGTGTTTAATGGAGACAAACAAATAGAAGACTTCTTACAGTCCAGAGATGAATTCGAGCTGCCAAGTTTAGATTTAGAGTACGAAGATGACTGTCCTAGTGAATAAAATCCACTTGATGAAGAAGAACACTCTCCAAAGATTACTGATATAAATCTGTTAGCTAATAAACTTGAACATAACACAGAGATTAGCGCAGATTTAGGAAAAGAAGACTTAGAAAAATTGCAATCTAACACTCAAAATTTTCCAAAAGGGCTAGGCCCCTTAGAAGAATTGTTTGATTTCAATGATGTTGCCAAGAAACCAAAGCTGGAGCCTGTGGAAACTTAGGTAGAAGAGTGCAATATAGGCAGTGAACTAAAACCAAAGATGATCAAACTGTCTAAAAATTTACCAGCTCACATCAAATTGAAATACATAGAGCTGTTTAAGGAATTTTTTGATGTATTTGCATGGATTTATGAGGATTTAAAGTCTTATGACACAGAGATAATTCAGCACAAGATACCTCTCAAAGAAAGCCAAAAACCTTTTAAGAAAAAATTGTGCAGAATAAACCCTGTTCAATTACCTTTGGTTGAGAAAGAAATTAAAAAAATGTATGAAGCTGGAATTATTGTTCCTATTAGATATTCATATTGGTGTCTAATCTAGTGTCAGATAGGAAAAAGACAGGAGAAATAAGTATTTTTATTGACTTTAGGAACTTAAACAAAGCCTCATTGAAGGACAACTACCCTTTACCCAAGATGGATCACATTTTACAAAAGTTAGTTGGGTCTAAACGAATTTCTTTCCTAGATGGCTTCTCAGGATGCAATCAGATTTTAGTACATCCTGATGATCAAATCAAGACAACATTTACTACACCTTGGGGCACTTTCATGTATGTGAAAATTCCCTTTGGTTTAATGAATGCTGGTGCTACATTTCAGAGAGCCATGGACATTGCATTGTCAGAAGAATTAGGACACTTCATCATTATTTACTTGGATGATATCACTGTTTATTCCAAAACAGATGAAGAACACCTAGAACACTTGAGAAAAGTTTTTGAGAAATGCAGAAGGCATTGGTTATATTTAAATCCAAAGAAAACAATGTTTGGTCTCCAAGAAGGTAAACTACTTGGACACATAATATCATAAGAGGGGATAAAGATAGACCCAAAGAGAATTGATGGTATTTTTCAAATCAACCATCCAAGAAACATCAAGGAACTTCAATATTTCATTGGGAAGATTAATTTCTTAAGAAGGTTCATACCCAACTTAGCTGAACTCCTTAGGAACATAACAAACATGCGAAAGAAATAAGAAGGAGTTAAATGGAACTTAGAAGCAAAGAAATCATTTGAACTGGTCAAACAAGCATTAACCAAAACACTAGTTCTCATTAGTCCCTATTTTACAAAAGATTTTTTCATTTTTCCATTTGCATCAGAACATATAGTGGATGTTGTCCTATTGCAGAAAAATTCAAAGGGACAAGAGCAACCAATTTAATTCTTTAGTAAGGCATTAAGAGATGCACCTCTGAAGTACAATATAATGGAAAAACAAGCCTTTTCCTTAGTCAAAGCCTTAAAAGAATTCAGAGTTTACATTTTACACTCCCACATAATTACATTTGTGCCAAATTCAGTTGTGAAAGATATTTTAACATAGGACCCAGATGGAAAAAGAGGAAAGTGGATAGTTGTGATACTTGAATATGATTTAGAAATCAAGCCCACTAAACTCGTAAAAGGCCAAGGACTAGCAAGATTAATGGCTGAGTCTAATTTTGAAGCTCTTGATATAAACATGATAAATGCATTAGATGAACAAGAGGAGTTGTCAACTCCCATTGTTGAAGATCATTTTATGAATTCCTCTTGGTATGCTGATATTTTATATGTTTTGCTCAATTTGAATACACCTCCTAGTTTTTCTAAAACAAAGGCAAGATTTTTAAAGTTAAAAGATGTTAACTACTACATTTTAGATAAATGTCTATATTGGAAAAATGCTAGTGGGTTATTTCTTAAATGTTTGCCTGAGAATAATGCAGATAAGATCAAGCATGAGTTCCATGAAGGAGAATGTGGAGGCCACCTCTATTGGAAGACAACTGCTAACAAAATCCTTAGATCTGGTTACTATTGGCCCACCCTATTTCAAGATGTCCATAAAATTATTATTGCCTGCCATAAATGCCAACTCTTTGAAGGCAAAAGAAAATTACTTCCCTTACCTTTGCATCCAATCATTGTTGAAGCTCCTTTTCAACAATGGGGTCTAGACTTCATAGGAGAAATCCATCCACCATCATCTGCCCAACATAGATGGATTCTCACCACAACATAATAATTTACCAAATGGATAGAAGCCATCCATTATAGGTAAGCCAATGACTCTGTCATTATAAAATTCCTTGAAAACCATATCCTTTCTAGATTTGGCTGTCCTAGGAAGATTATTACTGACAATGTTGCTGCATTTGGATCCAAAAATATGGTTGAATTCTGTCACAAATATCAGATTACATTGGGTCATTCTACTGCTTATTACCCTCAAGGTAATGGGCTGGCAGAATCCTCAAATAAGATTTTGGTAAACATAATCAAGAAGTTGTTGGAGGACAATAAGAAATCATGGCACACAAAGCTAGTACATGCACTATGGGCTGACAGATTAACACTTAAAAAATCAATTGGAATGTCACCCTACCATCTTGTTTATGGAGTAGATGTAATTTTTCCAACCAACCTAGGAGCTCCAGTCATGAAGCTGATCCAAGAAGTACAGTCTGAAGACAATGACATGATCAGAAGAATTAATTAGACTATACATCTTCAGCAAACCAAAGAGGAAGTCTACAATAGAGCATTACGAAAGCAAAAAAGCTGGCATCAAGAAGCTTTTTGATAGAAGGACAAAAGCTAGTGATTTAAACATTGGTGACAAAGTTTTAAAGTGGGATTCAAGGAGAGAAGATAAGGGCAAGCATAGGAAATTTGATAACTTATGGCTTGGCCCTTATCTCATTCATTCTACTACTAGTAACAATGCTTATTTTTTGCAAGTATTGAATGGAGCTGAACTGCTTGGGGGTCCTGTCGATGGTAGGATGCTCAAACATTATTTCTCTTGACCATATCAGTTTGAAAGAATTTTATTTTTTCCCCCTTGTGAATATCATACTCATCATTGCATTCAAAGTTAGAATATGAAAAAATACAAAAACAATATAAACGAAAAAGGGAAGATTGTAAAAACAAGAAAGGTACAACCCCATACCAAAAAAGAGAAACAAAATCTGAAAGTTTGCAAGCTCAAATGCCACTCCTAAGAAACACACTCCTAGTTAGTCATACAACCTAATCATGACTAATTAGTTTTCAAGTTACTTCTGATAGGTTAGTGAACTAGATTTTCCAAACAGCTTAATCTTGGCTTATCAGTTAGGTAGATTAGGATAAAAGAAAAAAAGGTTCAAACAAGCTCAAAATCTGGACCTATGAGTTTCAAAAAGAGAATGGCTCTGACTAGATCAAATCTTGAGCCAAGGATAGAAGCATACTGGTTGTAATGTGCCCAAAACTTGAACTAGAGAACAAAGAGACAACAACTCAAACAAGCCTAAAAACAGAGCTAAAGAAAAGAGAAGGATGTTCTTAAGTTTTCAGATCTTAAGTCTTCACCATCTTTGCTTTAATTTTCTGCAAATTTTAGTCTATGTGCAACTTGTTTTTATGCCATAGATCAGCAACAAGTTAGACTGTTCAATCCTGGCTTGTTGTCTTTTTAAATTTTTGTCTTAGAATGTAGAGAATAAAAATTTGTCAGACAGTCTAATCTTGACAGATAGTAGTTAGGTAGAGAAGCTTATGAACTCAACTACTTAATCTGATTTCATGGAGAAATAAGGGTAAAAATAGACTAGTTTTATGTTTTCAAAAGAATAAAATGTTTTTTAAAAAGAGTTTTCCAATCCAAATGCACTCTGAAAGAAGAAACAATGTTAGATCATTAGGATTGGGTAAGTAGAAAGCTTGTTTTGATAGAATTCCATGGTTTTTAATGGCTGCTAACATTGTCAGAGCAAAAGAATACTAGCAAAAGAAAACAAGCTTCAGCCCAATGGATGAGGCATTGATCAGCCAAAAAAGGTAGGTCTGAAGTTCTTGACACCTTCAAAAAGGTGCCATCCCCACATGGAGCCACTGTTAGCCACCTATAAATTTTTTTCATATCAAATGGTGGCTAGATATTTTTAGACTTCAAGAAATAATTTCATGGCCAAATTGTGAGTTCCTGAAGTCATATGATGTCTCATTTCCTTCAGAAAACCTTCACTATTGTTTCACTTCAAAAGCCCTCAAAACTCTGATGTTTACCAAAAGAAACAAACTGCTCATAAAACTCCATTTTCCCCCATTTACCCTTTTCCATTTTCCTCCTCCATTTCATCCGTAAACCTTTTCATTTACCTCTCATTCCCTCGAAATCCCCTTTAAAGCCTTATAAAATTATTTTATAAGGTTTAAAACCCCTTTTTACTCTTATACTAACCTTCAGAAACCTCTGAAAAACCCTCATCTTGGCCTAAAAACCTTAATTTTTTCATAAGGCCTTAAGCCCCTTTTGGCCTTAAGCCCAAACTCCTTTTCCGCATATAACCTGTGCCAAAGACCAGGTGCTAAGCACTTAATCACATCGCAAATTTTCATTGAAAAACAAATTTTCACTTGTTTTTATGGTTTTTTGGCCTCTAGCCGATGTGATCGCGCGATCGATTCTCCACCGTTGATCTTATCTATTGCGCCCAGATCCAACGGTCCATATTGCTCCCCGTTCCAAACTTGGCATTCCGCCTTTTCCTTTATGATTAAATCCTGACCGTCGATCTAGCTTTAAGATCGACAACTCTCACTCCATTGCAAATCGACAATCACAACATTTCTTTATTTGTTTCCCTTTTCCTCCCGCCGATTGCGATCCTGCGACTAAATCTCGGCCGTTGAATCCACAAGAACCAACGGCTCAGATGTAATCATGCTCCATCATAAACCCTTCACCATTGCGCCCGCCGATTGAATCCCCACCGTTGATCTCTGAAATCAATCCAACGGTTAGCGCTTAATCGCGCATCACAAAATCAAAAGCCCCGGAGTTTTGGCCCCTTGCATTTTATCCGATGTGATTAAATCTTGACCGTCCATTCAAAAAGATCCAAAGGCTGGCGCTTAATCGCATTAATCGCTGATTAAATCTTCGCCATTGATTTCCTCTGATCCAAAGGTCCGCATTTCTTCCGCTTTCAAACCCCACTCTTCTCTTTTTCCCCCGTCGACAGATCTCCGCCGTCCATTCCTACAGATTCGACGGTCAAGATCTATCCTGCGCAATTTCCTCCATCTCAATCTTTCCGCACCGTTGGATCTAGGCCCTCCCATCTGACGGTTTATATCGCGTTTCGCATTTTTTTTGCATCCGGGGTTTAACGCCAAGAAAAAATGCGAAAAAAGTGTTTTTCTAAGGGACACGTGTGAGGCGGCGAGGCATATCGCGTTTTTTTTGAGAATTTTCAAAACCACTTCGGAGCAGCGTGAAACCAGTGATTTTTCCAGCTAAAACCACCTTTCCCCATTTGCATTACATTTCTCATTGAAATCTCCACCGTTCGTTATTTTCATCCAACGGCCCAGATTTCATTAAAGCCCTAAGTCTTTGCTCCTTTGCTTATTCTCTTGGCTATCTCATCCACTGTTTCCCACCGTCGATCTCCACAGATCTACGGACTTGATTAAATCTTTCCCCCAGTTCATCCTCCCACTATCTAAGCTCCCAAACATCCCGTTCAAAGAATCCTGACCGTTGATCATTCTAGATCAATGGCTCTCATTCATCCTGCGTTCAAACTTCATTTTACCCCTTTTCTGCTTCTGCCAAAGACTTTCCCCATTTTTATTACATTTTCTTCCATTTTATTATAATGTTAACCCCCCCCCCCCCCCCCCCGCATTGTAAAAATCCCGATTGATCTCAGCCGTTGATCAATCTAGATCAACGACCCGGACTTAATCTGACCCTCGTTTCATCCGACCGCCTCCCCATAAAACCTATCGAGCAATCTCGATCATCGATTGATCTGGATCGATGGCCACGATTAAACCTCACCTCCAAAACAACCTCTGACCTACTTTCATCGATTTTTCTTAATTTTGTTCGTTTTTTGCAGGTTTTAAAGCTTTTCCACAGTTTTTAAATGAAATCAAGGGTCGGGGATGACGATCTCTTAGGCCACTATTCATGAAGAAGATCAATCTGCAGTGTTCACATCATGGTTTATCCATGCGTCATGAGCAGTGATAACATTATAAAACCCTCTGCACACTTGCAAAGCAACAAAACACAGTGAACCTTAATTATACAGAGAGTATCAGTGTCAAAGGGTGAAATCAAAGAAGAAATCAATGTTTAAATATTTTAAACACAATTTTGAGGGATTAAGGCATAAATTCGATTAATCAAAGGCCTGGTCCACAATTAAAGACACCATGAAGACCAGAAAGGAAGATCAAAGCCTAATTTGGCCTAAAACACAGATCTAAAGTAAATTAAAGGTGTTTTAGAGAAAAAAAAGAAATCTATCAGTCCGAGAAGCCTCCACTGCCACATCAGAGGCTAATATAATCTTCTCCAGCTACCAAAAGCCACCTGCAGCCTCACAGAAATCAAATAAGGCCTAGTTATTTCCAGAACAGAAGATATTTTCCTAAAGACAGCTGAACAGTTATTTCAAATCAAAGGAACTCATTACTAACTGTCAGCAAAGTTATTATAAAGATAAGGAACAACCCTGAAGTCAATCTTCTCGCCCATTAAGCCTCAAAAAGAAGAAACAGAGTTATGAAGCAGAGTTATAGGTAGAACGCATTCTTGCCTTATGCCTTGCATGGTTTTCAAGGCTAGGAATTGCATTGATTATGGAATTAATGATACTTGAACCATAGAAACTCTTCCACCTCCTCATTTTCTTATAAAATCTCCTTGAGGAGCACATTGTAAAAGATTGGTCTCTAAATATCTGTTGCATGTAAATATTTTTCTGAAGCTGTTGTAAGCTCTGTTTGTAATTGAAGATACCTAAGTTGAGATGAGAAGTTTGAAGCTATAGAGACCCACTAGACTTGATGATTGTAAATGGTTTGAAGCATTCAAATACAAGATGATTTATGGGATCCTGGTCTATGTCAATGGTGATGTTTTTATTATTGTAAATTGTTATTTTCCTTTGTTTCCATTTTTTCCACTTTCTTTGATAAAGAACAACAAATATAGAGCTAGGATTTACTATTTGCAGTACCCTACTCTCACTGATAAGATTTATCTTAATGTTTTCTTCCAATTGTGTGTTTAAGAATGATTTAATACACTCCAAGCAGTCAAGGAATGTTGGTGAGCCCATGTCTTACTGTATAAACTTTAAACATTGTTCTTGAATGTTATTTTCAGTTTATGCTAAGTAAAGTTGAACTAGGGAAGTCTATGGTTAGCCCTGTCCTCTAGTTTATCTCCAAAAGTTGTCTGAAAGTTTCCCTAAGAGTATGTCACAAGCAGGATAGGTTCAAATTCCTTACCTGATCTTAGACTATTCTTTGTTTATCTTAAGTGTTGTCTTGAATGCTAATTAAATAATGAACTAGGGAAGTCTATGGTTAGCCCTATCCTCTAGTTTCTTCTACATCAGTTGCTTTGAAAAGTTTCCCTTTGAATATGCTGAAAGCAAGATAGGTTCAAAGTCCTTACTTGATATTAAGATATTTTTGATGTTTTAAATGTTTTCTATTGAAATTGAATCAAAAGTAGGCTAGTTTCAAAGCACTTACCTGATCTTAGATTACTTGTATGTTTTTCTCAAGTGGATGCTGAAAGCAGGGTAGTTTCAAAGTACTTACTTGATCTTAGGCTGCTCTTTGTTCTATCATATGTTTGATCTCCATTTCTTATTGTTTTCATTCAATAAGATCAACTTAAAGAGATCCTTTGACATAGATGACTTGCCCCATGGACCACTCTTAAACCTTGTTGTTTCAATTAAATCCTACTTTGACTCCATAGCCCAATAGATTGAAGCTTCTTCTAGCCTATCTTGTTAGATGAATAATTCCTTCACTTGAATATACCTTCACCCTTCATTTAGAATTCCTTCACCTTCATTTATCTTTGCCCAACCAAAACCAAACAAAAACCTTATTCTTCATAACTAGCCTAATATCACCTTTCAAAAGCCTTAAAGATAAATCAATATTTTCACTTATAAGAGAGATCCCTCTCTGGATTCAGGAGGGCTAGATCCTAGAATCCCAAAGTGGTTCATAATGTTGTCTCTACAGCTTTAGTCTTGCCAATATGATAAAATTACAGGGACCTAACAAGTTCCAAACACTCGACCATGTTATCATCACCCCACCTTGCACATGATAAACATCCTCGTTGGTCGGTAGAGCCTCCCCTCCATGGTGCCCGACACCGAAAGTAGACCATATATCCAAAAATCATGACACCATGGGCGTACCAGTTTAGTCTGGGAAGCACCTCATGCCCATATCACTCACCATGCATCAGGTCAAGTTTTACCATATCAAAATAAAACCTCTTTCTTGGACTACTAGGTTTTACAAGCAGATCGAAATCATACTACCACACCTCACATTTGGCCTACCATATCTTCATCGACATAGCCCATCTGCGACATTTTCCATCCACTTCATTAACCCCACACATGAGACAAACCAATGGGGCCCCAACTCTCAGCAAAACACCTTCATCACATCATCAGTGAGTGAACACTTTCATGTTTGGGGCACCCATCTCTGTGTTTTGTACAAACCAAAACCCATTATTTCATTATTTTGGTAAGTGTAGAAAGACCGCAAACGGTGAACTATGTCCCCCACCCACCCATCCATTTTTTCTCCCATGGCAACAATCCCTGGTCACCATTGGTTGGAGTATCTGTTGAACCTAAGAATTACCCTCTCTTTAGTAACATTTCTCACCTTTTTCCCTCACTTTCTCATAGTCACAGACCCCAATCAATGATAAATGCTAGGTTTTGTCTTAAGGAATGCATTAAAATGATTTCCATATTATATTTTCATGTTCTTTCTATTTGAATATATTTTTTCAATTTAGCTATAGAATGTAGCCTATTCTACATCTAACTGTGGATTTCGTAGATACTCTGATGGTCTGGAAGGTTCCAGGTGTCAAACGAAGAATTGGGCCACATGGGCATTTCTAGAATCATCTCCACATGGATTATATCCTATTCACTCGGTTAAGATTGACAGAAAAGTAGTCTTAAGATCATGGTCAAAGGTGTGGTCAAAGTACATTATCCAAAAGCAGCAGGACGCTTGATTTGATCTATCATATCAAATCAAGAGTCAAATAGTCCTATTGCAATTTTAATTCGAATTAGCCACAAGTAGCAAGTTTATCTCATAAACAGTTACATTATTTTCCTTTAAATACTGGTTGTACAAAACCGAGAAGACAATTTAGAAATTAAGTGTTAAGTTTAATATTTTTTCTGATACTTTGTTTTAGACTTCATTCTATCATAATACAAAGTTATTTTTGCCAATGATTGTTTAAGTGCATCCTTAACCTGCTAGCAGTTCAGCCAAATCAATTGCAGAGGACCCCTGCATTGGAGGAGGTTTTTCATTTGTTGTTTTTAGTTCAATTTCCATTACTCTGTTTTTAGCAAATCTGTTTTCTAATTATATTAATGTTTCATTCCAGTTTTTTATCAATAGCATAACATTAAATCACAACTGTGCAGCTTTTTTCTTCTAAAATATTTCCTGAAGGTAGATAACTCTATTTTCAAATCGAATTAAGATTTAATTAATAAGAATACACAGTTGTCTAGTTTTCTTACTGTTTTGTTAATCATTTTCTTAGAACAGAATTGTCAATTAACTATGTCAATGGATGTTTTCAAAATCCATTTCAATATGATGATCCTAAACTAAATGGTTAAATGTCTAATTCATACAATGATTTAATTTACTCTGCGCATTGTTATTTTCTTTCTAGGAACTTATAAACTAAGGCATAATTGACTTCTTACATATCACCTCAAGAGGGTAATACCTCACATTGAATGTTGGAGAAATTCAAATATACATTAGTTGTTTATAGTGAGTTTTACATGCTTTCGCATTTTTCTTTTAGATCCTCACTTAGTTGCATCACTAATATTCCTAAAGGTCATTCCAAGGAGATTGATTTAATCATATTTCAAGACTGAATGATTGAATGTTCAATGAATGCAATTACTGAGTTACCTTCTACATACTTTACTTGGTTTTCTATATCATTAGGTCTAACTGGTTACTTAACACTATCTCAAGAATATCAAACTTCATAATTGAAGGTCATAGACAATTGCTTACACATCATCTCAAGAAGGTCATACTTCATAATTGAATGTTGGAGTAACAAGAAGTACATTCGTTGTTTTCATTTTCTTCTTTTACTTAATACAAGCACTGCAATTTCAATATTAGTTTTTAGAATTAGATCCATGGAATACGACTAATGATAAGAAAATATAGATGCTCTATTTTCCAAATTAGGTTCTACCTAGCCAACAATTTTTGGTTTATTTTTATGATAATTAGATTAACTTAGGAACACTTCCTTTTCTTCCTTTTTGAAATTCATTAGATTCATTTAAAATCTTTTTATAGTTTTAGATTGAACATTCTTAGACATCAAAGAATAGAAACCCCCCAAAAACAACATAAAATACAAACAACGAAGTAAGAAGTAGGTTAACTAAGCACATATAGTGCATCACCCCTCATCAGTTTACACACCTCGGTTGATAATTAATGCAAGCAATTTAAGACATTAAATTGACTAAACATTTTGGAGGCGTTCCCGAGGAAGTGTAGTTAGGAAATCTCATTTCTTACATCTAAAAAAAATGATATGCGTAGAGAAAGAGACTCTAGGGGTAGATTCATATCTAGAGGTAGGAGTTTAATCCCTACAACACCACTCACTCCACCAAGACTAAGAAGTGATACACCTCCATCTCAAACTCATATTCCATATTTTACTAGCCATAGTTACGGAAGTTCTAAGGTGAGAAATCCAACTAGGAAGATCTCTGCTATAGGGTAATATGCTTGGGTGGTGGTTATTAGATATCCCTATCAGGGCTTTCAGGTGCCCGAGGCAGACTGTCAGATTAGCTGTAAAGTTCTAGGGATGCTGCATGCATGTTCATACTAATATATATAATTGACAAATAGATATGGGAAGATTGCCTCTTTGTGGACAACAGATCCAAGAAGCGAAGTAGAGATCCTTCTTCACTGGATCCAAATCAAGATCCTGCAATCAATCAAAGCACTCGCTTAATATCTACAACAGTATAGCTTCTTATCGGTTCAACTAGCATATAAGAAACATGAAACAATACAGATCTAAGCCATTCATATCATGCTACATAGATGATTGAACAAAAATTGTGATGCTAATGCATGGAATGGACAAAATAGATACAGTTCTATTAATTTATGAAAAGGAGGATTATAATTGTCTGTTGCACCAAGCCCTCCTCAATCTCCCAATTCCTCTCTCTCTTTCTCTATCTCTGAGTGTGCTGATGCTCAAGGAAAAAATCTCTCAACGAACTTCGCCGATCTTCAAGCCTCATACTACAACAATGAAATTCTACACCACATATAATCAAACCTTTGACCATAGACCAAGAGCCCATAGCTCTAATTTATAGGAGATGGAGAGGATAAACCTTGCCAACTCTTTCAACCTGTTCAAATCGGGAAAGGTCTAGATGTGTCCTTGCTTTTCCTTGATTTTTCCTTCCATAGGAGTTTAGTTATGTTTGGAAATACCTAACAAAAGGTTTGTGCCATTTAGTTTCTATTTTTAGCTAATTCCTTTTGAGAGAAATCTAGAAATGCTAGTCATTTTTCCACAAGATATTTCCCTTTTAACAATCAAACACATTTAACACTGCCCCTTGGGAAAGGCAAAGCATTACACTAGGCATTAATGCTCCCTTTGCATAGCTCAGGTGCATTATAACTCTACGTAGATATTTCTGGGGTGTGTTACCTTGGAAAAAAAAGGTCTTGTCTAGGTCATTTTCTTCCTTCCATGTTACCTTCTCCTCTGAGATGATGAGGAGGTCATTTGTCCTATAACAGATGCCCCATAAAGTGTGAGATTAGAGACGAAGATGATGACCGAAATACTTTATAACAAGTGTAGTAGAATGAGAGGAATTGGAGGACTGAGGAAAACATGAAACAACAACATATGTCAGAAAATATAGTATTTGTCTTGAGTCGGGCATTCCCATGCTCAGTAGCTAATCAACATGATTTCTCTAAAACAGAGATATGAACAGTGTGTCCACCGATAATCATAACGTGAAAGTGTCTGTCATAACATGATCAAACTGATAAGATGTCTCCAAAAAACAATATTACAATTTGGGAGAGGAAACAAAGTTGTAATGGTGTAAACCTCAACCCAAGGTCTTGGTCACCGCTTCACTAAACCACATATTTCCATACATGTGAATGAATGAGTTGTAGTCAAACATGTGGGAAATTGTCTGATTACTAATAAATGACAAAAACTGTTAATAAACGTGAGGGTGGCCACTGATAATAATGATGTTCCCCAATATTCACAATACAATCTAGCGACTGTGAATAAAAGGAGTTCATGTCAAACAATTGTAGAATCATTCGATTGGGAGCCAATAATGAGAACCCCCAACCAAACACAAGATGACCTGTCACTGATGTCTACAAGTATCTAGGTACTGACTTGTTTCTAGATCAACTTCCTAGATAATATGTTGAAGTCGATAGGAAGAGATCTGTCAAAAGGTAAGCACTAAGGCATCCTACATCAGTTGACACGAAATGAGAAAATATGATTTTGTTTGATGGAAATAATCAAGAGAAAATGGGAATAATGGAAGACAAATAATTTTTGGTATATGATGGCTTTGGTTGATATAAGGAGTGGTAGATAGCGAGATCCTCTTGAAAAATAGAAGGCACTCTAACAGGGTACTAGGCAGCTTAGGCTTAATGAACACCAAAGAGTATTAGGATTCATCAATGCAGGAACACTGGTATACGAAGACTAAACTCATAGATGGTAGGGTTTGGCTAAATGCGAAAGAGTTTTCTGGGAAGTGCCATTTTCAAGATTTTGTGCTGCCAAATCAACCTTTAAAATGTAACAAAAGAAGTATCCATTTTGTCCAATTTTTTTCCCCATATGATTAAGTTTAACGAGTCTAGAGGGTAAACTTGGTGATTTTTTCATATTTAGAAAGCCTGAAAAACATCGTAAAAGACAACTCTAGGGGGTACCTTTATCATGCTTGATAACCAGGCACGACGAAGGGAGAATAGTAAGCCAGAAACAATTCGTTTTCTGTGAGTTAGTACATTGAATCCGGAAACGTGATAAATCTATGTTCAATGGACATCTACCTCATTTTGTTATGAGTACAAGGAGACGAAGTAAACTCAATGTTATTTGTGAAATTTTAACGAGTCCAACAAAGAAAAAATCGATGCTCTCTATGAATTTATAACAAGTCCTATGGAGAAAAACTCGGTTACTTTTTTGTTTAATGAGATTTGAAAAAGATGAAAAGAATGGCTCATATTTCTTTGTCATGGTAGTTTAACGAGCCTGATGAAGGAAACTCAAGGTTTTTTAAGTTTTACGAGCTAGAAAAAGTCCCTAAAAAGAAAGCTCATAGCTTCTTCATGTAAGTTTAATGAGCCTGAAGAATAGAACTTGAGGTTTTTCATGTTAATGAGCGAGAAAAGTACCATAAAAATAATGCTCAAAGCTTCTTCGTGTAAGTTTAATGAGCTTGAAGAAGAGAACTCCAGGTTTTTCGGATTAACAAGCGAGAAAAATACCATAAAAAGAATTCTTGGAGCTTCTTCGTGTAAGTTTAACGAGACTGAAGAAGAGAACTCAAGGATTTTTTGATTAACGAGCAAGAAAAATACCATAAAAATAATGCTCGGGGTTTTTTTCAGTATTACGAGCTAGAAATAGTCCCTAAAAAGAAGGCTTGATGCTTCTTCATGTAAGTTTAATGAGCCTGAAGAAGAGGACTCAAGGTTTTTCGAATTAAGGAGCAAGAAAAATACCATAAAAAGAATGCTCGGTTTTTGTTGATCTCTTTCTTGTCAATAGAAGGATCTATGCTGGGAATTTTCTCGTAATACCAAGTAACCACATCGTGGAATTCGTTAAAAAGGGTTGTGAAGCGTGCAATTTCCTCAGGATTACAATCAGCTCCAATATGAATATTTTCCATGATACCCATTTTGAACAAGATATCTATGAGCATAGTCTTGGAAAGATTGCCCATGTTCCCTTTAGAATCGATAGTTTTAACATTCATGTAAATGGAGGGAATGATATCAGTTGGGTCAAAAGATGGGATTTGAGTAGTTATCGCGTCCGAATCGAACATCTAAGCATGATGATGTAACTTGTTAGTGTCTTGTGATTTAGCAGATTGGTAGACCAAATGCAGGGTAACATGAAAACAGTCTTTAGAGTCCTAGGACCTAGCCTTCCTAGACTCAGAGAGGTTTCTCTCTATTGTATTCAAAGTATGTGAACTTGTTTTGCTTTAGATGGTTGATTTTAGGCTAGTTGTGAAGTTTAGGGTTTGTTTGTTTGTTTGGGTTGGGTAAAATGATAAAGTAGAATAGGTGGAGTGAGAGGTCATCAAATCATTGGGTTATGGAGTCTATGAAAGTTATGGATATCTCAATAATGAGTCAGAGTGCATCATAGGGAAAATCTAGTGTGGTCAACGGATATTTTAGGGTTATGTGTGAAGTGAAATGGACATTAAGTTGGGGAAACAAGGTAGGGCAAAGGGCAGTTAAGAATCCTTTTTCATATACCCATAAAAAAGAAGGTCTCAAATACTGATAAGAAAAAGATAATAATAATGAGATAGGGCAAACCATTAACTCAATGACAATATTTAAACAAATAGATATCCAAGATGAAAAGTTCAGTGAAACAAAGAAAGCAAGAAGACTTATGTAACTTTAGTGATTTCACCTTCAAGATTTGAAAACATATAAGCTGAAAAATAACTTTAATCAAAGAAGAGGGAATGCCTAAACATCAATGATCAAGCTACAAAGAAATTTAAGGCAACTTCTCAAGAATGGACAAAGGGCATGATCAAAACATGGCCTCTTTTGGCTAAACCTAGCAAGTAATACTTTAGAGAGAGATTCCAAAATAGAGTTTAACTAGAATCAAATGGGCAGGGCTAACCATAAAACATACTTGAAACTACTGTATTGAACCATTCATGGAATAAACAAGCATAAGGAGGCCTAAGGAGCAGCTAAGAATTCCTTAAAAACACCTAGTAGAGGAAAACATAAAAACAATAGTAAACAAGAAGGACTAAGGTGCCTCAAACAGCATTTCTTAGCCTATAATTTTATGCTATACTGCAAAATAGAAGGATGGACACAACGATAAATAAGAAAACATAAAAAAATTAGAGACACATCACCATTAACCAAGCTCAGGGATCCTGCAAGCAAGCCTTCATCATCATCGATCAAACAAAATCATTAAGAGGCTCCACAACACCAAATTTCTCTTCAACCTCAAAAATTCATGTATTGCTCACAAAAATCATCAAATTCCAACCTTAAAAATGAATCCTCAATGTTCTATTTCACCAAAAAGGAGGATAAAAACTAATAGAGTCTCTAGAAGCCTATTGGCTAATCTGAAATGTCAATATTGTCCTTGAGACCTTGCAAGGCCCAAGGCACAAAATATCTAAAACAAAATATATTTTTAGGCATTTTTAGCAAAGAAATTGACATTTGAGGTCTGACAAGCCTCCTAAAACTTTCCAAGCATAAATTTTTTACTTTCCCTATGCTAAGGGTGCAACATTGTGTTTTAGGATGAATTTCCATGCCAAGGGCGTAGCACTGGAGCAGGAAACCTGGGTCAACTTGCAGCAGTGTTTGGAAAGTCTCCCCGATGTCAGAAAAGGCTCTGTGATGGCCCGTTGGAAAGACCTTTGAGTCTAATTTCTATATCTACCCTTGGTTCTCTGATTTGACCTCTGAAACCTATTAAAAAAGAAAAAATTCCAAGGCTGGTAAAGGTACAACACATGTCCTAAAAAGTAGGCAGAATGGTGAAAATTAGGGTGTTTTTGATCCTTTTGGAGGAAAAAAACAGCTCCAATTGATCTGAAAATTTGTGAGAATGCTATATTTGAGATGTGTATTCCAAAAATTTGAGCCTTTCCTCATGAAGATGCTCTGAGAAAAATCGTAGCACCATGGGTGCTACCCCCTTGGCCCTCAATATTAGCAAAAAACCAAAACTTGTCAAAATTCTTGCAAATTTGGTGGAAGTGTGCCTCATGGGTTTTGAGAGACCTTTAGATAAGCTTGTGAAAAGATTCAAAGTCTAGCTTGGCATTTTTATTCTTTTAGTGCTTGAATTTCAATGAGGGCTTCCTTCAGTTTGGCACAAGCAAGTTTGTTTTTCATTGCATAATGCTTGGTCATCTTTTTCTGAAGAGCAAGGCCCCTTTTTATCTTCTTAAAATACTTTTGTTCATTCTTATAGTACTGAATGATACGCTGAGACATCTCAAAATCTCTCTCCATCTCCCTAATTTGCGCATATTTTCTTTGGAGCAATTTTCTATTGGCCATCTCCTAATATTCATTATCACTTTCTAGGTCAATGAATTGAGGCTTTTGTTTAGTTTTCCTACCTCTCTTACCTTTCTCAGCTTTCTCCATCTTTTGTTTTCCCTTTTCAGGATTTTGAGCTGAAGAAGTTGGCATGGTCTCTTTCCTCTTGGAGGTAGCAAACACTAGCCTTGATACTCTTTGATATGTGAGAGGGAGAAATTCAAACTTGTCTACTAGAATTCTCTTACCATGACTAATCTCAAGACTGCCTTTCTTTTCATCAATGATCTCTACATTTATGTCTCCTGCATTGTGTTCTTGGCTGCCCTTTTGAAAGTTACCACTGTCATCATTATTAGGGCTATAAATCATCATTTTTTCTTCTTCATTTTCATGAATGTCATTAGCCTCTTCACTTTCCTCACTGTCATCATCTTTATCATCACCCTCTTCCATATTATCATTGTTTTGCCGACTGTCATGCTCACTGTTTTCATATTCATCATTGTCATGTTCACTGCCATTTTCTTTAAATTATGCTTCTATCTCTTCTTCAAATTCTGACTCTGTCTCTTCTTCAATATCTGCCTCTGTCTCTTCTTCATCATTCTCTGTTTATGCTTTTTTCATCTTTATCGCTACTTTTCTCTTCATAATATGCCTTTTCATTTTCTGTTCCTACTTCATTTGTCTCTCCTTCCTCCTCACCGTTTTTCACACTTCATTCATCTTCATAATGTTCCTTTATCTCTTGATTTTCATCATCATCCTCCTCATCATCATTTTCTTCCTCATGACTATCATTTTTTTCTTCATGACTGTCACTTTCTACCTCATGACTATCATTTTCCTCTTAGTCATTGTTCTCTCTTGTTCTTCATCATTCTCTTATTATTATGATGCTTTAGGAGAAGGTGAAGGCAAGAAGTTTTCTTGAGGAGAAGATTCATGTGGAGAGGATGAATCATGGTTAGTGGGGGGTGATGGAGGAATGGAGGAAGGTGGATGAGATGATGAGTGTAAAATTTGCAGATGAAGAGGTCATGGATTTTTGAAAACATCATGGGCAATGAAAACTTCGCATGGGATACCTTGTTGCTCTAATTGATGCAACAAAATCCTCTTGATAAGAGAATGGTGAAAAAGACTTTGCATTTGTTGTGAAGGAGGTCTCTTTTGCACAATTTATGACATCTTGTTAATACTTCCATAAACATAATAGGGAAAATGTAGCATCTTTGCCCTAGTGAAGTGCATAAGCAGTCTTATATGGTAGGAATAAAGTCTAGAAAACCTCCCCTCGCATGTAAAATACTTCAAGATGACTTTCATTATGGGGGCATATCTCTCCAAAAAATGGGAAAAGGGAAAAATAGTTTTGCAATCAGCTTGGTATCTTGGTTTCAGTAAAGGTTGATAATTTATTAGGTCCAAATTCACCTGCTTGAACCATTTTTCTCCCATACAAGGTATTCCAGTGGCCATAGCAATTGTATTGGTGGATAGCTCAAAATTTACCTCAGCTAGATGCACTTGATGGTCATGGAAGTTGAGGATAAAAAGTCTGGTCAACTCCGGGTGACTTTGGACTCTTTGTACTCTTTCACATAAATCAAAACATCCTACCTCTTGGAAATATGCAACTGTTGTAGGGGATGTTGTCAACTCCTTGGTGTTCAAAGGTTCAAACCTATTTACTCTTCCACCCAGTCTCTGTTGTCCCTTAGGCCTTTGGCCTCCCTTGTCACTGTCACTAATGCCTTGTCTAGACATTTTATCTTTTACTCTTGCTTTGAAATCAAAACCTTGAAACTATTTGTGAAATGATATGGAGAGGGAGAGTAGGATGATAATGAGAAAGCAATGATTTGCAAGTGAAGGTGAATGATGAGTGAAGAAAGACAGTTTGGGAAAAATAATAAGGTTAGGTAGTTCTAAATGCAAAAACCATTGATATGCAAAAATTGGTTGTAAAGGTACCTTAGTAATGACAACCACCTAAGAGGATGAGGAGAAAAAATGTCAAGGCTTGGCAGTGTGGAGGCTAATTTTTTTTTAAATGGAGATGTTTGTTTGGTAGAGGAGAAACTTCTTATAAAAAGAGTTTCAGTGTGCCTTCAGTATGTAGATAGATGGGTGCCTTACTGACAAAGGTGCTTGTAGCGAGATTAGGTTTCTCTTCCTTGGGGTTTTTTACCTTTCTCTCCTCTAAATTTCACCTTTCAAAATAGCATGAGAGGAGGCATAACATCTAAATACCTCTTATAAAAACTCCAGGAAGTTCCAAGTAGAGAATTTGGAGGAGTCTTGAGTTGTTTGGAGGCTTGAAATAGCCTGAAGGGCTCCTTGGCTAAACGCATAGCACAGGAGTGTAGCATTCAGACATCTGCACACTCTGTCGGGTTGGCTTGAATGGCCCTGTGCATAGCACCTGGGTAGAGCACATGAGTGCAAAACCGGCAGATGGTCTTAGTGCAGGGTTGAATGGACAGGAGCGCAGTGGTGGAGTGATCTTTGTGCAGGGTTGAATTTACAAGCGCGTAGCAGTTTGGGCATGTTGGGCCTCTGCACGTCCCTGCACGTAGCAGTTTTGGCCTTTCGGGTTCTTTTGCACGCATTGTAAGCAGGTAGTGCAAGCACGTAGAAACAGGTAAAGCAGTCGGTCATTCCTACACATGGTAAATGCGCAATGGCCTTTCAGACAAGCGCAACACGGAGTTATAATTTATGAAGTACACACACACAAGTGCGTAGCGAGGTTTTCTAGGAGCGTAGGGCCAAGTTCTTCCCGCCTGAAGTCTGCCAGAAACTTAGGAATTTCTCTTGAAGACTTCCCACTCATTTTTTGCAAGTGATAAATGGAGTTGAGTGCTGAATGAGATGCTTTTATACCCTTGGAATCAATAAATTAAAACTAGAAACCCAATTTTGCTAATGTTTTTTTATTTTGTCACTTTATCACTGATATCTCTTTTTCTTTTGCAGGAGGTGATTTAAACACAAAAATGATCTTTTCTCATCTCAAACTTTCCTTTTTGTTGTTCGCAGGTAACTGATATGATGGATTTTATTTCCTTGACCTGTTTGATGCTTTAACACACTGTTCTTACCCATCCTATCATAACTAAACCTTAAAAATTTCCCTCTCTATCATTTGAAAACTAACAGATCTCTTTAAACTCATTTATTAATGGCGAGTTCTTTAAAACAATGTTTGAGGGACTTGCCTTTACCCTATTAGTGTCAAAATGTTTCTTGCCTGCATTATGAAGTTTGGAGCTCATGACTTTAACCCCTTTGAGATGTCTGAGTGTGGCTGATATTTAAAACGTAGTTTCTTCCCCTCTCACTAATTTTATAGAGGTATAATAGATCTGTCTTTCACAGTCACCATAGTATTTACAACCATGTTTGTCAATATATCCCTTTGGACACTTCTGTTTGTTGCAGGTGTCATTACAAAATTGTTTTTTGTCTCCTTGGTCATTCTTGGAATTTGAAAATTTTAATTACTCAACAACAAAATCATAATTGGCTTGGTGTTCCATTTTGACACTTGACCTTATGATTTCTTTTGCTTTGACCATTTTGAGGGTAATTTACTGCACTTGAAGGCTTAGTCTCCCTCACACTAATACTCTTTGTATTTCCCTCCCTTTGATGTAGTGAAGTATTATTTCCTTGATAAACCATGGAGGTGACCTTCTAATATCATTCTTCAAACTTCTGCCTACTGTCATCATGGAGATTTATGGTATTCATTTCACTTCTTTGCCTACCTTCTCAAACTTTAGGCCTTAGGGATTTTTCCCTTCTTCATTTATAATTTCTAGAAATCTTCAATTCATGCTTGGTTGGGCTGATGTGCCTCTGTCCTTGTGGTATTTTTCATTGGCTCCTTGCTTGGCCACACTTTTTAGCCAATCAGTCTTAAAAACCCTGATTCTCTTTGAACTTAGGCATGCCTTTTCTACTTTGCTGTGAATGTCCTTTGTGATGATTTGGCCTCTCACCTTGCCTCCTTTTCTACTGATAGCCATCTCAATCATTCCTACATAAATGTTTAAGATGGGCAGCTGTATTTTTGCAGAAGTGGTGCTTTGACCAAGGAGGACTTCCTTGAAGTATTTTTGATACCTTTGGACAATCATGTGTTGTACTTCTTCCTCTTTGATTGCAACATCTTGGCATAGGAAAAGCAATGATTTAGAACACCAAAACAATCCTATGACCTACGAAACCCTAGGTGACCTAGTGGGAGGTTTTTTGGACTTGACTTTTGGCTGAAAACTTGACTTAGAGTTTTTAGGTGTAAAACAGATTTTTTGACAAAACTTATGCATTGTAGACCTCAAAACTGGTGACTTTGATTTATCTAAAGAGCCTAGAAAGGTAGCTTGAAACCACCAATGCATGAGGCACTTGGTGAATATGGGAAAAGGTTAGGTTTCTTGGCAATCCAAGGTGTAAGTAGAAAGGTTAGGAAAGTCAAAACAGAGTGGTAAGGTCAGAGTTGCCAAAAAGAAAAAAAATAGTGAAAATGAGTTGCATGAGCCCATGATGGGTCTTCTAGGAGTGATAGGCTGGCCATGATATGATAGGATAGTAAAATAGTGAAAAAAATGATCTTGAGGATAATGAAGGCAGTGAGATTTCTAGAACTCACAATATTCATGAATTTTGTTTCTAGAAATATGGTATAAACATTTAGTCATCTATAGAAAGAAAAAAAATATTACTGATGACTAACAGTGGCTCCACTTGGGGAGGGCAGCTCCTTTCCAGGAGGTGTCCAGAACTTCAGATCTCTGGTTTTGTGAAGACCAGTGCCTCATCCTTTGGGCAGATTTTTACTTCTTCTCATTTGATGATGCTCCCTTGAAGTTGTGATCTCAATATTTTGAAAAACATGATTAGGTCAAACTCACCTCTACCTACCCAGCCTACTTTTCCTAGCATTTTTTCTTCCTAGGGTGCACTTGAACTGGAAACCCCTTGACATTTTTTTATTGTATTTTGACAGCAAAAAAAAACTATCTACTTTTATCTTATTACTTCTAAGAGTTCAGATTATGCTAATGAACTGTTTTTATTCTCTACCTAGTCTAAATTATTGTCAAGATTAGGCAGTATGATAGACTTCATTCTCTAGGCTATAGACATGAAATTTGAAAGCATGGTTTGAATCAGGATTAGGAAATCTGACTTACCATGAGTTGTGGCATTAGGACAAGATGCACACAAGCATAATTTGTGTACAAAAAACACTAGAAAAATAAGGGCTGTGATTTATCATTTGGTATGCATCCCCATATTTCTCTTTGGTTCAGTTTTGAGCATGTGGAACTAGTATCTTTCATTCATAATCTATCCCTTTCGACACGTCAAGTTTGAATGATTTGACAAGCTCTCTTTCACTAACTTATCAACACAAATTTAAAGAATATTCAACCATGATTAGGCTAGATGACTGAACAAGATCTTCCTTTTGAACAAGTTGTGGCATTTAGGCTTGCACACTTTTAGTACTACTATTTTTTGGGTATGGTGCTGTAACTCTTTTCAAATCTGCCTTCTTTTTCCTTTTTTTATGTTTTTGTGTTTTTTTTAATTTTTCTCATGCAATGTTATATACAATGAATGAAAGTTCTAAACTAGGGATTCTTGAAAACCATAGTACTCGAGCATCCTATCCTCAGTAGGATCTCCCAACATTCCTTGTCCATTTAGCCCTTGTAAATAGAAAACATGGTTACCTTCATTTGAGGGCATGGTGTAAGGATTTTTCCAAAAAATTTCAAACAGGCCATGCTCTCCTTGGTATTTCCTCTTTGAGTCTTGCTTCCAAAACTTGTTCCTGTCAAAGATATTTCTTAGGTGGAAAAGGTATTCTTTAACAGCTTCAAAACAGATGATTATGTCATTAATGTATATCATAGTGAAGAAGTTGAAAATAGGGGCCATCACTCTTTGGAAGGTATCTTCAGCACTCCTCAACCCAGGAAGAATTTGGTCAAACATGTAGTTGCTCCAAGGAACTTTGAAAATGGCTTTATGCTGATTGATCGGAAGTGGTATCATCTGATGATAACCTAAAACACTATCATGTAATGAAATTTTGTTAGAAGTTCCTACCCTTTGTATAGGATCATTAATCTTGGGATAAGGGTATTTGTACTTCATGGAGGTTTTGTCTGGGCACCTAAACTCTATACACAGTCTGCATTCCTTTGCTTTCTTTTTTAGTGACACAACTTGCCCAAGGGTTTCATGGTCTTTCTTGGAAGGAGATATTTTTTGAATAAGGTCTGTGTCACAAGGCTTTAAGCTTTCATCACTATATATACAAGCATCCTGAAACTTCTTGCATAACCTTATGTATTTCAGTTTTGTGTATAATGACATAGTTATGGATAATTTAATCATTTTGGGTCTTCCTAGGCTACCCACATTATACTCCTCTATATCAGTTCCAGTAGATAGTCCTTTAGGGTCCATAGAAATATTTGTGAGAGTCAATAATTCTTCTGAAGGGACAAAACTCTTTTATGATGAGGTGTCTATGTAAGGTAAAAACATAAGACTCTTTTGATCCAGATTCCTAAATATTTCTGTTATGTGAGAGTATTTCAACACTTCTGGATTGACAAAAGGGGAAAGTTATTTTTTTGAGGTTTGTCCTTCATTTGAGAAACCTGATTCAGGTTCCAAATTGATTTTTGGTTTTGAAATTTCATTTTCAGTTTGTAGAAAGTCAAGTTCAGTTTATCATCATGTGGTTGTTCAGGGCTGTTATAGTGTTGACTAGTGATTTCCTCATGCAAAGATTGGTTCGACTATTGTAGTGTGTCTAGATCTGTCTCAACTTCAATTACCTACTCATTAATGTCCTCTTCATTATACAAGATGAAAGAATACAAATTTTAGTGAATGGAATAGACAGGGTTGTTGTTTGGCATTTCCATGCTACTCACCATATACTTCATGTGGGACTCCTGGTATAACCTCCTGGTTTGGTTGAAAACAGGGATGGTAGCATATGACATGTCAATTTGGAGGTTCCCCTGAATCTTGGCTCCCCAAGATCTGGATAAAAGCATACCATACTTGGGGGGAATGTCAGCAACAACTATGTCCATGACTAGGTTCTTAGCAGGTATTTGTGCTAGATTGACACAAATATCCTTGATTAGGCCCAAACACTTGACTCTACTTGAATCGAATGAGTACAAGTCTTTGTAAGGTTTAGTAATTTCCAGGCCTAATCTCTCCATCACTACCTTAGGCATGAGGTTGTGCGAGGCACTGAAATCTAGCATAGCATTGTGCAATATTTTTTCAGGTATGTTTAGGCTAACATAGAAAGGGGGAATGGCTCCTTCTTGGTATTTTCCTTCTACTTCAGGACCAAACAATAGTTTTGGTTTATCATCTGTCAAGTTTAAAGTATCAGTATCATTGCCTACATTCAAAACCTTCAAAACTTGGGACCTATACGCTTCTTGAGTAACCAGTTCAGTGAGAGTTATGGTTATCTTAATTTTGGAAATCTCTCCTTGAAAACTGAAAGGTACTTAGGTTTTGGGCATATTTACATCAATTTTATCAGCCATAAATTTTTCTACATTTTTAATTTGCTGATTTTGATTTGGCGCTTTGGACAAAAGAGTTTTCTCAGGGCCATTAGTAGAGATACTAGGGTAGCTTGTGTCACCACTTAGTTGGCCAATTTTGTCTCTATTTGGATCAGTTTTCTTAGCCATGGTGTTGGTATTGTCTTCTGCCCTTTTAGGAGTATTTTCAGGGGTTTTGCTAACATCAGTGTCTAAATTGTTCTTTTTGGAGATTTCTTGGTTATTTTTTCTCCTAAGGTTATATTTTCCGACCTCATCCTAGCTATCCTTTCAATCAAGTTGGTTTATGCACGAATAGATTCCCTTTTCATTTCTTCTAAAGTTGTGGGGTCTCTCTCTCTCAATTGGTATTTCATGTCCGAATCAAAGCCTTCTGGAAACTTTACTAGTGCTAGGCCTTGTGGTGGTTTCATGTGAGGGGGGAGGACATTGTAGACACTGTTAAACCTGGTGCAATAATATTGTACACTTTCCCCTACATTCCTGTTAAGATTTTTATATTCAGAAAGGATTTGGAGGGGTTTTTTCTTGATTTCCCACTTGTTTATGAAAGATTGGTAGAGGGAAAGGAGACCATGTATGGTGTTAGGAGTTAATGCTTTGAACCATTTTTTGGCTTCACCTCCTAAGCTTTGTGCAAAGATTCTCATTTTAATGGTTTCTTCTTCTATTTCCATGTAATCAAAGGAATCATTAATCCTATCTACATGCTATTGGGGCGATGTGTGATTTGGCTCCGGTGAAGTGGGGAATTATGGATTGGTAGTCATTTGGTAAATGTACTAGAGGTTGTGGTAAAACCAAGGGCATACCAAGCTACCATGATGGGAAATAATGGGGGGATTTACAAGAGGAGGTTTGTGAGGAGGTGGAGGAGACGAGTGGGTGGTTTGCACAATGTGGTGGTATGGATGGGTGTGGTGAAGTACTTGGTGATGGACAGAAGAGTGATTTTGATGATTTGGTATGGAAAGAGCTAAAGTGATGGAGAAATTTGAAAGTTAGGTGGGGTGGAACTAGAGGCTTCTCTACTAGAACTCCACTACAAATCTATGGGCACCAAGGTGATCAAAGGTCAGCCTTATTGAAATTTGACGTTTGATTAGTAGACCAAATAACGGAGTAACATCAAACCAATATTTGGAGCCCTAGGACCTAGCCTTCCTGGACTCAGAGAAGGCTCTCTCTAATGAAGCGAAGGATGTGAGCTTGTTCGCTTAGTTTGTTTAGATTTTAGGCTGGTTGTTAAGTGTGTTTGTTTGTTTGTTTTTTAGTTGTTTGGGGGAAAAACTGATCAAGTGGATCAAAATATAACAAGAAAATGAGATCAACTGGGCTATGGGGTCAAACGCAAGCCAAGGATGTCAAGACAATGAGTAGGGTGTGCTGCAGGGCCGATTTAGTATAGCGAAAAGATATTTCAGGTGGTTTATGAAGTGAAATGAACATCAAGTTTGTGCAAGACATACAGATCTTAAGCATAAATAGTTTAAATAACAAGCATTCATGTGGTAGGGCTAACCATTAATCACTATGAATGAAACTCAAACTAATAAATGCAGAAAATAAACAATCAGGTGATGCATAGAAGTATAAGACCCTCTAACTTTGGGAAAATCACCCTTAGTGGTTGAGAACACATGTAAGACAAACCAACAGCTCAAAATGTGGAAAGGAAACTCCTAAGAAACACAATCAAACTGCTGAGAACTTTGAAATAATTCTGCAAGTATAGGCAGAGGGCAAGATTGAAACAAGACCTCTCTGATTTAAAATAGACAGTTAATACTTCAAAGGAGATTTCATTAATGAGGTTTAAACAGCTATGAGTAAGCAGGGCATGCCATGAATCAAAAAATATAGCATGTCATATTAATCATTAAGGAAATAAATAAAATGTTCCTAGTGGACCAAAGGGAAGTTAATAATCCTTTGACATGACCAAGAAGGATGAAAACATAGAAGCTACAGTGAATCAGGAAATTTGATGTGCCTCTATGGGCATACCTCAAACTATTCTTTACTGACCTACAGCAAGCAAGAAACATGGATACATATGTGAAAGACTAAGAAAACATAACTGGAAAGAATCACAATACCATTTACCAAGCCATGGAATCCTATACATAAATCCTCTCCATCATGTAGGCAAGCAAGTCAAGCTATTCACTCCATAAAACAAGTTTGATCATCAAAACTCATAACATATATTGCTTTAAGCTCAGTCCAGTTCTTAAGCTCTTCAAATTCCAGCTTGTTAATCAACTCTTCAACCAACTATATTACAATGATTCTCCATGAGTTATATAGGAAATGAGAAGATAAGCTTCACAAAACTGACTAGAAGCTCATAGGCTTAGAACAAATATTTGATTTTGTCCTTGAGGCTTTGCAAAGCCCAAGGCACAAAATATCTTCAAAATATCTATAAAATGCTAAAAAAGGAAAAAAATTTGACTTTACATGACTGAAAAGTGCTAAAAAAGGCTTAACACACATTTGGATGAGCATCTTCAGAAATCTTCCATTTTTGCCAAAATGCTACATGAACGTAGCAACAGAAAATTTCCTATCTTGCAGTCAACGTTTGAGGGACCTCCCGATGTCAAAATGAGGTCCGTGATATCTCGTTGGAAAGCCTTAGATCTCTACTTTCTATAAATAATTTATTTTTCCCAAAATGATGCTATGAAGTCTGTCAAAAACTTAACTGAGTGAAAAAACCCAGAAAAGTAGCCCTTGCTGATATGTGAGGCAAAAAGTTAAAAAGATCACTGTTTTTTGCCTCTTTGGGGGAACCAAACACCTCCTTTGGATTTGAAAATTTGTGAGTAGCTGCCCCAAAATTTATTCCATCCAAAAAAATTACTTTCATGAGCTGAGGATGCTCCTAGCACTCATGGCAGTGCCTTGAAAAATGTGCAATTAGGGCCAAAACACAAAAAAAACAAAATCATGTCAAAATTTGCTCAATTTTGGCGAGAAAACCCCTTATGGGTTATTAGAAACATGCAAGGAAGTTGAGGCCAATATTTCAAGCCTAGATATTCCTTTTTCCACTTTTTCCGCCGAGTGCCTCTTTTGGGCAGTTTTAAGCCTTTCTTAAGAAACTTTGAGCTTTCTTTGGGAAAATTGGTTCAACTTCTTGTAGTGCCCGGTCATCTTCTTTTGTAGACTCAAGTCTCTGAAAGCTTTCTCTAATTTATCCTCCAAATTCTTGTTGGCCCTTTCAAGCCATGATTCTTTATCACTTTCTATTTCTTGGGCGAGCAATTGAGTAAGAGGATAAGATTGAACAAAGGTTGCCTCTTCTTCCTTCTTTTTCTCCAAAGCTTTCTTGAGACCCATAGTCCTATGCCTCTTTCTCATTGGTTTTTCTTCTTCTTCAGTATCATAAAACTCGTCCATAAGCTCTTCAAGCTTGATTTGTGCTTTGTAGGCTTCCCTTTGGTATTTGAAAGCCCGGAACTCATAAACTTCCATTTGACCACTCATTTTTTTGTTTTGCATCTATAGAACATGTATGAGGTCCTTTGACCTTTCTAGATCAGCTTGTAGGTCATGAATTTGGGCTTCTCTGTTTTGCAAAAGAGCCTCAAGAATCGGAGCTTCATCATCTCCAACATCACTGTCTATCTGTATGATGTCAAATTCCCTTTCCTTTTCATGACTACTCTCTTGCTATTCCTCTTTTTCTTTACCTTTTCCTTGGATAGACTTCTTGGTCCTTTTCCTATTTGGAAATTCAACAATACTCTTCTTAGGCAGTTTGCCTCTACTTCTTAGTGCTCTTGTGACATTGCTAGTCATTGCTAGAGTGATCTTCTTCTTTGCAGATCTAGTGTTTCTAGGCTTCACCACTTTTGGAGGAAGAGTCATGGCCCCTTGCCTAGGAGAGGCAGCTAGCACATGCTCTTGCCTATGTTGAGGAGAAGAGGGAGGAGGTTTTTGAACTTGTTCAACTTGATTTTTTACATCGCTTCCTTCATCAACATCTGTTCCATCTTCACCTTTGTCACTATTTTCTTCACTATTTTGAGTTTGTTTAGGGCTGACAACTTCATCATATTTTTCTGATGCTTGACCATATTTACTGTATGCCTGTAGACTGCCTTGTTTACCCTCATCTCTGTCTTGAAATTCAGCCTTTGATACAATCTCGTCAATGAAAGTCTTTCTTCCTCCCCTTCCTTTACCTTTGCCACCTGTGGGGTTAGTTTTCTTCTGGTTTCCGCGTCCTCTCATACAATCTGCACATCTAGAAAGAAAATATTAATGCTTTTGAAATCTATAATTGCCTTCCCCGGCAACGGCGCCAAAATGTAGGTCGCTTTAATTGTTTTCACAATTCAAGCTCCACATAAATTTTCAACCCGAGGAAGTCTGTTTATTCCAAAGACAATCACGCACTGGATATGCTCAATTTCAAAAGAAAAAAAAATGTTGTAGTAGAAAGCCACAAAATTATCAATCATACAAATCTAATTATTCACACTCTGTTTAATCAAAGCTGAAGTTACTAAGGGCTGCCTTCACTATGACTGTTTTCTTTATCATTTTGCATGTTGTCACCTCTCTCGCTATTTTCTCTAGACTCTGTGTGTGGGCTGCTACCATGGTCACTTTGTCTTTCATCACTGCTTTGAACCTCTTCACTTTGCTCTCTATCACCACTACTTTGCACCTCTTCCTCCTCACTGTTTCCTTGCTCATTTTCATTGCTATTTTTGTCTTTATCATCATTACTTTGCACCTCTTCTTCTTCATTGTTTCCTTGCTCATTTTCACTGCTCTGTTTAGGGTTGCTCGGCTCGTCATCCTCACTAATTTTCTGATCATGGCCACTGCCCTATTTGCTTCATCATCACTAATTTTTTTCTCATGGTCACTACCTTGTTTTTCTTCATCATCACTAATTTTCTTAGTGTCCCCATGTTCCTCATCACCACTAACCTCATGTCTGCTTTCAAAAGATTGCTATTTTTCACTATCAATCATGGGTGATGTTTTCCTTTGAGGAGTATTTTGACTTGATGGAGGAGAGACATAATGAGTGGAGGGTGAGGAGGATATGTGATATGGGCCATGAGATGAAGAGGCAATGGCAAAATCTGGATGAGAAATGAAAGTTTGCCAAGACACTCCTTTCTTTTTGAGCTGGTGAAGGATGATGATTTTGATGAGGGAATGATGGAAAAGACTGGCTTTTTGATGAGCAGGAGGTCTCTTTTGAACAAGGGAGGACATCTTTTCTATGCTTTTGCAGAGGAAGAAAGGTAGGTTCAGCAACTGAGTTCTTGTGAAATGCATGGGAAGCCTGATGTGATCGGAATAAATCTAGGAAAACCTCCCTTCACATGTGAAATACTTTATGATGACTCTCATAAGGGAGGAATAGTTGCTCAATAAGTGAGAAAAAGGAAAAATAGCTTGGAAAGTATCCTGATGGTCTGGTTTTAAGAAAGGTTTATAGTGATTCAGACGTAGGTATGCTTGTTTGAACCACTTTTCTCCTATATAGGGGATGTTAGTTGCTTTGGAGACAGCCCTGGGAGTGAGTTTAAAGTCCGAACCTGCTAAGTGGACATGCTTTCCTTGCAGCCTCAGGGCGAACAGTTGTGTTAAGGGAGGGTAATTTGTGACCTCCTATACTTTTTGGCAAAAATTGAGGCAACCCACCTCATGGAAGTTAAAAAGAATTGAAGGGGATTAATTTACTTCTTGAGTTGTTACAGGCTCAAACCTTTTGTGAAATCCCCCCTTGCTGACTTTATTTGGAGGCATTTTTCTTTTGATACCCTTCATTGGCTTACCAAAACAAATGTTCAAATGATCACTGAAATAGGCCCTCAATCAAACCCTGTTTTCCTCTTTTTGAGACTGAGTGCTGTCTTTAGTTGGTAAACAAGTTTTCGTTAAGTGACCACAAATTTGTGTCTTTATTACACCCCTTTAAACTGACAATAAGCCTTTCCTTCTTTAATCACTGTTTCGTTGCATCTTTGTAAACATGGTGGTTTTTATAATAAACAGTTTTTTTGCCTTAACAAGTTTTACTCTTAACCCCCTCCTCAAACTCAAAAATTTAGGGAAGAAAACAATAGAATACCTCTTAAACTGTATGTGTGCGTTTTGGAAAAATCTTTATCGTGCAAAAAAATTGATTTGAGGAGCGATGGAGGCTATTTGAGCGGCGCTACGCTCCTGTGCACAGGCGCAAGTGCCTGCCCGCTGTGTTGGTTCTATTGGGTTGGGGTCAGGTGCTTGTTGAACGCCGGGTAGGCCTGTTGATTGACATGCGCAAGTGTGTTGCACGATGCTACAGGCGCATCGCGCCATGTGCAAAACTCTTCGGTCAATGCCTACAGGCATGTCACGCTAAATTCCAGGTGCGTCACGTCTTTAATTTTCTACAAACATTCACCCAAGGTTTCAAACAAACGTTTTTTCTTTTCCATTTCACACAATAAACAATGATCTTTAATTTTGAGAGATTTATAGCTCCTTTTACAACGTTTTTGAAATGCCTTTTCTTCCCTCCTTTTGGTGATTTGCAAAATTTTCTTTTTTAAACAGGAACTTGCCCATCTTTTTATCAATTGAAAAAGTTTCTCCTTGACACTTTACCCCTGGGTGATTGTCAACTGAAAAGGCTTAGAAACATCACTTTTACAACATCTCAACACCATAAGGTAAATCCACTATTTTATGAAGTGATGGGGGTCTTTACAAAACTGTGTTGGTCTCTGTTTGTTTACAAAGATGTCACCATAAAAACACTACTGCAGCCATCTTAAAACCACTATGAAAATCCACTATTTGTGAAGTAAGGAGATCGTTTAAACCATGATTTGATCTACTGATTGTTTTCCAAGGAGGTCATACTTTTTAAAACTACTACTGTAGCCTCTTGAAACCATAATGAAAACCCACTGTTTTATGAAGAGAAGGAGGTCCTGAAACCATGTGTTTTCTCCTTTTGCTTGTTTACCAAAGAGATCAACTTAAAACGTAAAGAGGTTATATTTATCATACAGTGTGCCTTTTTTTCCTTTCAAAGGTGGCCTTTCAAACTTGAAACTTGAATTTATCCTCTGATTTAAAAAACCTAAAAATGCAGATTGCTTGTATGCACAAAGAATTAGTCTCCTACATCTTTGTTTTACTTTTTGAATAGGCTGATCCATATGAAGTGTGACCCCAAATTTTTATTTAAAGTCATTGTTGGGCCTTTAGCTCATGATGAAGGGCGACCTTCAAACAATGTAAGTTCACCTATTCTTAAAAATGTGCCCTCTAGTTTTTTAAATGAGCTGGAAAAGTTACTCATGGCGCTTGCCCTTTTATTCATTACTTGGAGGGAGTATATTTGATAAACCATAATGGACTTGTTTAAATGAAAAATTATTTTTTCACATAAACCATCTGTGTGGATTGTTTTTTTATATCAGTTGCAGAAGTCACTGGAAACAGAGCTTATTCTAATGCTTTTACCATTCAGATGAGGTACTTCAATCAAAATTATAACCTCTGATTCATTCTTTGAAGAAGGCTTTCATAAACATAAGAATAAAGGCCTATTAGCATCATTATGTCAATGTTTGGCTTTTGATGTGAAAGAGGCCTTTAAATTATCATCTTTCATTTGTTTCACCATTGTTTCTCAACCTTTCCTTGCCACAAGAAACCTTTCTCAAACAAAATTTTAATCTTGGTGATGTATCCTCTGTTCATCTTTGGAGGAAGTGGAGCAAATCAGACTCTGAAGTTTCTTAAAATCATGCTGACCCTCTGCTTTTCTGTGAAGGAGGTCACAACAATGTTTTTCTAACCCTTTGCTTTTATATGAAGGAGGTTCCATCATGTGTTTCTAACCCTCTACTTATCATTGAAGGAGGTTCTATTAAACACAGAATCTTCATCTATTTCAAAATTGTGCCTTTGTATGTTTGCTTGAAGAATACTAATAGGAAACAAAGTGAAATTTTGCCATTTATCTTTGATAAAATAACTTGAACCTAATGCCCTCTTGCTTTATAAGGCCCTGTCTATGGTGTATATCCCTTTTGTAAAATATCACTGTGAAATCCAGATCAGAAGCAATGTGATTGGTATATGGAGAGTGTTCACTACTAGACATCATTGAACTAACTTTTCTCTTGATTGTGTTTTCAGAGGTATATTGAAAATGCCTTTGACTAATGTTCACATCCCAAGTTCAAGGTAACATAAGAAGCCATTGTCTTCTTATGCCCTACATGATGATGCCCTTTGGAAAGATTATGCAGCACTGCTTTTGGAGGAGATTATGGAGCACTGCTAATCAGAATCACTCAGTCTTTTGTGTTCATTTGATTTGAATAATGATCTCTGCTCTTCAAGCAGCATTTGGATTTAAACCATGTACACTTGCTGCTCTTTAATTTACAGCTCTCCATCTGATTATTGAAGGCGAAATATTTCAGTATGAGAAACTTGTTCAGTTGATCCTTTGCTCCCATTTGCACACTGATCATCATTCAATTACACCCCTACAGAGATGTAAAAACATATGCTTTTGAACCTTGGAGAGCTCTTTTGGTGTTTCATGGAGATTTTGCCTGATCTAAGCATATTTCTTCAGACAATGAACATCCTCATCTTTTCCTAATTTGGATCTTTGTTGAACTTTTTCTTAAATGAGACAAAGTGACCTCTTAGTGGTGTGTGACCATATGGATAGATAAAGGCTTGTTTTGTAAAATAGGGAAAGATTCATGGCTGACTGGTACTAGACAAAGGATTTTTTGGCTTAAGATATATTAGCCAAAGAAAAACTCCCTAAACACCACTATCTAACTTAGAGACAATAGTCACAGATTTTGAGTGTTTTCTTAGGCATGATCAGATTGTCATATGAAAAGATGATCAGGGATAGAGGAGCAGACACTGTGTCAACCTTCGGATAGTGAATGGCATGAGAAACAAGGGAAAATGATAGCTGAGAAACAAATTTATGACAGCTATAGGTAGGGATACTTTGCTGAAGCGAGATATGACTTGAAAACTGAATAATTTTCTCATCAAAGACTGACAGGGAGGGGTAGGAGGACAAAAATTTGTTTGGGGTGTTTTCTAGATGAAAAATTGACATATTGAGATTAGCTTCTAGAAAACTCAGCTAAGGAAACTAGTCATAAACAACAGGTAAAAAATACTGATGACTAACAAATATCACTTTGTGACTTGGTTCCAAAAAGGTTCTTTGTATGGTGCAAGTCAAACTAGCTATCTTGCAAGGCTGTAAGGTGTTCAGGGTTAGAGCTTGCTTTATGAATGGTCCTAACAGTAGTTAAGTTTCCAGATTTAGAAGTTTACCACAAAATATTTTTTGGATCATCAACTATGGTAGGAGGATCTAGGTCCAGACGAGATCTGGTACTAATCCTTTGTGAAGCCAGATTTCAAACTCAAAATGTAGAGAGGCTGAAAGTTTAGGAATTTTTTCGGAAGGTTGACCTCTCTTAGTGTTACTAAACTCATGCAGTGTAGAAATAGGCTTCTAAAATTCTTATGGCTGATTTGATACAATCCCGGGGAGTATAAATGAGAACTAGTGAAGTAATAGGCTTACTGGAGGCTAGTGGAGTCACCAGGTGGATATTTTTTGATGTTTTAAGGATGTATGTTTATGGTCCACCACCAATAACTGAAAAAAAACCAATCTAGGGATGTTTTGGGATTTTTAGAGTTCCTTTATGTAGCCTTAGGGTTTGTGAGAGTGTCCTATAGCCGAGTCATCATTTTTCTAGGATGGTGAAACAGCTAGATTTTACTCTTTGGCTGACAGTTTGAGTTCTCTATTGTTTGATAAGGGTTTCTGAAGTCCTAAAGGATACTTAGATTTTCATTGAATCAGAGGTCCCATCATGATCAATATTATGTTAGTGATAGTGATGAGGTGGTTTTAAAAACACAGGATACTTGTTTGACAAGTGCTTCTGAATTCTCTTAAGGAGGTATAAGCTTGTTACGTACTCAGAAGGTCCCACCATGATTGCCAGAATGTTAGTGTCTCATGATTTAGCAAATTGGTAGACCAAATGAGTCTCCGGAGTCCTAGGACCTAGCCTTCCTAGACTTAGAGAGTGCTCTCTCCATTGAATGCAAAGGATGTGAACTTGTTTTTCTTTATATGGTTGATTTTACACTAGTTGTGAAGTTTAGGGTTTTTTCGTTTGTTTGGGTTGGGTAAAATTATCAAGTAGAATAGGTGGAGTGAGAGATCATCAAATCATTGGGCTATGGAGTCTATGAAAGTCATGGATATCTCAATAATGAGTTAGAGTGCATCACAAGGAAAATCTAGTGTGGTCAATGGATCTTTTAGAGTTATGTGTGAAGTGAAACATACATTAAGTTGGGGAAACAAGGTAGGGAAAAGGGAAGTTTAGAATCATTTTTCATATACCCATAAACAAGAAGGTCTCAAATAATGATAAGAAAAAGATAATAATCATGATATAGGGAAAACCATTAACTCAATGACAATATTTAAACAAATAGATATCCAATATGAAAAATTCAGTGAAACAAAGAAAGCAAGAAGACTTACCTAACTTTAGTGATTTCACCTTCAAGTTTTGAAAACATATAAGGTGAAAAATAACTTTAATCAAAGAAGAGGGAATGCATAAACATCAATGATGAATCTACAAAATAATTTAAGGCAACTTCTCAAGCATGGACAAAGGGCAAGATCAAAACATGGCCTCTTTGGCTAAACCTAGCAAGTAACACTTCAAAGGGAGATTCCAAAACAGAGTTTAAATAGCATCAAATAGGCAGGGATAACCATAAAAAATATTTGAAACTACTACATTGAACCATTAATGGAATAAACAAGCATAAGGAGGCCTAAGGATTAGCTAAGAATTCCTTAAACACAACTAGTAGAGGAAAACATAAAGACAATAGTAAATAGGAAGGACTAAGGTGCCTCAAACAACATTTCTTAGCCTATAATTTTCTGCTCTACTGCAACATAGAAGGATGGAAACAATGATAAAAAATAAAACATGAAAAAATTAGAGGCACATCACCATTAATGAAGCTCAAGGATCCTGCAAGCAAGCCTTCATCATCATCGATCAAAGAAAATCATTCACAAGCTCCACAACACCAAATTTCTCTTCAACCTCAAAAAACCATGTATTGCTATCAAAACTCATCAAATGCCAACCTTAACAATGAATCCTCAATGCTCTATTTAACCATAAAGGAGGAGAAAACCTAATAGATTCTCTAGAAGCCTATTGGCTAATCTAAAATGTCACTATTGTCCTTCAGACCTTGCGAGGTCCAAGGCACAAAATATCTAAAACAAAATAAATTTTCGGGCATTTTTAGCAAAGAAATTGACATTTTAGGTCTGACAAGCCTCCTAAAACTTTCCAAGTGTACATTATTGACTTTCCCTCTGCTAAGGGCGTAACACTGTGTTTTAAGATGAATTTCCATGCCAAGGGCGTAGCACTGGAGCAGGAAACTTGGGTCAACTTGCAGCAGTGTTTTGAAAGCCTTCCCGATGTCAAAAAAGGCTCTGTGATGGCCCGTTGGAAATCCCTTTGAGTATATGTTATAGATCTACCCTTGTTTCTTTGATTTTACATCTGAAACCTATTCAAAAATAAAAAATTCCAAGGCTGGTAAAGGCGCAACACATGTCTTGAAAATAAGGCAGAATTGTGAAAATTAGGGTGTTTTTGACCCATTTGGAGGACCAAAACAACTCCAATTGATCTAAAAATTTGTGAGAATGCTATATTTGAGATGAGGATTCCAAAAACGTGAGCCTTTCCACCTAAATATGCTCCGCTAAAAAGCGTAGCACCATGGGTGCTACCCCCTTGGCCCTCAAATTAGAAAAAAACCAAAACTTGTCAAACTTCTTCCAAATTTGGTGGAAGTGTGCCTCATGGGTTTTGAGAGACCTATAGAGAAGCTTGTGCCAAGATTCAAGTCTAGATTGGACTTCTTCTTTTAGTGCTTGAATTTCAATGAGGGCTTCCTTCAATTTGGCACAAGCAAGTTTGTTTTTCATTTCATAATGCTTGGTCATATTTTTCTAGAGAGCAAGGACCCTTTTTATCTTCTTAAAATACTTGTGTTCATTATTATAGTACTGAATGATACACTGAGCCATCTCAAAATCACTCTCCATCTCCCTAATTTGTGCATTTTTTCTTTGGAGCAGTATTCTAGTGGCCATCTTCTCATCTTCGTTATCACTGTCTAGGTCAATGAATTGAGGCTTTTGTTTAGTTTTCCTACCTATCTTAACTTTCTTATCTTTCTCCATATTTTGTTTGCCCTTGTTAGTATTTTGAGCTGAAGAAGTTGGCATGGTCCCTTTCCTCTTGGAGGTAGCAAACACTAGCCTTGATCCTCTTTGATATGTGAGAGGGAGAAAGTCAAATTTTTCTACTAGAGTTCTCTTACCATGACTGATCTCGAGACTGCCTTTCTTTTCATCAATGATCTCTGCATTTATGTCTCCTACATTGTGTTCTTGGCTGCCCTTTTGAAAGTTACTACTGTCATCATTATTAGGGCTATCAGTCATCATGTTTTCTTCTTCATTTTCATGACTGTCATTAGCCTTTGCACTTTCCTCACTGTCGTCATGTTTATCATCACCCTTGTTAGTATGAATTTTCCGTCGAAGTATACGAAAAAAGACCACTTTAGCTACCCATAACTTATAGCCCTAGCAGCAAAATATGGTTGCTAATATCTTCAAATCTGCAGTTAGTTGATCAAGAGAAATGTAGCAAAAATCCAGATCTATGCATAAAAATACATTAAGAAAAAAAAATAAGGTTTTTCTCCATGCATCCAATAGACAAGACAAGAATAATATGTTTTAAAGAATTTTATATTAAGGGCACCTGGGAGGAAAAAAAAAAAGGTGTTTCCAATTCTCCTCAATGAGATGGGTTCTTGAAAGTCCTCAGCACTTCAGATCTAGAATTTCTCTCTCTTGTTGGTGTAGAAAACCCAAACAAACATAGAACTCAAAGGGAGCTCACAAAGCAAATAATGGAAAATATGACAATGATAATGGCTCAAAGTCAGACCAAGAGTATAGATCCAGAGTGATCTAATAGGCAACGAAAGGTGACAAATGAGTGGGAAAACCCTTCTATTTACAACAAAATATTAGTCATTCTTGATTTTGGTGCATGATTAAAATAATATTAACCAAATCTAGATCCACCTTTTACGGAATATTTTATTATATTTGTTGGAGGGGAAAGGAATTTGACTTGGGTCAAATCCCTTTATTTGTAAATAATAAATAAATAAATGATTTATTTATTATTTTAAGGAAGTGGTTGAATGATGATTAAATAAATAATGATTTATTTAATTATTTATAAATGATTTAGTCATATTTAACAAGGAATATTATTTAAATAAGATTTAAATAATTATTCCTAGAAAACAATAAGATAAATAAGGATTTATCTAATTAATTTCCTTGTTTTGGGTTAAATATGACCAAGAATAATAATTAAATTATTGTTTAATTAATTATTCCATGAGGACAACCAAACAAATATAGATTTGCTTAATATTTCTCTTTGGGGTTTCCTGTTTAGACCATAAATAACCTAATAAATGTGTTTTATTAAGTTATTTTACATAGTGAAAGCAATTTTACTTAAGGTAAAATTGGTCTTACATGGTGTACTTGGGTCCATCTAATGATAATAGGTTAGATGACCAAAAAATGGTGTAACAACCCTCTTCCATATTATCATTGTTTTTCCCACTTTCATGCTCACTTTTTTCATATTCATCATTGTCATGTTCACTACCCTTTTCTTCAAATTCCGACTCTGTCTCTTCTTCAAATTATGCCTATGTCTCTTCTTCAATATTTGTCTCTGTCTCTTCTACATCATTCTCTATTTCTGCTTTTTCATCTTTATCACTGCTTTTCTCTTCATAGTTTTCCTTTTCATTATATGTTCCTACTTCATTTATCTCTCCTTCCTCTTCATTGTTTTTCTCACTGCCTTTGTCTTCATAATATACCTTTGTCTCTTGATTTTCATCATCATCCTCCTCATCATCATTTTCTTCCTCATGACTGTCATTTTATGCTTCCACATTACTGTCACTTTCTACCTGGTGACTGTCACTTTCTGCCTCATGACTGTCATTTTCCTCTTGGTCACTTTTCTCTTCTTGTTATTCATCATTTTATTCTTGTTCTGATGCTTTAGGAGAAGGCGAGGCTGAGAAGTTTTCTTGAGGAGAAGATTCTTGTGGAGAGGATGAATCATGGTCAGTAGGGGGTGATGGAGGAATGGAGGAAGGTGGATGAGAAGATGAGGGTAAAATTTGCAGACGAAGAGGCTATGGATTTGTGAAAACATCATGGGAGATGAACACTTCCCATTGGATACCTTGTTGCTCTAATTGATGCAACACAATCATCTTGATAAGAGAATGGTGAAAAAGAATTTACATTTGTTGTGAAGGAGGTATCTTTTACATAATGTATGACATGTTGTCAATACTTATATAAATATTAAAGGGCAAATGTAGCAGCTTGGCCCTAGTGAAGTGAGTAAGTAGTCTTATATGGTAGGAATAAAGTCTAGAAAACCTCCCCTCGCATGTAAAATACTTCATGATGACTTTCATTAAGGGGGAATATCTCTCCAAAAAATGGGAAAAGGGAAAAATAGTTTTGCAATCAGCTTGGTATCTTGGTTTCAAGAAGGGTTGATAATGGCTTAGGTCCAAATTCACCTGCTTGAACCATTTTTCTACATACAAGGTATTCCAGTGGCCATAGCAATTGTATTGGTGGATAGCTCAAAATTTACCCCAGCTAGATGCACTTGATGATCATGGAGGTTGAGGATAAAAAGTCTGGTCAACTCCGGGTGACTTTGGAATCTTTGTACTCTTTCACATAAATCAAAACATCTTACCTCTTGGAAATATGCAACTGTTGTAGGGGATGTTGTCAACTCCTTGGTGTTCAAAGGTTTAAACATGTTTACTCTTCCACCCTTTCTCTGCTGTCCCCTAGGCCTTTGGCCTCCCTTGCCACTGACACTACTGCCTTCTCTAGACATTTTATCTTTTACTCTTGCTTTGAAATCAAAACCCTGAAACTATTTGTGAAATGATATGGAGAGGGTGAGTAGGATGATAATGACAAAGTAGTGATTTGCAAGTGAAGGGGAATGATGAGTGAAGAAGGACAATTTTGGAAAAATGATAAGGTTAGATAGTTCTGAATGCAAAAACCACTGATATGCAAAAACTGGTTGTAAAGGTACCTTAGTAATGACAACAACCTAAGAGGATGAGGAGAAAAAATGTCAAGGCTTGGTAGTGTGGAGGCTAATTTTTTTTTAAATGGAGATGTTGTTTTGGTAGAGGAGCAGCTTCTTGGCAAAACAGTTTCACTGTGCCTTCATTATGTAGATAGATGGGTGCCCTTTAAATAGGAGTGTTGTTAGCAGGGGATTAGGTTTTCTCTTCCTTTATGGTTTTTTACCTTTCTCTCTAAATTTCACCTTTCAAAACAACATGAGAGGGGGCATAGCATCTAAATACCTCTTATAAAAACTCCAGGAAGTTCCAAGCAGAGAATTTGGAGGAGTCTTGAGTTGTTTGGAGGCTTGAACCAACTTGAAGGGCTCCCTGGCTAAACACGTAGTGCAGGAGCATAGCATTTGAGCCTCTGCACATGGTGCCAGGTCAACCTGAATGGCCCTGTGTGTAGCGCCCAGGCGATGCACAAGATCGCAACATTGGCAGATGGTCTTAGTGCAGGGTTGAATGGACAGGAGCACAATGGTGGAGTGATCTTTGTGCAGGGTTTAACAGACAAGCGCATAGTGGTTTGGGCCTGTTGGGCCTCTGCACGTCCTTGCATGTAGTAGTTTGGGCCTGTCGGGTTCCTCTGCATGCACTGTCATCGGGTAGTGCAAGCGCGCAACACCAAGTGAAGTATTTTGTCATTCTTGCATGTGGGAAAAGTGCAGCGGCCTTTCACAGGAGCATAGTGCGGAGTTATAATTTCTAAAGAATGCAGACATAGGCAGATAGTGAGGTTTTCCAGGAGTGTAGTGTTGGGTTCTTCCTACCCGAAGTCTGCTAGAAACTCAGGAATTTCTCTTGAAGACTTCTCACTCCTTTTTTGCAAGTGAAAAATGGAATTGAGTGATGAATGATATGCTTTTATACCCTTGGAATCAATAAACTAAAACTGGAAATCCACTTTTGCTAATTTTTTGAGTTTTATTTTGTCACTTTATCACTGATATCTCTTTTCCTTTTGCAGAAGGTGACTTAAAATAAAAATGATATTTTCTCATCTGAACCTTTCCTTTTTGCTTTTCTTAGGTAACTGATATGATGGATTTTATTTCCTTGACCTATTTTATGCTTTAACACTCTGTTCTTACCTATCCTATCATGACAAAACCTTAAACTTCCCATCTCTGTCATTTGAAAACTAACAGATCTCTTTAAACTCATTTAGTAAGGGTGAGTTCTTTAAAACAATTTTTGAGGGACTTGCCTTTACCCTATCAGTGCCAAAATGTTTCTTTCCTACATTATGAATTTTGGAGCTCATATCTTTAACCCCTTTGAGATGTCTGAGTGTGGGTGATCTTTAAAACCTAGTTTCTTCCCCTCTCACTGATTTTCTAGAGGTATAATTGATCTGTCTTGCACAGTCACCATAGTATTTATAACCATGTTTTCCAATATCTCCCTTTGGCCACTTTTGTTTGTTGCAGGTGCCATGAAAAAATTGTTTTTTGTCTCCTTGGTCATTCTTGGAATTTGACAATTTTAATTACTCAACAAAAAAATCATAATTGGCTTGGTGTTCCATTTTGAAACTTGACCTTATGATTTATTTCCCTTTGACCATTTTGAGGGCAATTTAATAGACTTGAAGGCTTAGTATCCCTCACGCTGATACTCTTTATATTTCCCTCCCTTTGATATAGTGAAGTATTGTTGCCTTGATAAACCATGGAGGTGACCTTTTGATATCATTCTTCAAACTTCTGTCAACTGTCATCGTGGAGATTTATGGTCTTCATTTCACTTCTTTGCCTACCTTCTCAAACTTTAGGCTTTAGGGATTTTTCCCTTCTTAATTTATAATTTCTAGAAATCTTCAATTCATGCTTGGTTGGGCTGATGTGCCTCTGTACTTGTGGTATTTTGCATTGGCTCCTTGCTTGGCAACCCTTTTTAGCCAATCAGTCTTAAAAACCTTGATTATATTTGAACTTAGGCATGCCTTTTATTATTTGATATGAATGTCCTTTGTGATGATTTGGCCTCTCCCCTTACCTCCTTTTCTGCTGATATCCATCTCAATCATTCCTGTAGAAATGTTTAAGATGGTCAACTGTCTTTTTGCAGAAGTTGTGCTTTGACCAAGGAGGCCTTCCTTGAAGGTTTTTTGATACCTTTGGACAATCATGTATTTTCCTTATTCCTCTTTGATTGTAGCCTCTTGGCACAGGAAAAACAATGATTTAGAACATGAAAACAATCCTATGACCTATGAAAACCTAGTGACCTAGTGGGAGGTTTTTTGGACTTGGATTTTGGCTGAAAATTTGACTTAGGGTTTTTAGGTGTAAAACAGAGTTTTTTGAAAAAAATTGTGCATTGAAAACCTAAAAACTAATGACTTTGATTTATCTAAAGATCTTAGAAAGTTAGCTTGAAACCACCAATGCTTGAGGCACTTGGTGAATAGGGGAAAAGGTTAGGTTGCTTGGCAATCCAAGGTGTAAGTAGAAAGGTTAGAAAAGTCAAAACAGAGGGGTAAGGTCAGAGGTGGCAAGAAAAAAAAATTAGTGAAAATGAGTGGCATGAGCCCATGATGGTTCTTCTGGGAGTGATAGGCTAGCCATGATAAGATAGGATAGTAAAATAGTGAAAAAAATTGATCCTGAGGATAATGAAGGAAGTGAGATTTCTAGAACTCGCAATATTCATGAATTTTGTTTCCAGAAGTCTGGGATAAAAATTTAGTTATCTATAGAAAGCAAAAAAAAATTATTGATGACTAACAGAACTCTCCCCAAGGTCGTTCTTCTAGAGACATGAACTCTTTAATAGCTTCGTCCATAGGCAGGAATTCATCGAGGATATCTTTTGAAAGAACTGTGATGGGCTAGAGGTTGGCACCATTGATCAAAACCAAAGGAGTGTAGGGTTCAGATGTGATTTGGATGGCTTGGTAGGCCAAATATGCTAGTGATAACAACATATGATCTATGTAGGAATCAATGTCTGAAGGCGCTGGTAGGATCCACAGATTGATAGAACCATCTGATGTGGTGGATATCATTGTAATCATATGTGGAACCTCAGGCAGCGGGAGAGGAAAGCAACCCATCAGGGAAGATGCCTTCAGAAGACCGGTACCAATACTGACGTACGAGTCAGGAACACCTCCTACTAAGGGTACAATGCTACTTGGTAATGTGGAATAATCAAGGGTGAAAAAGGATAAATGATCCATTGTGACTATTTTCCCATCCAATGGAAAGAGGATGAGTCGGAAAACCTAAGAAACAATGGCAGTCATTGCGTAAGACCAACTGTGACCTAGCAATAGATTATAGTTGAGATGAATATCTATGACTTCCATGTCCACCGTTATTGTTTTCCCACTAAGAAAAATGGGAAAGATAGCAAGGTAGCCTTTTGGGAGGAAAGTGTGGCCATCGAAACCTTTAAGGGAATTCGACGATAGAGACAAAGGAGGAGAACCCAAAGCGAGCCAGCAAGTGGTTGACATAATGCAAGTTGAAGCACCTTCATCTATGATAGTGTGATGGATTGGTCTCCTTTTCGACACAACCTACACTTGGAATGCAAGTTGGTGTGAGAGGCGAGGTTTAAATTTATCCATGTCAAAGGTGGCTAGCGTAGAATCTTGGGGGGTCGATTCCACCAATGGCCAAAAGCAGAGCTTTCCTTTGCGCTGGACAAGTTTGCAATACTTCGAGAGCAGACATAGGTGACAGTGATTGCACCAAATTTTCTATAATGTTATAGTTTTGGGCAGCATGTGCAGAGGAGTTATGAGTCGTGCGTCGAAGTATCCCTTTGGGGGGACGAATTGTAGGGTCAACAGCAGGCCTTTCGATATGAAAATCATTGGGTGACAGTCTATTTGAACTGGTACCAAGTTACTAAGTATCAATTAAGAGATTTCCATAGAGTTTGGCTCATTTTTGGAGTTCAACACTTTCAATGCCATAAATGGCGGACAATCCTTAACAGGAAGAATGTGTACCACCATTTCCCCTTTGCAGGGGTTGGGGTGGATTTGCAACCATGTGTTTTTATTGCTGCTATGGATTAGGGAAGCGATTATGAAGAATGATATGTGTCCTCCCAGAGTCCTTGTTTGTAATAAAATCTGTGCATTCCTACAGCCGAGGACATTTGTATCTCAAGTGGTCCTCCACACATATTTCGCAAGGAAATTTCATGGGTTTCTTCTTTCCTTTTTTGGTCTTAGCAGCATTCTTCTGATTGGGATTATTCTGATTATCTGATTTATCTTCCAAAGAAGAGCTATTTTTCTTATTCTTCTTGTTCTTGCCACTAGGTTTTTTTGAAAATTGCATAGAATTTACCTCAGCGGTAGGAAGATTAGTCGATTGGTTAGGGGTCGTGGCAGCCAAATATTGTTGGGAGGTTTTCCCACTAAGCTATTTTATGGCTACACCAGAGATTGCACCAACGAGGCCATCGGGGTGGGCTCCAGGTTTTTGAGTAGCGGGAGGATTCAGATTACCAAGGGCATGGGGAAGTAAATCATATAGCATTCTAGATTGCGAATAGATCAGATCTAAATGATATGCGTAACGAATGGATTGATCTTCCATGACTGCACCAGGCAAACAAATGTCCTCAGCTAGGGTTGGTAAGAGTGAATTACAAAACCAATTTGATAAGAGATTATCTGGGATTGGCACTTTAAATAGCCTCCTCCTACGTGTCCATTCATGAATGTGATCGAAGATGTGGGTGGTGGTGTCTTGGTACAGCGAGGTTAAGAGTTCTGTGCCAGTTTCATATCTAATATGTAATTGGAAGTTATTGAGAAATTCCGTAGCTAAGGCACCAAAAGTGTTGACAGCCCCACATGGTAACTCAATGTACCATTTGGCAGCATTTCCTATGAGAGTGCGGGGGAAAAGTTGAAGCCAGATACTGTCATACACCATGGAGTTAGAAACAGACCATAGATGAAAGGTGGTGATGTGCATAGCTAGATCGTCCCCTTGTTTCGCGTCGAATTTAGGGATTTCAGATGGAATATTGTGTTGTACTAGAGGCCAGAGTGGGTTGCTGTTGATGGGATCATTGGTAAGTTTGTAGATGTCGGGGATGTCTAGAGCTGCCAAAAATGGAAATTGCATGTTTTCCCCCGGATCTAGCCAAGGAAGTATTGGCTGACCATTCAGACCAAAGGGTCTGCCCATCAATGTGTTACCAATAAGATAAGTAGGATTTTGTTGATAAAAGTTCCCTGTGGATGGGGGTGTGGGGGTGTATGGTTTTTTTCCATAGGCTATATTGTACTGGGGGGCGAACCGTTGGTTTCCCCTAGTTGTTACAGGTCAAAATACCTCCTCATTAGCTCAGAGGGGAAGAAAAATATGGAAGGAGTACAAAGACCTAAATTAAACCTATTTGTGCCAGGGTAACTCCTGTCTATAACAACACAAGAGCATTATAACGTAGCTAATCAGTGAATGGGCCTCGTTAGTGGCTAGGGAAACGCTCTGTTTACACTGGAGGGAAGCGTTACCCGTGTTTTAAGTTTGAATCGGGAAAAGCTCGCAAAGAATGATTTGAATCTCCGGCTTTCCCTCACAAGAGAGTCAGTTCACAAAAGAAACTGCAGAGCATCAGTTCATTATTGGTCATTTCTATAATAAGACTGAACTCCAAAGGAGGCAAAAGCATATAGATTAAAGAAACATCTAAGTTTTTTCCATTCGAAACTAGTGGAAAGAGAAGGGCAACAATGGCTTTCTCCTTCTCCTATAAGAAGGAGTTGAAGGCTCTTAATTGAGGGTCAAAGGATTGCTAAAGGTTTTGGCATACTTGTGGAATAGAGAATAGTGTTGCGTTGTGAAGGTCAAGAGTCAAAGAGGTTCCTGGAAAGCTTTTTGACTTTGACTTCTTCACTTGAGAGATAAGAGAGATTGGGATACTGAGGAGGGCTTGGTACAATCGGCGGTTGTAATCCTCCTTCTTTCAAAATCAATATAACTGTGTTCGTTTTGTCCATTCAATGCTTAATATTGTCATTATTGTTTGAATATTTACATAGTATGAAATGAATGGCTCAAATGTGTAGAAGTTAGTAGTTCATTATATATTGACCTGATTGATAGGATATATGTTATGTTAGAAATTACGCGGGTGCTTTGACTGATTGCAGGACTAATATTTGGAGCCGGTGAAGAAGGACTCTTGTTTCGCTACCTAGCACTCTCCAAGGGACTCCAAGATTGTCAAAGAGGTAATTATCTATCGCATTCCATTCAGTTATTGTAAGTTAATATGAACATGTTTATGCCATCTTTGTGAACAGCACAGCTAATCTTACTGTCTGCCTCGGGCACCGGAAAGCCCTGAGAGGGATATTCGAAAACCAAAAACCCAAGAAGTTTACCCTATAGCAGAATTGGCGACTCCGCTGGGGAGTTTCCCCATAGTTTCTGGACTATTATTTCCCTCCTCTTTTCTGTCCTCTGTTCACAGACCCTTCTGACCATTTTTTATGCCCAGTAGACATATTAAACGCTCAGAGAGTTCAATCCTGTTTCTGTTTGACCAACTGAAGAACTTTTCCCTGGCTAACGCTACCTCTATAGGTTGTCCAGTGCATTATAACGCTGTCTCTGTTCAAATACAGTGCGTTAGTCGCTGTCTTTACTCACAGATAGAGCGTTACCCAACCAAAACCTTGCTGTTCACTGCTGTGATGGTGTTTTAGCTGCAGAGTTTTTGGCCATCAGTACCTTTTGCTGACTGAATCCCTGTGCAGCTGGCATTTCTATTTGTTTCTCTTGTTTGAAAATCCAGTGTCCAAAGCATTTACTTTTTAAGAGGAAATTTTATTATTATTATTATTTTTCTGCATATAGCTGAGTTTATTCTAAAATTTTCAGTTCATAGACTGTTTAAAAGAGGTAGATAGAAGTCTGAATCTTTGAAAGTTTAACTGTGCTATTTTAATGTTAGTGCATGGATGTTTGAAAAGAAACCTCTCCCTGTAGAAACACTCTTCATCGAATTTAATATCTAGAGCATGTTTTGCATGGTTTCTTGAGTCAGAGTCTCATCACATTTCATATGTCCACTCCCCCTCTGTAAGACTAATAATCAAGTACACTAAGAATAAAGCGATAATAAAATCAATCAACTCTTTTTTGAACTCACACAAACAGTAGTTCAGGCTAGGATCTTCGGTTAGGACAGTGAGAAAACTACCCAAGATCTCAAAACTTGAAACTAGAGTCATTAGCGAGCGAAATCCTACTGCACTCATATTATCGGGACCGTTCCTTTACCAGAGCTCAGCGTGAGACAACACTTGGGTGCACAAGAAGTTAGCCCGCCTTCGACTGCATTCTGTGGGTGTGTTATATATTAGGGTTCCCTTCGGGGATGTCGAAACTAGATCGGGGATCTAGGTATTCTGCCCATATAGCACACTGTCCTTGACCGTGGACCCCCCTGATGATGTTTGTGATTTGAGGTATCTTTAGTGGCCATAATTTTTAGGGACTTACACAAGGTGACTGGGACGGGCTGTCCTGGTACCTGAAATAAATGGACCCACTCTATCTTTGGTCTTTAGGAGGGTACTCGTCTTCACGAGAGTGCTTGCACCTATCATCTGAGGTTTGGGCGAAGCTCTAGAGTGACCATAACTGTACTTTCAACCAACCCTCTCTGTATACTATTGTGATACTGGATTTCATCACCAGCGAACGGTAGTACTCAGACAGGGCACCATATTCTGGCTGCTTGCTGATTGATTTTAGAGAGTCCTTTTTATTTTTTAGGTGTGTGGTTACTGTCACTGAGACTTTATAATACATCACAATTTATTAAAATTTGTTAAAATTAAGCAGGTCACCGTGTTATCCCCCGACCCACGCCGTCTGTCTAGACGACATCAAGGTCTACCTCCTCTAACTATTGAGGAAGAACTGAACGTTGGTGACCCTGTGCCTTCCATGGAAGAGCAGTCTCCACTGACTAATCTTAATTTTCACATAGCCTCATACCAGCCGGAATTTCCGGAGGACCCTTTCATTGAAGGGGTTGTACCTCATTACAATCCTCCGCTCACTGATCCGTTGGGGCCTGTGATAATTCAGATTCCATCACGCCAAGATATGTCTTCGGCCACACCAAAATCCATTTCACCACCAGCATCCATTGGGTCGATGCCAATGGCAACCATCCCAGGTTCGCCACCATCCTCCCCGTCAATGGTCAGTTCTATGCCATCACTGGGTAACTCCATTAGTCAACATATACCTATTCCCAACCCTACGGTCATCACAACTGTCAGTAGCTTACCGAATCCTTCGGCATCTACTTCTACCATGACCACGTTGGGACCCACGGTAGCTCCTCCCACGAGTATGACTACTTCAGTACCTTTTAGTAACCCTTTCGGTTGGAACCCTCTGCTGAGTTCAAACCCCTTGGCCTCCACACCAGGGGGCAGTGTCACCAACACTTAGGTAGCAGGGAAAATTTCACTTCCTCTGCAATCCTTAGGACAAATAGGACAACCTATTGTTAATACTTTTCCCTTAAGTGGTTCAAATATAGGTGTAGGGTCCATACTGTTGCCAAACTATGCAAGTAGCATTCCTCCGGGAAAATCTATTGCATCCATTTGGACTAACCAACCCCAACCTCCATCTGGAATGGGAGGGCACTTTTATACTGGGGGCAACCAATAGTTCACCCCGCAATACAACATGCCCTATGGACAACAACCGTATGTCCCTACTCCTCCGCCTATAGGAATTTTTTACCAAAGTCCTACTTATCCTCATGGTAACACATTGATGGGTGGACCTTATGGTCTAAATAGTCAGCCCATACTACCTTGGTTAGATTCGGGGGCAAATCCACAATTTCCATTCTTGGCAGTTTTGGACATCCCCGATATCCATAAAATGTCTAATGATCCCATCAATCACAACTTTCTTTGGCCTCCAGTGCCGCATAAGATTCCTTTTGACATCCCGAATTTCGACGGGAAACAAGGGGACGACCCAGCCACACACATCACTACCTTTCACCTATGGTATATATCCAATTCCATGGTAGATGATAGTGTCTGACTTTGACTGTTTCCCCGCACGCTTACAGGCAATGCTGCCAAGTGGTACATTGAATTACCACGCGCCACCATCAATACGTTTGGTACTTTAGCAATGGAGTTTCTAAAGAACTTCCAACTACCAATTATATTTGAGACCGGAACGTAACTATTAACCTCGCTCCACCAAGACACCTCCACCCACATCTCTGATCACATTCATGAATGGAGACGTAGGAGGAGGCTAGTCAAAGCACCAATTCCAGATCATCTCTTAGCCAATTGGTTTTGCAAGTCCCTCTTACCCCACATAGCTAAAGACATTGGCCTTTCTGGTGCGGTTACAATAGATCAATGCATCCGCCATGCCCATCATTTAGATTTAATCTATTCGCAATCTGGCACACTGTATGATTTTCTCCCCCATGCCCCTGGCAACCCAAATCCTCCGGCTACTCAGAAAATCGGAGCTCATGCCGATGGTCTCGTTGGCACGATCTTTGGCGTAGCCACAAAACAGTCTCGGGGGAAAGCCTCCCAGCCATCTTCGGCTGCCACCGCCCCTCGCCAAACGACCACTCTTCCCACCGCTGAGGTAAATACGGTGCAAACCTCACAAAAACCTAGCGGGAAAAATAAGAAGAAAAAGAAAAAGTCATCTTCTTCGGAAGAGCAGTCGGATAATCAGAATAACACTAATCAGAAAAATGCTGCCAAAAATGACAAAGAGAAGGATAAACCCATGAAATTTCCTTGCAAAATCTGTGCGGAGGACCACTTGACATACAAATTTCCTCAGCTGCAGGAATGCACCGATTTTATTGCTAACAAGGATTCTGGGTGAACACCTATCGTTCTTCATAATCCTTTCCCTAATCAACAACAGCAACATCAACACATGGTTGACAATCCGCCACAACCCCATCAACGGGGCAATGGTGGTTCATATCCTTCCGGCGAAGGACCATCTGCCATTTATGGCATTGAGAGTGTTGACCTTCAAACTCGAGCTAAGCTTTATGGAAACCCTACCATAGATGTTCAAGAACCTGGTACTAGTTCCAATCCACCGCTGCCAAACGATTTGTATATAGAACGGCCTTCTGCTGACCCCATGATTCATCCCCTCAGAGGGACACTTCGACGCACGACTCATAATACCTCTGCACGTGCAGCCCAAAAATACAATATTGTAGAAGATTTGGAGCAGGCACCGTCAGCTATGTCTGCTCTCGAAGTATTACAAACCTGTCCAGCACAAAGGAAAGCCTTGCTTTCGGCCATTGGTGGAATAGACCCCCAGGATTCCATGCTAGCTATCTTTGATATGGAAAAGGCTAAACCTCGCCTCTCACACCAACTCGCATTCCAGGTGCAAGTTGTGTCGAAAGGGAGACCAATCCATCGCACTGTCATAGACGAAGGTGCTTCGACCTGCGTTATGTCACAAGCTTGCTGGCTCAATTTAGGTTCTCCTACCCTCACCCCGCCATCGAATTCCCTCAAAGCTTTTGATGGCCACAGTTTCCTCCCAAAATGATACCTTGCTAGCTTTCCCATCACTCTGAGTGGGAAAATGGTAAACATTGACGTTGAAGTCGTAGAGCACCATCCAGACTATAATCTATTGCTTGGTCGCAGTTGGTCGTATGCCATGACTGCCATTGTATCTTCAGTTTTACGACTCATCCTATTTCCATTGGATGGGAAAATGGTCACAGTGGACTAGCTATCCTTCTGCACCCCTGATTATGCCACGTTACCAAGTAGCACTGTACCCCTAATAGGAGGCTTTCTTGACTCTTACGTCAGTATTGGTACTGGTCTTCTGAAGGCATCATCCCTGCTGGGTTGTTTTCCTCTCCCGCCGCCATCGATCCAAAACACGGTTGCAATGATATCCACCACTTTGGGTGGCTCTATCGACCCATGGATCATTCCGGCACCTTCATATATTGATTCCTACGGAGATCAGATGTCGCTCTCACCAGCCGAGTTGGCTTACCAAGCCATCCAAACCGCATCTGAACCCTCCACTACTATGGTTTCGACAGAAGTTACAAAACTCCCTCCCATCAATTTTCTCTCTAAGGATCTCCTCAATGAAGTCTTGCCTACAGACGAAGCTATTTGAGAGATCATGTATTGAGAAGAACGACCTTGGGGAGAGTTCTACCATCACGCTTCGATGATTGACTCGGACGCGATAAAAACTGAAAGCCCATCTTTTGACCCACCTGAGATGGCTCCCTCCGCTTACACGACTGTCCAAACTATCGAGTCAGAAGGGAACATGGGTAATCTTTCTAAGACAATGCTCATTTATATCTCGGTCAAAACGGGTATCGTGGAAAATATTCAGATTGGAGCCGATTGCAATCCAGAGGAAATTGCACGCTTCACATCCCTTTTTAAGGAATTCCGCGATGTGTTTGCTTGGTCTTATGACGAAATGCCCGACATAGACCCTTCTATTGTCGAGCACGAAATCAAGATTTATGATAATGCCAAACCTGTTCGGCAATGTCTGAGACCTTTCCACCCGCGCAAAGCATCCGCCATCAAGATTGAAGTAGAAAAACTTTTGAACGCTGGTTTCATCTATCTCGTTCCTTTAACGGAATGGGTTTCCAATCCGGTTCCTGTTGATAAAAAACAAGGCACCATTAGAGTTTGTGTCGAATATCGCGATCTGAACGCCGCTTGTACCAAAGACAATTATCCTACACTGTTCATTGACCAGATTCTCGACGATTGTGCCAGATGCGAATCTTTCTCATTCATGGATGGATTCTCGGGCTATAACCAGATTGCAATAAAAAAAGACAACCAGCATAAAACTGCTTTCATCTGTCCTTGGGGCATTTTTGCGTATCAAAAAATCCCATTCGGTCTGAAGAATGCTAGAGCAACTTTTCAGCGGGCTATGGACTACACTTTTCATGACATTCGACATATTGTATAGGCTTACTTGGATGACCTTTCGGCCCATTCCAAGAAGCGACAGGATCACCTGGCTCATTTAAGAGAAATTTTTGCTAGGTGAAGATTCTACAATATACACTTGAATCCTCATAAATGCGTATTTATGGTCGAGTCCGAACGTTTGTTAGGTTTTATTGTCTCCAAGCATGGGATTAGGGATGATCCCGATAAGGTTAAGGCAATTGTTGATCTGCCGGCACCACAATCCATCCTTCAACTCCAAAGTTTGCAGAGGAAAGCAAACTTTTTGCATCGTTTCATCGTTAACTATGCCAAGATGACAAAAGGATTCATGCGATTATTGAAGAAAGGAACACTATACTTGTGGGATGACCAAGCTCAACGGTCATTTGATGCTTTAAAACATGCACTTGTTTCAGCCCCACTCCTCAGTGCCCCTGATTACTCACGCGACTTTCTCCTCTATCTGGCAGCATCACCATCCTCACTTGGAATGGTTTTGGTTCAAGTACACGATGACGACAGTGAACATGTGATTTACTATTTATCCAAAGGTCTAATCGGACCTGAATTACGTTATTCACATATGGAGAAACTTTCTCTGGCGGTAGTTTTTTCCGTCACCCGACTCCAACACTATATATTGCTGCGACAAACTATGATCATTTCTTTGTAGAACCCCATGCGACATATCTTTTCTAGACAAATTATTGGAGGAAAATATTCCAAATGGATCGTAGTCCTCTAGCAATTTGATTTGGTCTTCACGGCTGCCAAAGCAAAGAAATCCCTGGTCTTCACTGAATTATTATCAGATCTTCCCAGAATTGACCCAGCAGAAGTAGCTCACGATCCATTTCCTGATGAATCTGTGTACTTGGTCGATTCTTCGGACCCATGGTATGGAGACATTTTAGTCTACCTACAAACCCAACTCTTTTGCCCGACTCTCACGTCCGACGACCATCGTCGTATCCGACACCAAGAAAAGCACTACCTCGTGCTAAACGATACACTATATCATTGTGGTGTTGATATTATTCTCCGATGTTGTCTCACTTTCGATGAGGCGGAACACATTTTGAATGACTGCCACGCAGGGGCATGCGGTGGTCATCTGTCGGGCATAGCTACTGCCCAAAAAATCTTGCGTGCAGGTTACTATTGGCCCACTTTGTTTAAAGACTGTATTGCAGCGGTCCAAAAATGCTATCCCTGTCAAATTTTCACAAAGAAAATGCATGCTCATCCTGCCCCCCTTCATCCGGTTATCTCCGTCGGTCCTTTCGTTAAATGGGGAATTGACTTCATCACCTGCAATCCCGCTTCGGAAAATGGACACAACTACATCATAGTTGCGGTCGACTATTTTACGAAATGGGCCGAAGCCCTTCCCACTTTCAAGGCCAATGGCGAAACCGCCACTCTCTTCCTGTTTAATCAGGTAATCTTTTAGTTCGACGTACCCCTATCGATTGTCACAGATCATGGATCTCACTTTCAGAATCATATGATGACCGAATTAACATCCATGCTAGGTTTTCAGCAAGATCAATATTCGTCTTATTATCCTCAAGCTAATGGTCAAGTCGAAGCCGTGAATGGCGTCCTCAAAACCATGATTCGTCGATTCGTCGGAAACCATAAAACCACTTGGCATTGGAAGTTGTATTCCGCGTTATGGGCATATCGAACGTCAGTCAAAACTACCACAAACTTCACTCCTTTCCAACTTGCATTCAGCCTGGAGGCAGTACTTCCAATCGAGTGCGAAATTCCATCACTCAAACTTGCCGTTGAACTCCTGCCTGGCACCACCGCCATAGAAGAGCGCTTGCTCTCACTTGATCATTTGGACGAGACTCGTCAAGATGCTACACTAGCACTCAAAGCTCACCAGCGCCGAGTTAAAGCTCAATACGATAAAACTATCAAGCTTCGTTCTTTCCAAGAAGGCGATCTTGTTCTACTTTATGACCAGAAACATGACCTCTTGGGGGCAGGAACACTCCAACCACTCTGGCTTGGTCCTTACATTGTTACTAAAGCCCTCTCAAAAGGGGCTTACGAACTTCAGGACTGTAACGGAATTCCACTCGAGGAGCCCCGCAATGGGCTCTATCTAAAGAAGTAATTTGCCTAGTTTCGCCTTAGGCATATGCTTTGTAATTTTATGTATATAAGTTTTGCTTATTATTTTGATGTCTTCTGGATTTTTTCTTGGTTTTCAAGGTGTTTTTCTCATGTATAAAATTTTTCTTTCACACAGATGTCGTCGCTCCCCTTAGGATACGTGGGATATGCGGACGGTGCTAGTCGTCACACTAGACGCATTGCTTCAACTGCTTCGGTTCTCTACACTCCTGAGTCGGACCTTCTTGGTTCCGGGGGAATCTTCCTGGGTAACGCCACCAATAATGTTGCTGAGTACATGTCGGTGATCCAACTCCTCACGGAAGTGGCATCTCGTGACATCTCCAATTTAGTGGCCAGGTTAGATTCCCAACTCATCATTATGCAGTTAAACAATCACTATCGGGTCCACCATCCTGTGTTGTTACGTCATTTCTTAAGGGTACGACTTCTAGAATGTCATTTTCAAAAAATTACCTTTGAGCACGTTCCTAGAGAATTTAATGCATTAGATGATTCTTTGGAAAATTATGTGTTAGATTGGCATTTGTCACATTTATTTTTAAAGATTTACTCATGAGTACATATATTTTTATCACATTAAAAATACATAAAAATTTAAAAACACAAAATCGCCAAAAAATATATATATATATATAGATCATGTCCAGTACATAGTTACATCAAAAAATCTTCCAAAACTTGGGTGTTTTACAAAAATTTGGCTATACTAAGCCACACTCTGACACTAATACATCCGCTCCGCCAGCTAGGCCTGATGCTCATAGTAGCATACAACTGCTCTAGCTATCCTCCTCAGAGGCACTAAGTATCTCTCCGGCACACCTATAGTATGCCGATGTAGACAAACTAGAACCTCTCGCATAGGAAGGGGTGGTATACCCATACTCAGACCCTCCAGGTTTCTGGAGAGTTCATGTAAAACTTGGGCATAATCATCGTCGCCGACTTTCACATCCTCTACTGGTGCACCAACCCCGAGTAGCTGCAGTCCTCGCCGTGCATAGCGAGGGGCCCCAACTGGCCAGACAGGTGCCACATCTGTGTCAAGCAAACAAAGCTTCATGTCAAAACATAATTTTCACCCTACCTCAACAAAAAAATTACATAAACATTCAAAAGATAAAAAAACAAAGTACTTCTTTGGAAATTCACTGATCATCTCTTTCTTACCATCGAGTCCCCACTGGGTACCGGGAGGCAGGACTAACTCCGGATCACCTGTGAAGTTCATCCCTGCATAGGGATAATCCTCAATCATGATTATCTAGGAGCCTAGCCAATAAAAAAATCCATCATGAAAGCAGTGACGGACGGGACCCTCTCCTGTCCGCGGAAGCAAAGCTGCCCACCGAGCCTGCCTCGGCTCTCGTGGGCCAAATGGCGCTGTAACGATCCTGGGCCTCATCAATGGTATCCGCTCCAGTAAGAAAGAAACAACCAGTGTACCGTACTCAAACTCTCTCTGGGTATGGGTCTTACATGCGGTAAGTTCTGCTTGGACCCGACGGACAACTCCGTCACACCAGTTGAAAACCTGAGGTTGCATACAGTCCAGGGCTAGGAGCATCTGGGCCTTAGTGGCCACATGCTGACTCTTGGTGCCTTCCAAGCGAACAATCATCCATAAAATAGACCTCAGTGGTCTCAAGATCACTCGGGCGATCTGTATCCGGTTGCTCATAACCTGGGTGTCACGTATGCAATGTGCACGAATCAGATCAGTAGTGGAACATGGGTCAGCTCTGGACCCCGTTTTAGTTGGGTCTCGCCCCACGACATGATAGGCTGGTCAAAAAGTACACATCATCCTTTTCGATTGAAAGCTCATTGCCCCCAATCCGAAAGACATGGTGGCGTTCATCCCACTGCTGGATTAGCCACCTCAGGAGGTCCTCTTGACCCCTCATCAGTTCTAGGCAGGCATATTTTAGCAATCCACACCTGCAGAGAGCCAGTAAGCTTGTAGCATCCGTCACCATCTCTCGTTCTTCCCGTTCATGTTCTCTCTCTCGCCAGATACTCATGTTTAAACAGCTGAACACCTGCACAAACAACATTTTCAACTGATCAAAACTTGCCTGGACCACTTCAAAAAGGAAAAAATTGAGTTGCTAGAAAACACGGTGCGCCTAGCGCTGGCTCTAGTACAAAACAGAGCATGCTAACGCGGTATCCCCTCACGGGTTATGCACTTAATGCGTCTGTTATACTCCTGCCTCGTGTTAGGCGCAAACATTTTTCTAGGGCCTCGAAAATCTCTAATTTTGAACCAGCAAAAAGTAACAAAAAGATAATTAAATGCTAGCAGGAGGTTCTAGCTCTTACCTGGATCTCGCGGGAAGGAAAACCATTGCCCGGATTAACCGTAATCGTCAGCTGAAGTTTTCACCCCTTTCACCCCAGAGCTTCTTCACAAGCACCTCACACAGTGAAAATGAATGCCTTCTGACCTTTTTATTGCCATTTTTGGGGCACGACTCTCTTAAGCTAGTCAACAAAGTCGTGAATTCTCGCTACGCATGTGTCGCAACTTTTGAGATTTGGTACTGATGTTCTAATGAGCGGTCAAGATTTATATGCAGACATACTCATGTGATATCGAGCATTCTTTTTACGATATTTTTCTTGCTCGTTAATCCGAAAAACCTCGAGTTCCCTTCTTCGGACTCATTAAAATTATACGAAGTTGGCATCGAGCGTTCTTTTTGTATGGTCTTTTTCTTGCTCGTTAATCCGAAAAACCTAGAGTTTTGTTCTTCAGACTCGTTAAAATCATGAAGAAGCACTGAGCTTTCTTTTTAGGAATTTTTTCTCGCTCATAAAACTGAAAAAACCCCGAGTTTCCTTTGTTGGGCTCATTAAACTACCATGACAGAAATGATGGAGCCATTCTTTTCTCTTTTTCAAAGCTCTTTAAATTGAAAAAGTGATCGAGTTTTCTCCGCATGACTCATTAAAATTTCACGGAGGTGATCGAGTTTTCTCCACGCGACTCGTTAAAATTTCACGAAGGGCACCGAGTTTTTCTTTGTTGGACTCGTTAAAATTTCATAAAGAATACTGAGTTGACTCTGTCTCCTCGTACTCATAACAAAATGAGGTAGACGTCTATCCAACATAGATCTCTCACTTTTCCGGTTTCGATGGACTAACTTACGGAAAATGAACTGTTTCAGGCTTACTATTATCCCTTTGCCGTGCCCGGTTATCAAGACATGACAAAGGTACCCCAATGGAGTTGTCTTTTATGATATTTTTTAGACTCTCTAAACATGAAAAATTCACCGAGTTTACTCATCTAGACTCGTTAAACCTAATCAGATGGGGAACAGAGTTGTCTTTCCTGACATTTTTCAGACTCTCTAAACATGAAAAATTCACCGAGTCTACTCATCTAGACTCGTTAAACCTAATCAAATGGGGCACAGAATTGTCTTTCCTGACATTTTTCAGACTCTCTAAACATGAAAAATTCACCGATTTTACTCGTCTGGACTCGCTAAACTTAATAAGACAGGGAAAAAATTGGACAAAATGGATACTACCTCTGTTAGATTTTTAAAAAAGGTTGATTTGGCAGCAAAATTCTTGAACATGGCACTTCCCAGAAAAATCTTTTGCAGTTAGCCGAACCCTACCATCTATAAGTATTAGCCTTCATTTCCTAGTGTCCCTGCACCGATAAAATCCTAACACACTCTTTGGTGTTCATCAAGCTTCAGCTGCCGAGTACCCTGCTAGAGTGCCTTCTATTGTTCAAGCAGATCTCACTATCTACTACTCCTGTTATCAACCAAACCGTTCATTATGCCAGAAATTATTTTTCGTCTGACATTCCCATTCACTCTTCATTATCTCAATCATAAAAAAAAACATTTGGTTTCCATTTCGTGTTGACTGATGTAGGACGCCTTAGTGCCTACCTTTCGACAGATCTCTTCCTATCGACTTCAACATCTTATCTAGGAAGTTGATCCAGAAACCCATCAGTACCCGGATACTTGCAGACATCAGTGGTAGGTAGTCCTATGTTTGATCAGGGGTCTTCATCATTGGCTCCTGGTCGAATGATTCTACGAGTGTTCGACTTCAACTCATTTTATTCACACTGGCTAGATTGTACTGTGCATCTTAGGGACCATCATCATTATCGGTGGCCACCTTCACGTCTGTTAACGATTTTCATTATCGACTGGTAATTAGACGATTTCTCACATGTTCGACGACAACTCCTTCATTCACATGTTGAGGAATATGCAGTTTAAGTGAATCGACGGTCAAGACGTTGGGGCAAAGGCTACATCATTTAAGTTGTGTTTCCTTCCCCAAGTTGCGATATTGTTTATGGAGACAGCTTCTTCAGCCTGATCCTGTTATGACAGACACTTCCACATTGTGCCTATCGATGGACAGATTCTTCATATCTATACTCTAGAGAAATCATGTTGTTTAAGCTATTGAGCATGGGATATGCCCGACTCAAGGCAAATACTATATTTTCTGACATATGTTGTTGTTTTAGGTTTTCCTCAGTCTTTCAATCTCTTTATCTCTACACAAATTATAAAGTATTTTGGCCATCGTCTTCGTCTCTGACCTCACACTTTAGGGGGCATCTGTTACAGGTCAAAATACCTCCTCATCAGCTCAGAGGGGAAGACAAATATGGAAGGAGTACAAAGACCTAAATTAAACCTATTTCTGCCAGGGTAACACCTATCTATAACAACACAAGAGCGTTATAACATAGTTAATCAGTGAATGGGCCACATTAGTGGCTAGGGCAACGCTCTGTTTAAACTGGAGGGAAGCGTTACCCGTGTTTTAAGTTTGAATCGGGAAAAGCCCGCGGAGAATGATTTGAATCTCTGGCTTTTCCTCACAAGAGATTCAGTTCACAAAAGAAACTGTAGAGCATCAGTTCATTATTGGTCATTGCTATAACAAGACTGAAATCCAAAGGAGGAAAAAGCATAGAGATTAAAGAAACATCTAAGTTTTTTCCATTCCAAACTAGTGGAAAGAGAAGGGCAACAATGGCTTTCTCCCTCTCCTATAAGAAGGAGCTGAAGGCTCTTAATTGAAGGTCGAAGGATTGCTAAAGGTTTTGGCATACTTGTGGAATAGAGAATAGTGTTGCATTGTGAAGGCCAAGAGTCAAAGAGGTTCCTGGAGAGCTTGTTGACTTGGAATTCTTCACTTGAGAGATAAGAGAGATTGGGAGACTGAGGAGGGCTTGGTACAACCAGCGGTTGTAATCCTCCTTCTTTCAAAATCAATAGAACTACGTTCGTTTTGTCCATTGAATGCTTAATATTGTCATTATTGTTTGAATATTTACATAGTATGATATGAATGGCTCAGATGTGTAGAAGTTAGTAGTTCATTATATATTGACTTGATTGATAGGATATATGTTATGTTAGAAATTACGCGGGTGTTTTGAATGATTGCAGGACTAAGATTTGGAGCCGGTGAAGAAGGAATCTTGTTTCGCTGCCTAGCGCTCTCCAAGGGACTCCAAGATTGTCAAAGAATTAATTCTCTATCACATTCCATTCAGTTATTGTAAGTTAATATGAACATGCTCATTCCATCTTTCTGAACAGCACACCTAATCTTACTGTCTGCCTCGGGCACCGGAAAGCCCTAAGAGGGATATTAAAAAACCAACAACCCAAGTTGTTTACCCTATAGCACCAGTGTAAAAGCTACCCCCCTGTGAAAATGGATTTTGGGGTTGGTTTTCCCATACGGATCCGATAGAGCTAGCTAAAGGCATACTACTATTCACATAGTTAAGCAATTACATAGACCCTACATCGGAAGTTTGACCGCTCAAAGGAACATCATTAACAATAGGTTTTCATGATTGTCTTAATGACTGTAGGGGTATCAAAGTGCCCCCCGTCATATGTGTGTTGGTGACACTGCTCCCTGGCATGGTGGCCAAGGGGTTTGAACCCAACAAAGGGTTCATACTGAAAGGGTTGCTAAAAGGAACCGAAGTAGCCCCGCTTGCGGGAGCGGGAAATATGGGTCCTGGTGTAGTCACTGTAGTAGCAGATCCCAAAGGATTCAGAGGTCCATTAATAGTTGTGGTGACTGCAATGTTGGGACTGGGTCTAGGCTGGCTACTGGGGTTGACGATCATTGGCGTAGAACTGAGTACCAGCGGGGAAGATGGTGGCAAACCTGAGTTGGTTACCATTGGCATCGACCCCATGGGTGTCAGTTGTGAAACAGATGTTGGTGTAGCCGAAGACATATCTTGGATTGGTGTAACCTAAACTAACACTGGCGCCAACGGGTTAGTGAGAGAAGGATTGCAAGGAGGTATGACTCCTTTATTAAAAGGATCCTCTAGAAGTTTTGTGTGATATGGAGCTATGTGAAAATCAGGGGTTGTCACTAGAGACTACTCTTTCAAAGAAAGCACGGGCTCATCGAGACTCGACTCCTCCTCTGGTGTTAATGGAGGGAGACCTCGTTGTCATCAAGACAAACAGCGAGGGTCGAAGGACACCACGATGCTCTGTTTATTTTTAGAAAATTTTAATTATTTGTGATGTATTATAAAGTCTCAATGATAGTAACCACACATCTAAAAAATAAAAATGAAAATATGACTTTCTAAAATCAATCAACAAGCAGCTAGAACAGGGTGGCCCCATCTAAGTACTACTGTTTACTAGAGATGAAACCCAGTATCACAATAGCATACATAGAGGGTTAGCCGTAAACATAGTTATGGTTACTCTAGAGCTTTGCCTGAACCTTAGAAAATAGGTGTAAGCACTCTCATTAAGACAAGTACCCTTCCAAAGACCAAAGAAAGAGTAGGTTCATCTATTTTAGGTACCAGGACAACCCGTCCTAGTCACCTCGTTTAAGTCCCTAAAATTTTTGGCAAATAAAGATACCTCAAATCGCAGACATCATCAGGGGGGTCATGGTTGTAGATAACATGCTGTATGGGTAGAACACCTAGATCCTCGATCTAGTTTCGACATCCTCGAAGGGAACCCCAATATATAGCATGCCCACTAAATGCACTCAAAGGTTGGCTACCTTCTTATGCACCTTGGTGTTGTCTTGCGCTTAACTCCGCTGGTAGTGGAGTGGTCCCGATAATATGTGTAGTAGGATTTCACTTATTAGTGATTCTAGTTTCAAGTTGTGAGATCTTGGGTGATTTTCTCACTTCTCCTACCCCAAGATTCTATCCTGAACTACTGTTGGTGTGAGCTTTGAAAAATTTATATGATTAGTTTTATTATCGCTTGATTCTTAGTGTACTTGATTATTAGTCTTGTGGAGGGGGAGTGGACGTATGAAATGTGATGAGACTTTGACTCAAAAACCATGCAGAAACATGCTCTAAATATTCAATTTAATGAAGATTTTATTCTAAAAGGAGAGATTATTTCAACATCCATGGACCAAAAATTCAAATAACATAGCTCAACTTTAAATATTTAGACATCTATCTATCTTCTCTTAGCAACTTTTTAACCAAAATTGTTTCAGAATTAATTCAGCTAAGTTCAAAAAACTAAAAAAAAAATTCTTCTTCAAAAGTAGATGTGACTAACATTAAATTTTTAAACAAGAACTAAATACCAAAATGCTAACTGGTAAAAAAGTACAGGGATCCATCAAGATAAACTAATCTGATGGCCAATAACTCCACAACCAAAGGGAAACACAACAGAGGTGTAAACAAAAAATTTTGGCTGGATAACACTGATAAGCAGAGGCTACAGAGCGTTAATATTGAGGCTAACGCACTGTATCTGAGTAGAAGCAACATTATAATGCACTAAAATTCTTACAGAGGAAGCGTTAGTTAGGGTAAAGTTGCAGATATGGCTAAGCAGGTTCTAATATAGAGTTTGTAAGCTTTTGAGATGATTACTGAGCATATAAACTAGTCGGAAGGATATGTGAATAGAAGGAAAAAGATAAAGTCATAGGAAAAACCCGGAAACCCGGGGTTTAATCCCTAGCATAGTCTCCAATTCTGCTATAGGGCAAAATTCTTGGGTGGTGGTTATTAGATATCCTTCTTAGGGCTTTCCAGTGCTTGAGGCAGACTGTCAGATTAGCTGTAAAGTTATAGAGATACTGCATGCATGTTCATACTAATATATATAATTGACAGAGAAAGATGGTAATATTACCTCTTTATGGACAACAAATCCTATGGAGAACTCCAAGCAGTGAAGTAGAGATCCTTCTTCGCTGGCTCCAAATCCAGATCCTGCAATCAATCAGAGCACTCACGTCATCTCTACAACAATATAGCTTCTTATTGATTAAACTAGCATATAAGAAACATAAAACAATATAGATATAAGTCATTCATATCATGCTACATAGAATATTGAAAAAAAATTGTGACACTGATGCATCGAATGGAAAAAAAGATATAGTTCTATTAATTTATGACAAGGAGGATTGCAAGCATCATTTGCACCAAGCCCTCCTCAATCTCCCAATTCCTCTCTCTCCTTCTCTATCTCTGAGTGTGATGATGCTCAAGGCAGAAATCTCTCAACGAACTTCACCGATATTCAAGCCTCACACTACAACAATGAAATCGCTCTCCAAATATAATCAAACCTTCGACCATAGACCAAGAGCCCACAACTCCAATTTATAGGAGATGGAGAGGACATACCTTACCAAATCTATCAACATGTTCAAATCGGGAAAGATCTAGATGTGTCCTCGCTTTTCCTTGCTTTTTCCTTCCATAGGAGTTCAATTATGTTTGGAAATTCCTAATAAAAGGTTTGTGCCATTTAGTTTCTATTTTGAACTGATTCCTTTTGAGAGAAAGCTGGAAATGCTAGTCAGTTTTCTGAAAGATATTTCCCTTTTCACATTCAAACACGATTAACGCTTCCCCTTGGGCAAGGCAAAGTATTACCCTAGGCATTAACGCTCCCTTTTCATAGCTTAGGTGCGTTATAACTCTACCTAGTTATTTCTGAGGCGCGTTAACTTGGAAAAATTGGGTCTTGTCTAGGAAATTTTCTTCCTTCCATGTTATCTTCTCCTCTGAGCTGATGAGGAGGTCATTTGTTCTGTAAAAATCTCGTACTTTATCCACTGAGGAAATCTTAGAGGAAGAAGATCCTATATCTCCAACAGAAGGAGTAACCTTTTTCACCTCTACAGGAGAACAAATTTTAGCTGAAGAATTAGAAATTTCTAGTGGAGAGGAAGATGAAGAACCTTTCTTCAAAATATCATTGATAGAAAAAATAGAAGAAGAGAAGTTAACCTTACAAGTTGAATCTTATATCAGCTTTGAAGAATCTATAATTGCAGGAAGAGGAGAAGAAGGGGAAGGAGAAGGAGAAATTCTAAATGGAGAAAATGTAATATATGGAGGAGGAGATAGAGATAGAGGTAGAGGAGGAGATAGAGGAAGAGGTAGAGGAAATGCATAAGGAGGTAGAAGAAATAAGGTAATTGAGAGTTCTTTTGGATTCCGTATAGTTGATGAAGATACAAATGCCACAATGAAAAATATCTCACCTTAGATACTTTAAAAGCTCTTTTGTTGAAAGCCATTAGAGATGAGTGGATAGACATCCTTAACATGATGGGGAAGGGGGAAATCTATCAACTCCCATTACCTGACATTGGGGAATTATGTATTCATCTCTCAAGAGGAAAATAAAAAACTGGGAAAGGTCCAAGAGATCCTTCTTTTGCTAGGGTAAATAGATCTGCAACTGGAATGGTGAGTAGGGCAGAAATTGGAAACATGCTTGATGAATTTAAAAAAAACATTTTAGGGAGTCTTAGTGAATAGATAAACACCCTTAAGCTACAAAACAAGCATAAAGCTGAGATTGACACTTTAACTATTTTCTGTCCCAAATGCAGAAAGAAGCATGCTTTAAGAGAATGTTCTCTTGATGCAAAAGTCATAATGACTTGTATGATTTGTTCAGAAAGTCATGAGACTAAGAGTTGTCCTTCAATTCCTTGTCTTAAGGCTATTTTTAAAGAAGAAACAACTTCAAATCGAATGGAATATCTTTGCTTTGCCTCTAGAAGACCATGGAAGGGGCCACAAACTCAAATTTTTAATAACCAAATGTATACTCAGCCCCCACCAAACTGGAATTATTGGCAGCAACCTTGGCCTCAATCTCAACCTTGGGCTCAAGGAATGAAAAATCCCTATGGAAGATTCTCTCAATACTATCAATATCCTCCATCATATCCAAACTATCCTCCCCAACAAATTCATCAACAAAATCAACAACCCCAACTCCAAAACCAAAACCAAAATCCACAACTCTCACTACCATTCCCTTAGAGACCAAATCAACTACCTTCGCAACCATTACCAAACCCCAACAATAAAAATCCTCAGAATACCTATATGATATAAGGACAATAATTTCCAACCTACATGATTACTCCTCTAGATCTTAATGATGCCCAACTTATATCTGGAAGGATATTAGAAAAGAAAAAGCCTTCTATAGTCATTCAAGAACAAGACAATTCTGAGGAAGATTCTTTACAACCCAATAAAAGTTTTGAAGAAGGAACATCTCTTAAAAACCAAAATTCTAAAACTGAAAAACAAAAAATAGCCAATAAACTCAACTCCTATCATATAGCAACCATCAATATCTACTTCTACACCTCCTTTTCTTGTGTTGTACATATTTACTCCTCCCTGTGAATTTTGGCCTGCTGCCTCATTTGAATCCATTTTAAATTTCTGTCGTGGCCTAAAACCTCATGCTTCAGTTTGATATTATTATCTCTGCCCGAAAGTATGCTTTACAATGGTCGAAAACCCAAATTTAAATATATCGGGCCCCAGTTCTGAAATCTTAGCTCCCGTGCTTTGGCTACCACATGACCTGAGCCCAAGAACCACAAGCCAAAAGATAGGGGGCTTATCATTCATATTCCGGGCGTAGTCATGGCCGTCCGATCAAGATAGATCAGCAGAGCAGTGATCGTTTCACGTGGAGGGCCTCGCGCGTAGGAAACCGGCGGTATAGTCCCGCACCGCTCCCACCGGGCAGGCGATATTCAGCATGAGAACGTCGATTCCATAGATCAGGCGCCGCGTGTCCCGAGTATGGTTTCTGAAACCACTCCCCCGCGCGTTAAAGATCATACTGTGACTGGGTAGCGGAATTTCTGCACGCCGTCTGATCTGGCGATGTCAATCCAACAGCGGACATCCTCCGCCGTTGCTCCCCCTTTTAACCCCTGACTGCCGTGACCTGCGGCCCACCATCGTGTCGCTCCCGTCCATTTCTAGCCGTTGATCCGTGTTTGTAATCCGACGGTCCAGAGTTCAGTCCCCTCACATGTTGACTCCGCCACATCACCCATCCACCTATCTCCCGTACGTCCACGTGCTTTGGTCTCGTACATCCGTAAGATTCCCTCACGCCATATATATATGTGTGTTTATATGTTTTTATTCGTGTTTGTCGTTACTCCTTCCTCACGTCCAGACTGTGTTACGTAGAAAGTCCGCATTTCATCTATTTGTCAAAACCTCCACTGTTTTTCTTCCGCCACCCTGTGTATTTCTCCCGGTCGATCATGTATCCATTGTCCCCGCCTCCATCTGTGTCAGTTTTCTCTAATATTTTGTGGGTTTTGTAGATTTCAAGGTAATAGAAAGGGCGTTTTTAATTCATGGTTTCCGTTGCAGAGATTATGAGAATTTCAAGAGTAATATATTGCTGGCAAAATTTAAAGAGGAAGCCGAGGGTAGGTGGTAGAAATGATCGCCATTAAAGAAGACAAAGATGTGGACCTACAGAACCCTCCAGAGAAATTCACGACGCATTAAAGATCCAGGATTCGAATCCAAAATCAAGGGCCGAGAGTACAGTACAGAATTGCAGACTACCTTAGGGCTCTTACGGCAGCAGATTTTTCCTCCGCAAAAGGTAGAGCATTGTATATATTTTATTATTTATGTCTTGTATAAAAGGATATTTTCATCTCCCAGCATTTATTTCTATAGACAGATTGTAAAGTACATTTATTTATAGTTAGTCATTCATAGTGTGGGCGCGAATTCTTTCTGCCATTTGATTCAAAATAAGTCATTAAATGTTTTCTATCTACCCCCCTCCTCTAGAATTCTCTATCTCATCTATAAAGGCCGAAAAAGAAGACATTGTAAGGGTTCCAGAGTTCTATCAGCAAACTGTGCAGCGAAAAGGCTTTTTTATACATTTTGTAATATTTCTGTATGAAGGTTCAGAGCCCGTAGGGTCTCAGTGAGGAGGAGTTATAACTATATTGAGGATTCTGGTCTTTGGTATCTCACAGTATGTAATTTCTCTTATGTGTTAATACAATATCTTTTTCATGCCATTTATCTTCTTGTATCATGTTCTAGAATGCGAGTGGCTCACTAGTTTGCAGAAAGGATTCATCTTCATTGGTGCCCTTTCTGGAATTAGTCAAGCGCTTTAAATAGGCCTAGTCATGATATACTGTTCCATGATCACCTCTTCCATATTTTCTGCTATATTAGTTGCATGAGGAGGGTGCTTTTAAAACGCCATTGTCATATAAGGATTCATAGACTGGTATGCCCTTATGTGGTTCTGTTGTGTATCTGGGTATCAGTCTCATGTTAACTAATATCTTATTTTTATTTCCTCACTGCGCTCACTTCTTGATGCTTGATTTATGTGATATATTATTTGAATTGGCCCTCTTTACAGTAAGCGGTCTCTTAACTGTCTGATGCCTTTATATTGGAGTTTTACATGATGTCCCTACACTGTTCTTATCTTTGTACCAACTTCTGAGAGAGATTGGTCCCATTCAAAACTAATTTCCTTGTTCAAAACAAGAGATAGTAAGTGAGTTCTTGGACTGACAACCCAAACTATATAAAGGGCTCCTTGCTATATTAAGATGTCCTAGGCACTGGTCTATGGCAACTCTAGACTGTCTCTAGGGGGGTGACAAAATCATCCACAACATCTTTCTGGCGCCATTGCCGGGGAGCGAATCCAAGAATATCAGTTTCCCTGGGTTTCGAAAAATTGTTTTCACTCTCTAATTAGGTGAGCACAGAGAGTTGAAGAGTTGCATATCTCTCACCTTGGCGACTCCACTGGTCTTTATTTGATAAATTTCATTGGTAGTCCTGGCTCCTCGAAAGCCGCATTTGAGTTCAGATAAATCTCAGTCGAAAGCATCTTACGTGTCTGACCCAGAGAAGATCATTCATAAAAGAGTTTGGAAGGAGAGGAAGTCAGTTCGTGCTGAAAACCCTGAATATTCCATTGAAGATTATCCGCCCTCTTCTTCTCAAGAAGTTAGAACAGAAAATCCCGAGTTTTACTCAGAAACTCCGCGTAGAGGAAGTGCCTGGATTGAAGAAGAATCTCATCCTGCTTTCGAGGCTGAAGAAATTAAGGAGGTCACAGAAGTAGTTGCGGTTAACCGTGAGTTATTCCCATCCACACCTCAGGCTTCTGTGCAATATATTCCCATCGTTATTCATACTCCACTTCCTTCTACTCCTCTCCCTTCATTTGTATCTCAGACTGTTGTACAACCCCCACCTCCTCCAATGGCCAATGTTCCTGCATTTCTTTTGAACAAATACGCCCCACTGGCCTTGCCTCAAGTGTTAAATGATATGCCACAGGATTACCTGAAGATTCTACCAAGATTTAATGGTGAAAATGAAGTTGATGCTCAGAAACATCTTGAGACCTTCTGCTCTTTTGCAGAGAACTTAAATGTTGAACATCTGGATGTGGTCTTGAGATTATTTGTGCAATCTTTGGAAGGTGAAGCCAGAAAATGGTTTAAGACATTGGGGAACCATTCAATAACCACCTGGGATGTTATGGAGAATAATTTTCTCAGGAAGTGGGGAGAAAAGAAAGATCACGGTCAATGTCTCACCAAATTTAATACAATGAAGAAGAAACAGAATGAAGGGGTTTCAGACTTTATTAAAAGATTCAATAAGTTATATCTGAGCCTGCCTCCTGAAATGAAGCCCTATGAAACTGCTGCCAAGATAATTTTTATAGCAGCCTTTGAATCTAATTTCGGCTTCTCGTTGAGAGAAAGGAAACCTGCCACTTTAGATGATGCACAATCAGATGCTCTGGAATTAGAAGCAAACTTTGTCTCCACTAGGAAACTAAAGGGAAAAACTGAACAAGATATTAGGAGGAGAGGCAAAGAAGAGATTTCAGCTTCTAGTCAGGAAAAAGATTCAGATAAAATGGATGAAATAAGTAAAATGATAAATAAGATGGTTAAGCTTGAACTGGAAGCAAAGAATGCAGCTCCCAAGAACTATTATAATGCTCCAAACAGAGGATATAATCCTCAGTACAGAAGGCCACCTTTGCAGATATTGCCAAGAGAAACGAAAGAACAACAAGACTAGGTACCTCATCCCTTGTACCTAGAAGGACCAGCAGATGACTCCACTAGAGATGCAGCTTATCGATTAGAAGATTCAAATCTGGATTTTTCAAATAATGATGATATGGAATGCCCATTACAAGACGAAGACGAAGAAGCAGAGATCGATCATTACTGCAAGCAGTTTTCTGATTTCATGCAAGCACAGTTCAATGTCAAATATGATCTCAGATCTTCAAGAAAGAGGACCAGAACTCAAGACGAAGAGGAAGAGCCACCTCAGAAAGAAGCATCTGTTCAGAAGGAATCAACAACGAAGAAGAATGCAGAAAAAGGTAAGAATCCTCTTCAAAGTACTCCCTTGCAGCCTAGTGATCAGATTCCTTCCTCTTCTAAAATAGTTAGTGTTGGAACACCTAATCCTACATGGGTAGGTGTGGAATATGAAAAGTCACAATGGAGTCCAAGTGACCTTGGAATGAGAAACCAAGAGTCACACCATTGTACTATAAATGTACATCTTTGTATAATGGAAAATAAGAAAGCCTCACGCTTATCTTTCATTGTGTGTTTAGTCTCTTGTGTGTGTGCTCATCTTTCTCATACACCATGTGTGTGCTTCAACATGGTGTTTAACATGGCACGTAGCCAAGTTATCACGACCGTTTCAAATTGAGTGAGCCATTTGTGTTTATGGCTCGTGCATATCTGCAAAATTGCTGATATTTTTGCAAAGCATTCGCATCTTTCCCGCAATGTTGATTTCATGTGCGCATTTAGAGATTTGTTTTGAAGAAAACATCATTCGAAATCGTTAAAATACTTAATTGGTTTGAAGAAGGCATCACCGCCCATCCGAAGGTTTTCATTCTAATTTTTCCTGCACTGCCTTTATTTTGCTTTTGAAGAGTCACGAATATCGTTTTAAAGTGAGGTTTTGAAGAAATTTTTTTGGTTTGGGCAAAATTTATGTATTTCTTCAGCTTGAAAAATTTTATAGGCCTCGTAGTTTTTACCGGCAAAATTTCACATTTCCTAAGAAAAAAAAAAATCTCTCGCATTTTGTCCAATACTTTGTCATTACTAGAAAATTTCTGCAAACTGCTATTGTATTTCAGTGCTTGAAATTCTGCAGTTGCCCTGTTTTGAAGACATTTGTGAAATTTCTGCTCTTATCTCTGCTCTCTGCTGTTATAAAAAAAAAAATTAAAAAAAAAACAAAAAAAAATTAAAAAATAAAATAATTTTTTTTTACTGCTCGTGGCCTTTCGGCCTTCCCCACATCTCTGCCCTTCGGCCTCCTATCCTTGCACTCTGCACCATATAATATACCCCTTCTTTTAAATACAATATGCCCTTACCTTAACACAATCCCTCACAACATACTCCACTCTAATCGCTCACCCTACGCTGCCCCCTCACACATCGATTCCCAACTCAAACGCTCAGTCTTCCCACGGCCTTTGGCCGCTCCATGTGCTCTTTGAATTTCGATTTTCTAATTTTTAGAAATTTTTAAAAATTACTCCCGCTCTTCAATTGCAATACGCCTCACATCCCACAATCGAACCCACGGCCCCTTATCTCTCCACCCGCCTCACCTCACCTCACAAAGTCACTCCACGCCCCTACCCCATCGTGCCCTTTCCCAAAACCCTCCCCCTCACTTCGAACTCTCCCCACCCTCCTCCTCTCAACACTCGATACTCTCTTTTCCATCTTAATTTTTTATTATTAAAAACCTCCTTCCCTTTTTAAATTAATCACTTACGTAGATGCATTCTCATTTTAATTTTAAAATCCCCACTTCCCTTTTTAAATTAATTCCCCCCACCATATATTATCCCTTCCCTCATTTAAAATCTGCTCCTCCCTTTTAAATAAACCCCGCTCCCATTTTTATAAAATTCTCACCTCCTCCCTTTTTTAAATAAACCCCCCTCTCATTTTTAAATTCCCTTTTCCCATATATTATTAATTCTCTTTTTAATATTCCCTCCCCACCCCCATAAAAATTTCCCTCTTCATTTTTTAATTACCACCATCCCTTTTAATTAATCTCATTCCCTTTTATTTTTAATTATTTCCATTTTTTTAATTAATTTTTAATTAAAAAAAAAAAAATGCAGCAGAGAGAGAGGAAAAAGAGAGAAGACAAAAACAAAAGAAATGAAATGAAGAAAATGGCATATGAAGAGCAGATGGACTATATTTAGAGAAAATTGCAAATTTGACATTGTGTGATTTGTGGCATATACAAGAGGGTGTTTTTATGAAGAATTTCACATTTGAAGACAAGTTTTCCATCATTGAAAACAACTATTTGAAGGAATTTTCAGCTGCCTTAAAGGCCTCTTGCACAAGTGTTTTGTTGCACATTGTATTGAACTGACATTGTATTGTGAGTGGAATTTGCATCTTCATTCATAATCAGTATTTGAGTTGATGGATTGTTGATTGCCCTCCATCATTTGAGGAGCAGATTTTGTACTTTGAGATTTCCATAGTTGGAAATTCTTTGCAGTCATTTGTATTTGTTGAATCATATTGTACACGGGTGCATTTTCGGTTGAATCCGACACCCTTTCATTTTTTGAGCCTAAGTTGTTGAAATGGCCAAAATCAATGAGGCATTAATGTTGTTGAATGACCTCATTCATTCAAATGTTGATGACATGATAAAAATGAGCAAGGATGCTCTTTGTAAAATTCACAATTGTTTGCAAGATGCACATGAAAAGATTGAGTTTTTGCAGTTGGAAACTCAGCTTCAGCAAGATGAACTTCAGCAAAAGAGTCACCATTCTGAACCTGTTTCTGTTCAGAAGATTGTGAAGGACCCTCATCAGAAGAAAGAAGATAAAGTTGCAGTTGATTCACATTCAGTTCCTTGCACTAGAGCAGATTTTCATGCAGATGCAGCAGTTCAGCCTGCACTTCCTAAGCCCATCATCAGACCTTGGGAAGAGCTTGTCCACAACAAGCACCGAACTGGTCTTCGATATGACAAGGATGTGTCCTTTCATATTCCAGACTACACAAAGCCCATCATATTTCAGAGTGCCGGATTCATGTATGACAGTTCACCTGCAGCTGTTCCAGATCCTGTTCCACAACAACATCAGATTGAGAAATGCCAACACTGTGATCGAGTTGGTCATATGAAAGATCACTGTTTTGATCTTCATCCATGCAAGCACTGTGGTCGGCACACCCATTCTTCAGACAGATGCTTCAGAAACAAGCCTCCTGCAAGAACCAAGATTCATCTTGGATGGATCGCTTCTTGGCAATGGGCATCAACAGCCAAGAAGATGTTTAAGTCGCATGTCAAAACATGTTCACGGATATTGAGCAAACTTGCAGTTGAGTTTTCGCCATCATCTCACCTTGTCCCTGACAGGGGGGAAAATGGTGGTCATGTACAAGCTTCGACGACAGATCAAGCGAGCTTGAGCCACAATCTCTCATTCCATGTTCAGAGTTGTAGCCAACAGTTCAAGCGAGCCTGAGCCACAATTCGTCATTCCGGATTCAGAGATGTAGCCAGAGACACGGATGCCCATGAGCATACCTTCGGTTGGTGGATAACCTAAAACCATCATCTTTGGTTGGTGGATAACCTAAAACCATCATTTTCAGTTGGTGGATAACCTAAAACCATCATTTTCAGTTGGTGGATAACCTAAAACCATCATCTTTGGTTGGTGGACAACCTAAAACCACCACAGGTAGTAGACCTCCCTTCTTTTAGGTCGAAGGTCTCCCTTTTATATGAGGGACAATTCCTCTAGCAGAAGCCTTCAGCTTCTTGCCAGTTTTGGAAGAGTTCCGGGAACTGCAACATGTATTGCGTTCCAGTGTTTGTGGTCATCCTAAAACCACCTATTTTTTCCAACATTTCAGAGAGTTGATTCAGCCAAGTGCTGCCATGTATATTTGCATATTGTATTACAACTCTTTTCTTGGACTCACACATACCCCTTCGGATTAAGGGGGGATGTTGGAACACCTAATCCTACATGGGTAGGTGTGGAATATGAAAATTCACAATGGAGTCCAAGTGACCTTGGAATGAGAAACCAAGAGTCACACCATTGTACTATAAATGTACATCTTTGTATAATGAAAAATAAGAAAGCCTCACACTTATCCTTCATTGTGTGTTGAGTCTCTTGTGTGTGTGCTCATCTTCCTCATACACCATGTGTGTGCTTCAACATGGTGTTTAACATTCCTCCTAATGTTGAGCCAGTGTCAAAAGAAGTCAAATCTTCAGTAGAAAATAAGGATTCAAAAGAAGCCATGATAGAAAAGCCCACGTCTGCTTTCAATTTGCAAAAATAACTTGAGAAGATTAAGATTCTCGTCCCTCTGACTGAGTTATTAAAACAGCCTGTATATCAGTCTCAAGTTACCTCTTTTATACTTCCTCCTGAAATACCAATTGCACCCGATAGTCTAAATCTTCAAGAAGAAAGACCCATGGTAGTCTTTGGCCCACATGTCGAGGAGGTGGACCCTTCTACTCCCCCCTTTTATGTGTCTCTAGTCATTCATGACCTGCTGTTACATAACTGTATGCTAGATTCTGGGGCTTCCCATAATCTTATGCCTCTGTCTGTCATGGAACAACTAGGGCTGCAAATTACAAGACCATATAAAGATTTATATTCGTTTGATTCCAAAAGGGTTAAGTGCCTGGGGATGATTAAAGATTTAGTGGTCAATTTAGCCCAAATCCTAGCAAAAAGTGTGGTCATGGACATTGTGGTCACTGACATCCCAGCTCACTTTGGCATGCTGCTGTCAAGGTCCTGGGGTACAAAGATTGGGGGATCAATTAAGTTAGATTTAACATATGCTACTGTCCCAGTCTTTAGAGGTCAAGAAAGGAGGTTGTACAGGGAGACTAGATTTGTTAAAATGGTAACTAAGGCTTATTGCTCAGAGAACTCTCCAGTTTATAACAAAGAGGGATACTTCTCATGTTTGATTTTGGAAGAAAATCAAAATTATGCTCATGAGCCCCTCTTTGATCAAATCCAAGCTGAGAAGCCTAAAGGAGATCAGGAATCAGAAATATGGACTTTGCATTTTGATGAAGCAAACTCAAGAGAAGGCAATGGAGCTGGGGTATTATTGATTTCTCCTACAGGAAAATGGGTGCCACTGTCCTTAAAATTAGAATATGAGGCTACCAACAATGTAGCAGAATATGAAGCATTATTATTAGGACTGCAAACAGCCAAAAACATGGGGATCCAATGTTTAAAAGTCTTGGGAGACTCTGAGCTGGTGGTGAGACAAATTAAAAATCAATGCCAAACTAAGCATCCTCGGCTCAGGGCATATAGAAATGAAGTATGTGACATGATAGAAAATTTCTTCTCATCATTTAATATACAGTTCATGCCCCGAGAGCAAAACAAAATAGTAGATTCTCTCGCTGTAGCTGCCAGTACATTCCGTCCTCCTCAGAATCCACTTTTAAGATATGAAGTGGAGGTATGGTACAGACCATCCATTCCAGATAACATAAAGCACTGGCAGGTATTTGAAGATGATGAACAGATGAAGAGATTCATGGAGACAGTGGGGGAATTCAAAAATATGGAAATTGATGATAACGAGGAGGAAGAAGCTGAAAATATTGCAGAAAATAAATGGGAAGAAAAAATAGCAGGAAATAAAGTGCTGCAGCTGAAAGGAAATGTTATACCTAGAGGGCTGGTGCCTCTAGAAATATTATTTAACAAAGATGATATTCCATTGCAGCCTAGCAAAGTAACAGAAGAAGATCAAGTAGGAGATTTGAATTTGGGTACTTCTACTGATCCCAAAATTGTCAAATTATCCAAAAGAGTCCCAGAGGATTATAAAGATAAATATTTGAAGTTATTTCAATCTTATAAAGATGTTTTTGCCTGGTCCTATCAGGACCTAAAAACTTTTGATGTAAATATAATGCAGCATAAGATTCCACTGAGGGAAGATGCAAAGCCTTATAAGCAGAAGCTCAGACAGATCAATCCTCTGCTACTTCCCTCCATTGAAAAAGAAGTCAAGAAATTACTAAAAGCTAAGATAATTGTGCCTTTGAGGTACTCAGAATGGATAGCGAATCTTGTTCCTGTTCAAAAGAAAAATGGAGAAATAAGGCTGTGTGTGGATTTCAGGAATTTGAACAGAGCATCTCTTAAAGATAACTATCCACTGCCTAAGATGGACCACATCCTGCAGAAAGTAGTGGGAGCATCCAGAATGTCAATGATGGATGGTTTTTCTGGTTATAATCAAGTGGTTGTTTTCCCAGAAGACCAGAAGAAGACTGCATTTAGTACGCCTTGGGGAACCTTTATGTATGCCAGGATGCCATTCGGATTAATTAATGCAGGAGCTACTTTTCAAAGGGCAATGGACATAGCCTTTGTGGGAGAACAAGACAAGTTTTTAGTGGTGTATCTTGATGATATCACTGTGTTTTCAAAGAATGATGATGAACATATTGAGCATTTAAGAAGAACTTTTGAAAAGTGCAGAAGGTATGGCCTATCCCTCAATCCTCAAAAGTCTTTGTTTGCATTAGATGAGGGAAAAATTTTAGGGCACATTGTAACAAAGGATGGTGTGAAAATAGACCCTAAAAGAGTTGAAGTAATAAACAACATTCCTCTACCCAGGAATAAAAAGGAAGTATAGGTGTTTCTGGGCCGAATTAATTTCCTAAGAAGATTCATTCCTAACTATGTTGAGATAGTTAGGCATATAACTAATATGTTGAAAAAGGAGAATGAAGTAAAATGGTCCCAAGAGTCTAGAGATGCATTCGTAAGGATAAAACAGGCATTTGCTGAAGCTCCTGTGCTAGCAGGGCCAGATTACAAAAAGCCATTTATGATTTTCTCATTTGCTTCCCCACACACAGTTTCTGGAGTATTACTGCAGAAAAATGAGGAGGGATATGAAAAGCCCATAGCTTTCTTCAGTCAAGTGCTTTATGATGCTGAACTAAAATATAATATACTGGAGAAGCAGGCATATGCCCTGGTAAAGTCCCTTAAAGCTTTTAGAGTTTATGTTTTGCAATCTCATATTACTGCATATGTTCCCACAACTGTTGTTAAAGACATTTTGGTTCAAGGAGACAGCGAAGGTAGAAGAGGGAGATGGATTGCAAAAATCCAGGAGTATGATTTGGATATAAGGCCTACTAATTTGGTCAAAGGACAGGGACTTGCCAAGATTTTGTCAGAGTCTAATCATCAGGCCTTGGGCATTAATCTATTTATGATAGCAAATGAAGAATCAGAAAAAGAAGAAGAGCAGCAAGCACTGGAGATGGCTACTGAAAAGGTACATATGAAATATTTAACTAGTCCTTGGTACAAAGAAATTGTTGAATATCTTTTAACACTTAGCTGTCCTCTGAGCTGTGATAAGATAAAATAAAGAGCTGTGAGAATGAAATCTCAGAAATACATGATTGCTAATGGACAGCTATATTGGAGAGAACCTTCAGGTATATTACTGTTATGCCTCACAGAAAATGAAATAGAGAACATATTGACAGAATTCCATGAGGGAATATGTGGAGGACATTACAGCTGGAGGGCTACAGCTCATAAAATCTTGAGGGCTGGTTTCTACTGGCCAAAATTGTGTACAGATACTTTTGCCTGGGTCAGAGCATGTGACAAGTGCCAAAGATTTGTCGAAAGACAGAAACTAGCAGCTATGCCCTTGATCCCTATTCATGTAAATGAACCATTTCAGAAATGGGGATTAGATTTTATCGGAGAAATACATCCCCCATCGAGTGGCCAATATAAATGGATACTAACGGCCACAGATTACTTCACAAAATGGGTGGAAGCCATACCTACAAGAAATGCTACAGATGTTGTAATAATGAAGTTTATGGAGGAAAATATCATATCTAGGTTTGGCTGTCCTGCTAGAATTGTAACTGATAATGCACAAGCTTTCAAGTCTGCCAGATTTGTGAATTTCTGCCAAAGGTATAACATCATCCTGACTCATTCCACAGCATACTATCTGCAGGGAAATGGTTTAGCAGAATCTTCTAATAAAACCCTGGTGAGAGCCCTGAAGAAAACAATCAGTGAAAATCAGAAGAATTGGGACTCTCAATTAAAGTTTTCTCTGTGGGCGAATAGAATAACCAGTAAAAGAGCAACAGGAAAATCTCCCTATGAGCTAGTTTATGGGAAAGCAGCTGTGTTTCCTGTGCAATTGGCTTTGCCAGTGGCACGTTTTATGCAGGAGAATCAGGAGGAGCCAGATGACATGATAAGAAGGATTAATCAGCTGGTAGAATTGGAAGAAACACGGAACCAGGTAAGTCAGAGATTGATAGAATATCAGGAGAAAATGAAGAATGTTTTTGATCAGCATGCAAGGGACATGAATTTTCAAGTTGGACACCTGGTTCTCAGATGGGATGTTCGCAGAGCAAAAAAGGGGAAACATGAAAAGTTTGATCCGTTGTGGTTTGGGCCATTCAAAATAGCGAAGTTGGGAAGAAACAACACCTTTTATTTAGAAAATCTACAGGGTGATTTGTTGGATGCACCTGTGAATGGCCAATTCCTCAAGCCCTTTTTTTCAATTCTGACCCAGAATGGCAATGCCCGATTGTATATATTGTATATAAGTTGTTTTGATTTTTATTTTTACAGAGAAAAGAATAATGATAATTACCTGAAGAAGGAGCGCAGGGGAATTAGAAAGCAAGATGAAATATTCCATGGTCTGCGTGTTCTCGACATGCCCGAGGATGAACATGCAATCCCCAGATGGAGCCGATGCTGTACATATTTACTCCTGCCTGTGAATTTTGGCCTGCTGCCTCATTCGAATCCATTTTAAATTTCCGCCGTGGCCTAAAACCTCATGCTTCAGTTTGATATTATTATCTCTGCCCGAAAGTCTGCTTTACAATGGTCGAAAACCCAAATTTAAATATATCGGGACCCAGTTCTAAAATCTTAGCTCCCGCACTTTGGCTACCACATGACCTGAGCCCAAGAACCACAGGCCAAAAGATAGGGGGCTTATCATTCATATTCCGGGCATAGTCATGGCCGTCCGATCAAGATAGATCAACGGAGCAGTGATCGTTTCACGTGGAGGGCCCCGCGCACAGGAAACCGGCGGTATAGTCCTGCACCGCTCCCACCGGGCAGGCGGTATTCAGCATGAGAACATCGATTCCATAGATCAGGCGCCGCGTGTCCTGAGTACGATTTCTGAAACCGCTCCCCCGCGCGTTAAAGCTCATACTGTGACCGGGTAGCGGAATTTCTGCACGTCGTCTGATCTGGCGATGTCGATCTAACGGCGGACATCCTCCGCCGTTGCTCCCCCTTTTAACCCCTGACTGTCGTGACCTGCGGCCCACCATCGTGTCGCTCTCGTCCATTTCTAGCCGTTGATTCGCGTTTGTAATCCGACGGTCCAGAGTTCATTCCCCTCACCTGTTGACTCCGCCACATCACCCATCCACCTGTCTCCCGTACGTCCACGTGCTTTGGTCTCTTACATCCGTAAGATTCCCTCACGCCATATATATATGTGTGTTTATATGTTTTTATTCATGTTTGTCGTTACTCCTTCCTCACGTCCAGACTGTGTTACATAGAAATTCCGCATTTCTTCTATTTGTCAAAACCTCCACTGTTTTTCTTCCGCCACCCTGTGTATTTCTCCCGGTCGATCATGTATCCATTGTCCCCGCCTCCATCTGTGTCAGTTTTCTCTAATATTTTGTGGGTTTTGCAGATTTCAAGGTAATAGAAAGGGCATTTTTAATTCATGGTTTCCGTTGCAGAGATTAAGAGCATTTCAAGAGTAATATATTTCTGGAAAAATTTAAAGAGGAAGCCGAGGGTAGGTGGTAGAAATGATCGCCATTAAAGAAGACAAAGATGTGGACCTACAGAACCCTCCAGAGAAATTCACTCCGCATTAAAGATCCAGGATTCGAATCCAAAATCAAGGGCCGAGAGTACAGTACAGAATTGCAGACTACCTCAGGGCTCTTACGGCAGCAGATTTTTCCTCCACAAAAGGCAGAGCATTGTATATATTTTATTATTTGTGTCTTGTATAAAAGGAGATTTTCATCTCCCAGCATTTATTTCTATAGACAGATTGTAAAGTACATTTATTTATAGTTAGTCATTCATAGTGTGGGCGCGAATTCTTTCCGCCATTTGATTCAAAATAAGTCATTAAATGTTTTCTATCTACCCCCCTCCTCTAGAATTCTCCATCTCATCTATAAAGGCCGAAAAATAAGACATTGTAAGGGTTCTAGATTTCTATCAGCAAACTGTGCAGCGAAAATGATTTTGTATACATTTGTAATATTTCTGTATGAAGGTTCAGAGCCCGTAGGGTCTCAGTGAGGAGGAGTTATAACTGTATTGAGGATTCTGGTCTTTGGTATCTCACAGTATGTAATTTCTCTTATGTGTTAATACAATATCTTTTTCATGCCATTTATCTTCTTGTATCATGTTCTAGAATGCGAGTGGCTCACTAGTTTGCAGAAAGGATTCATCTTTGTTGGTTTCCTTTCTGGAATTAGTCAAGTGCTTTAAATAGGCCTAGTCATGATATATTGTTCCATGATCACCTCTTCCATATTTTCTGCTATATTAGTTGCATGAGGAGGGTGCTTTTAAAACGCCATTGTCATATAAGGATTCATAGACTGGTATGCCCTTATGTGGTTCTGTTGTGTATCTGGGTATCAGTCTCATGTTAACTAATATCTTCTTTTTATTTCCTCACTGCGCTCACTTCTTGATGCTTGATTTCTGTGATATATTATTTGAGCTGGCCCTCTTTACAGTAAGCGGTCTCTTAACTGTTTGATGCCTTTATATTGGAGTTTTACATGATGTCCCTACACTGTTCTTATCTTTGTACCAGCTTCTGAGAGAGATTGGTCCCATTCAAAACTAATTTCCTTGTTCAAAACAAGAGATAGTAAGTGAGTTCTTGGACTGACAACCCAAGCTATATAAAGGGCTCCTTGCTATATTAAGATGTCCTAGGAACTGGTCTATGGCAACTCTAGACTGTCTCTAGGGGGGTGACAAAATCATCCACAACATCTTGAAATATTACAAGTTGATAGAGTGGTAGAAAAGCATATGATGTTGCCTAATTATGATTTTCTAGATGAATTAAAAAATTTCTATATCAAAATCCTTTTGTTACAAGACATTAAGGAGATTCCAATTCTAGCTAAAACAATAAAGGAGTTGAGGATGAAGAAACGAGGAAGAATAACAAAATAAATAAAAATAATTGAGCTTGTAGGAAAAATAGCAAACATAATGATGGGAAAAATTTCCATTTAAATATATTTAGATCCAGGAAGTCCAGTTGTAAAAACACATATCAATGGAGTTGAAATTCCAAATACATTGATTGATTTAGGAGCAGCAATAAAAATCATGAGCAAACAAACCATGGAACAACTCAAGCTTCCTAATCTTATTTATACACCTACATTACTACAATTAGCAGATAGATCAGTAATCAAGCTAGATGGTGTGTTAGAAGATATTTCAATGTCCTTAGATTCTTGGGAGTACCATGTTGATTTTATGATCTTAACCCCTAAGAAAAATCTAGGAGGACATCCACTTACATTAGGAAGACCTTGGTTGGCTACAACTGATGCCTTCATTTGCTGTAGATCTGGTGACATGTATATTTCTGATGGTAACTCAACTAAGAAATTCACTCTATATCCTCCAGCAAGAACAATCATAGAGATAGATGACATAGAATGGATTGATGATGAAAATGATATACAACCTCTCTTTACTATTTCAACCATTAGTGAAAATAGTGAAATCTTAAATTCAATATAAAATTTTGAATCATCCCCAGAATATGAACATGATCAATTTCAAGAAAAATCCAATATTGAATATTTTTCATCTAGGTAGTTGTTGCTTTATTCTATGGAAGAGTTTGGTAGCTCTAGAGTTGAAATCTTTCTAGGGAAAACTTTAAACATAAAAAATAACTTGGAAAAAATACAAGAAGAAAAGCTAATCAAAACATTACAACAACATTCTTCTGCATATGCATGGGAATACACTGACATGAAAGAAATTAGTCCTAAGACTTGTATACATTACATCTACATTGAGGAAAATTGTAAACCTATCAGACAACCTCAAAGAAGGGTGAATCCAAATCTTAGGGAAATTGTGAAAGAGGAGTTGCAAAATTTGCTAAATGTAAACTTCATTCACCCAATTTCAGACAATCAGTGGGTTTCCCATTTAGTGATTGTGCCTAAAAATAATGGTAAATGGAGGGTATGCATTGATTATCGAGAATTAAATAAAGCTACCCTAAAAGATAAATTTCCTTTACCCTTTATAGATGAAGTGTTGGATACATTAGTAGGTAAGAAGTATTTCTCATTCCTCGATGGTTTTAGTGGTTACAATCAAGTTTAGGTAGCACCTGAAGATCAAGATAAGACCACATTCACCCGTCCATGGGGGACTTATGACTACTGAGTACTCCCTTGTGGATTGTGCAATGCACCTGCAACATTCCAAAGGGCAGTACTAGGAATTTTTTCCGATCTAATACATGATTGTGCAGAAGTGTATATGAATGAATTTACAGTTTATGGGAAAACATTTGACGAAGCTTTAGAAAATTTGGAAAAGGGTCTTAAAAGATGTAAGGAAGCAAACCTTTCACTAAGCCATGAAAAATGTTTCATGATGTTTACAGAAGAGATTGTTTTAGGAAATCACATTTCAGAAGATGGAATTAAATTTGATAAATCTAAAGTTGAAGTCATCTCCAAACTATCAATTCCAAGTTGTCAAAAGGATGTTATAAATTTTCTAGGATTCACAGGATATTATAGAATATTTATAGAAAATTTCACCAAAATAACATCCCCACCCTTCAAACTACTCACCAAAGGTTGTGAATTTAGTTGGAATCCGAATTTCTAGTTAGCATTTGAGACTTTAAAATAAAAAATTTCTAAAGCACCCATCTTAAGAGGTCCAAATTGGAAACTACCTTTTCACATTTCAACAATTGCTTCAGATACAACTCTAGTAGCTATATTAGGAAAAAAATATTTGATCCCCTATGCCATCTATTACACAAGCAATAATTTGACTCCCACAGAGTTAAATTACACTGTAACTGAAAAGGAATTCTTAGCTTTGTTCATACTATCAACAAATTCAGACATTATATAACAGGCTATGAAACCTTTGTTCATACAAATCACTTTGCAATTAGATACTTAATGAATAAAACTATTACTAATGGTGGAGGTACAATATGGTTATTACTCCTGCAAGAATTCAACATTAATGTTATAGACCAAACTGGAAAACAAAACACAGTTGCTGATTTCTTGTCCAGAATTCAAAATATCAAAGATGACACTCTAGTTGAAGATAAATTCCTTGATGAATATATTTTTGCAATAACTACTCAGACTCCTTGGTTTGCAGATATTTCCAATTACTTAGTTACAAGAAAATTACCTTCACATTTTCTTTCTAGAGAGAAAAGAAAAATTATTCAAGTAAGTGCAAGATACTCATGGATTACTAATGAATTGTATAAGATAGGTCCAGATCTCATTATTAAAAGATGTGTTCGAGAAGATGAAATGCCTGAAATTCTTAAAACCTGTCATGGTGAACCTTGTGGTGTACACTTTGCTGACAAGAGGACAACCTATAAAATAATTCATTTAGGACATTATTGGCCATCCATCTTTAGAGATGCCAAATAATATGTCAAAAGGTGTGACAGCTGCCAAAGGGTAGGGAAACCTACTCCATCAAATGAAATGCCATTAAAACCTCAGGTACTCATAGAACCTTTTAAAAAATGGGTGTTGGATTTTGTTGGACCTGTCAATCCTCCATATAAAAAAAAGAAGTATATTTCAGTATGCACTGATTATGTCACTAAATGGGTAGAGGCTAAAGCATTACCTTTTTCTAATGAGAGATCTATAGTTAATTTTCTTTTTGAGGATATCTTTACTCGTTTTGGTGTTCCAAGAGAAATTGTGACAGATCAAGGATCTCATTTTACATCTACGGTGGTGAAAAGGCTCGTGGAAGATTACAATATCAAGCATAGAACGTATACTCCTTATCATCCATAGGAAAATTGTCAAGTTGAATCTACCAATAAAGTGATTGAAGGAATTTTCACTAAGACTATACATCTACACAGAAGAGATTGGACAAAAAGGATTCTTGAAGCCTTATGGGCCTACAGAACTACATGGAGAAATGCAACCGGACATACTCCCTATGAACTTTTTTATGGAAAACAAGTCCTATTCCCTATATATTTTCGGATTCGAACCTTCAAGATGGTAGTCCAATTGGGACTTGATTTATCAGAAGAACATAAACATATATTGGAGCAACTCAATGAGCTAGATGACATCAGGAAAGATGCAGTTCAAATAACCAATATAGTTCAGTAGCAAAGAGCTAAATGGCATGATAAGTATATCAAGGAGAAGAAGTTTCAAGCAAGGGATTGGGCACTTTTGTTCGATTCAAAATTCAAATATTTTCAAGGAAAGTTTTAGACTCATTGGCTTGGGCCATATGATACTGAAAAAGTATTTGATAATGGAGCAGTGAAGATAAGGACAATATATGAAGAAAATGTACCTCTTCTTGTGAATGGTCATTGGTTGAAGATATATCATAAACCAATTTCAAGAGAGGATTTTATCGAGATTTTCCGAGATAACATTGATATGAAGTTGGTGAAGAAGAATTCCTCTTCTTCACTAACTTAGCTTTTATTTTTCCTATATGATAGTGGGTAAAACCCACAATCCCTATTTACTCAAAATTTTAATCTCAATGTTGTGCATAAACTGCCTTCAAATTTCATTGCCCAACCAGATACACAATCTGGGCAAACTCAACATGTTCTAATTTCTTGATCTGGAAAATTAATTAAAATTAATCTGGAGCTTTTAATATCTCAAATCATGGATTTGAGATATTAATTCAACAATTCTCTTATGTTTATAACCCCATCAACAATCTAACTCAGATTCTCTTCCCCGAGCTACGCACCTAACAATGCATCTTCAGAAATAAGATCTCAAACTGGAAAATTACATAAGGTGGAAGTCTCACTGTTCCATCAAGGTTATAAAAGCCTCCAATGCTTATAACACACCCTTTCATTAAAATCCTGACACTTTGTTTTCATAGGCGAGAATCATGCAATAAACCCACTTTATCAAATTCCGATAACTCAAAACCTTTAGCTTATAGAGTCACGACATATAAGTTCGTTTGGACTTTACTAAAGACCAGCGCCGAGTATCACATATATAAGCGCTCACTTCTTATATAAATGGTTAATTGACATTAAGACCTATGACCATCAGTAAATACATAACACATATGTATTACTCCACGCTAGGTTGAACTTTTATAAAGCACGACCTTTTTTTTTCATATAGTACTCAAGCCCAGTTATCATTCGAAACTCATGCACTTATATGTAATCAACAATATTATAAGAAACCTTCACACTATATTCAAATATTACCATATATAACATTCGCCCATATATAACCTGAATTGAATTGAGGTCTAATGTCGCCAACGAAACCTTGGGCCCACGGTTCAGTTAACATATCGTGCGCATCTTTGAAATCTTATCGCTTCAACTCCGATGATCGAACGGGCATAAGTGAGTATCACAATTTTTTTGGTCCGAGCTTTAATGCTCCAAATCTACGCGATGTGAATGGTATTGAAAAACCACCCAAATACACGTGTCCATCGCTGAAGTATATTGCGTTATTATTCGCGACACAACTTACCACCCTTGCATTCATGCAAAACTCATGGTATTTTCTCCCGAAACCACTTCTCTAACTCCGGTATCTGAACAGTGTTTTAACTCGGATTTTCACTACATTTTTGGTGTGTTTCTTCACTTTTTCTTCCGCGCTTGGTGAGGGGAATTGACATCGTCGATTCGGTCCAATCAGAAAATGAAACACCAGTGTTCTGTCATAATAATACTGCTCCACTAGACAGGAATTAATCACAATTAATACACTCAAAACAACAACGTCTCTATTCCTTTCTACAAACTCTTATACGGGATCATCACATTTGCTTCACTCGCAGGGAACATGAAATTCAATGGCAAACAACGAATCATAAGGAGATGTTCACGTGGGGTTTATTATTCCAAATCCTACACAAAGAGTAATACCTAACGCCTTCGATTTCTCCAACTACATACAATGCATTATAAAACCCAAATAACAGGTTATGTCAATGCATTCTTATACCATTGTCTATTGAATTCAAAGCCATTTACACAGAGACTGAGCATGTTAATTTCAAATTCCAAACCATTCTCACGCATACCATGTAGGTCAAATCCTTATCACAGGGTTCTCACCACAGAATGTACAGGAAACTCTTACCTAATTTACCGAGTCCTACTCATAAAGGGAGATTAAGGCATTTTCACACAGGAACAAATCAACGAATACGCAGATAATACTGTAACAGTTTCTTCATTTATACAGTGAAGTTACTTACAAAGTTCTGGCCATATATTCGATCAATTGGCGTTTCTAAAACCTATTCTCTGCAGATCTCTTGTACCCTCTACGCAACCCTATGCAGGTCTGTCTAGACTATGCCTCAGAGACTTATTTTATACAACTACTACACAGAATCAATTCCGATTCTTTGATGACTAGAAAAACTCTCCAAGTTCCTACAGTTCTAAAATTAGACTATTTCCTAAACCGAAACTGAAACTAAATCTCTTCATATGCTCACTAATCATTCGAGCATTTACATTTTTCTCCAGATCTAACTGAAAATCACTCAATTTATTCAATAATTACATGAGCAAGTAAAATATAAGACCCCCTATGTCTATCTATATACAAAATATTGTATTGGGCCTAATGCCCCTGCATCAGACTCCCCAGGTTAAAATGGTTCATGATCTCCTAATCATGTGCTTTCATCTTGGTCTTCCTGGATCCCACACTTTGGTTTGTAGCTGATCATCTGCTGCAATATTCTTCCTTTGCATTCCTCCAGGCTTCCATATTTTATGCTGTAGCTTTCCACTGGCTGCACTTTTACATCCTCTTTCTATTTTTCTTTTGCTGCTACTTCTTTTTTTCCTTGTTGTTGTCTTTTTCTCAGACACTCTCACCATCAGATTTCTCATAAATTCAATCTCTCTATCTAATCTGTCTTCTGACTGTTGAGTTCTTATCTGTTGAACTCTTGCTGAGCCCTAGCTTTCCCAATCCTTGCTCTTGCTGCCAATTGTTTATCTCCTGCTGTAGTTCTAGCTTTTAATTGCTGAGCTCTTGCTTGCTGAACTTTTACTTGTTCAGTTCTTACTGCTGCCCTAACAGCCACCCAATCATCCATACCCTCTTGTTCTCTGCAATAGTAGAACTCTCCTTGATTGTCACTCATGACAATTTATTCCTTCTCTGTCTTCAACAATTCCTTGGACTGGTATTTAATTTGCCAGCCACTGTCATCATCTCTTCTCTTTTCATGGAATAAAAACCCCTTAGTCCTTCTTTCAGCACCTGCAATCATAAAAAAAACACCAAATTTATAAAGCCTTTGTGTCTCTTCCTCCTCTTCGAGCAACACTTCAATTTGTTGCTCCAACATTCCTTCCAGTAACACTCCAAGCTGTTGTTCTGCTAATTCATTCTCTTCTCTAAATGTTTTCTGCAAACAATTCAACCATTCATTTTTCACTTGTCTCACATCATCAATATGTTGTAATTTGAATTCAGCATGTTCTTCTTCTTCTTCCTGGGCAATCTTTAGAAATTGCCTTCCATCCTCTTGATTGATTCTTCTAATCACATCAAGTTCTTCAAACACTGCATTTTCACCTTCTGTCAGAGTAAAAATCTGATTCTCTATTGTTGTAGCAGCCCCAAAATTCTTCCTTACAGTCTTCCCTTGGCTATTCAGGCAAGCCAACTCTTCTCTGCCACCAACATAAACAAATTTCTACACATGAGATATGACTATCTCATCTTCATTCAAGACAACTCCAAGTGATGGATTGTCTTCTACAATCCCTATCAACACAGCCAATTCATTAGTTTCAAAACCCCAAGACCCAATGGTCTCAATTGATGATTCAATCACCAATTATTCTATATCTTCATCCCATTGTGTCTTCACATCCTGCAATTCCCAATTCTAAAATTGAGGTTTCCTCTCTTGCACAGGATCCTGCTGATTCAGCAACTTAATTTCCTCATTCCATGGATTAAAATCTTCCACAAAATTCTCCTCCTCCTTCAGTTGACTGCCCAATGGTGTCAATTCTCCTTCAGCATTAGCAGAATCTGCATTCAAAAAACAGTTGTCAAAACAAAAATCACAAGGCCTCATTTCCTTTCTCTTCTCTGACAGCATCTCAGTATGTTGTCCTAAAATTCCTTCCTTCTCCATTGGCACATCAGTATGTTGATTCCAATTCTTCAAACAATTCTTGAGACTGTCAATCAGTCTCTCCTCTGCATCACCCTCTTCAAGGATGTCTCTCTGCTCTAGTTCATAAAAATGAACTCTCTCATTCTCAATCTTCTCTGTCCTTACAATCTGAACACCTTCTCTCTGTGTTTTTGTCCTCTGCTTATGCCACAATCCTGGCATCTCATCCGAGGAAACATTTTCACAATCTTCACAAGTCCAGTTTCCTGCTGTCACTATCGCTTCAGCCTTCATTAGAATAGAATTATGATCTTCTATCTCTGAAATAAATTTAGTCATCTGTCCATCATTCTTCATTTTTCCATTTAACAAAATCAATCTATCATTATCATCATTAATGACAAATTCATCACCATCAAACACAACTGTCATGTCCTCATTGAAGCAACCCCTTTTATAAAACGAGGAATTTATGAATTCCTTCTACTGCAATAATTCAATCTGATCTGCATCAGAAAGATACTCATCATACTTTACTTGGCAACATTCAGCTTCATTCATCATAGTTTCATCATGTGAACTATCTTCTTCAATACCTGCATTCACACACAACTTGTCAGTTGTAAAAACATAAGACCCCCTGGTCTCAATTGATGATTTGATCATCAAATCTTCTTGTTGTCCCAATTCTTCTATAAACTCCAGAGATTCTTCAATAGTCTCTTTTTCAAGCTATCTAACTTCTAGCTTCTGGCCATCATCATAAGATAAATCTGCTCTGCTTCCAATATGTTGGAAAGCAAGGCTTTTCTCCAACTGTGTATGGACATCTTCAAAACATGTAGCTGCTCCATTTTCTTCCTTAGTGACAACATCAATAGTTTTTTCTCTCCCACATGCTCTTCCTGCAAACATACAAAATTTTTCAGATGTAAGGGCCTTGGACCCCTTGGTCCCACTCGAAGCTTCAGGCTTCAAGTCCTTCTCCAAATACTCAATCATCCTGAGTATTTCCTCTTTCAGCTGAGCATTTGTCATTTTCTCTTTCTTCCTTTGTGGCCTCTTCCACTTTGCCTTCTTCTTCATGAGCCAACCAACTCTCTGGTTTTCCTCTATCATCCTCTCCAGTTCATAAAGCTGCTTACTGATCTCAGCTATCTCTTTCCAATACTCTTCATCAGTGAGTCTCTTCCTCATGCCATTTGCTTTGGCATCTTCCCTCACTCTTCTGCTGTGGCCTCTCCTAAAACCTCTACAATCTCTTTTGTGGCTATCAGTAGCCATTTTCTCCTCCATGAGTTCTTCACTCACAAGCTGCACTAAGCCTTTGCAATATAAATCTCTCTTGCTGCAACTTACCTCACCAATCCTTTCCTCTGGATCTGGCTTTTGGCAAGTACTGGTCCCCTTCTACTGGAACCTTCTGAGCATTCTCTTCTGCTCTCTCTAGGCTTCACTTTGTAACTTCTCTCAAGAACACATCTGTTTTTCTGTCATCCAATCTCTATTGGGAATCCTCCAGGTTCTGCCACACTTCTTCTTCACTCAGAATCCCTTGTTGGACTCTTCTTATCACTGCTCTCAAAGCTGTGATATACTTCTTGCTGAAATTCCTTCCTCAATTTCTTGCACTCTGCATTATGAAAACAATACCTTCAAAATAGAGTCAAATAAGGCTCATCAACTCACCTCTCAAGATCCCTGAATGATCTTGCTTCTTCTCTCACCTGCACTGCCTCTCTATCTGCTGCAATATTCAAGACTCTGTGTCTTCAACTCTAGATTCTGCACATCTGGAGACCTTCACTGCATATCTAATCAAATCTGCAGTTTATTTGTTAAACTGATTTAAACATCAAATTTTCCCTGTTCAGTACATGTGCATTTCAAAATAAAATTTCAAAGAGCTAGTTCAATTCTAGCTCTGATACCACTTGATAGCGGGTAAAACCCATAGTCCTTGTTTACTCAAAATTTCAATCTCAATGCTGTGCATAAACTTCCTTCAAATTTCATTGCCCAACCATATCTACAATCTGGGAAAACTCAACATCTTCTAATTTCTTGATCTAGAAAATTAATTAAAATTAATATAGAGCTTTTAATATCTCAAATCATGGATTTGAGATATTAATTCAAAAATTCTCTTATGGTTATAACCCCCTCAACAATCTAACTCAGATTCTCTTCCCCGAGCTACGCACCTAACAATGCATCTTCAGAAATAAGATCTCAAACTGGCAAATTACATAAGGTGGAAGTCTCACTGTTCCATCAAGGTTATAAAAGCCCCCAATGCTTATAACACACCCTTTTATTAAAATCCCGACACTTTATTTTCATAGGTGGGAATCATGCAATAAACCCACTTTATCAAAGTCAGATAACTCAAAACCTTTAGCTTATAGAGTCACGACATATAAGTTTTTTTGGACTTTACTAAAGACCAACGATGAGTATCACATATATAAGCACTCACTTCTTATATAAATGGTTAATTAACGTTAAGACCTCCGACCATCAGTAAATACATAACACATATGTATTACTCCATCCAAGGTTGAACTTTTATAAAGCACGAACTTTTTTTTTTTCATATAGTACTCAAGCCCAGTTATCATTTGAAACTCATGCACTTATATGTAATTCAACAATATTATAAGAAACCTTCACACTATATTCAAATATTACCATATATAACATTCACCCATATATAATTCGACTTGACTTGAGGTCTAACGCCGCCAAAAAAACCTTGGGTCCACAGTTCAGTTAACATACCATGCGTATCTAATGATTGAAATCTTATCGCTTCAACTCCGATGATCGAACGGGTGTAAGTGAGTATCGTAAATTTTTTTGGTCCAAGCTTTAATGCTCCAAATCTACACGATGTGAATGGTATTGCAAAACCACCCAAATACATGTGTCCATCACCAGATTATATCGCGTTATTATTTGCAATACAGCTTACCACCCTTGCAGTCGTGCAAAACCCATGGTATTTCCTCCCAAAACCACTTCTCTAACTCCGGTATCTGAACAGTGTTTTAACTCGGATTTTCACTGCGTTTTTGGTGCGTTTCTTCACTTTTTCTTCTGCGCTTGGCAAGGGGAATCGACCTCGTCGATTCGTTCCAATCAGAAAATGAAACACCAGTGTTCTATCGCAACAATACTACTCCACTAGATAGGAATTAATCACAATTAATAGACTCAAAACAATAGCGTCTCTATTCCTTTCTGAAAACTCCTATACAGGATCATCACATTCGCTTCACTTGCAGGGAACATGAAATTCAAGGGAAAACAAAGAATCATAAGGATATGTTCATGTAGGGTTTATTATTCCAAATCCTACACAGAGAGTAATATCCTAACGCCTTCGATTTCCCCAACTACATACAGTGCATTATAAAACCCAAATAACAGGGTATGTCAATGCATTCTTATACCATTTTCTATTGAATTCGAAGCCATTTACACAGAGACTGAGCATGTTAATTTTAGAGTCCAAACCATTATCACGCATACCATGTAGGTCAAATCCTTATCACATGGTTCTCACCCCAGAATGTATAGGCAACTCTTACCTAATTTACCAATTCCTACTCATAAATGGAGATTAAGGCATCTTCACACAGGAACAAATCAACGAATGCGCAGATAATGCTGGAACAGTTTATTCATTTATATAGTGAAGCTAATTACAAATTTCTGGCCAGATCTTTGATCAATTGGCCTTTTTCCAACCTATTCTCTGTAGATCTCTTCCACCCTCTACACAGCCCTATGCAGTTCTGTCTAGACTATGCCTTAGAGACTTATTTTATACAACTGCTACACAGAATCGATTCTGATTCTTTGATGACTCAACAACCTCTCCAAATTCCTACAGTTCTAAAATTAGACTAAGTCCTAAACTAAAACTGAAACTAAATCTCTTCACATGCTCACTAATCATTTGGGTAGTTACATTTTTCTCCAGATCTAACTGAAAATCACTCAATTTATTCAATAATTACATGAGAAAGTAAATTATAAGACCCCCTATGTCTATCTATATAAAAAATATTGTCTTGGGCCTAATGCCCCTGCATCACTATATATATAAAATAATAATAATAATAATATAAAAAAATATATATAAATAATAATAATAATAACAAAGTGTATAAGTATGAAAACCAATCAATGGTTGGCATACTTATACAGAAAAAATAGGGTGAAAATCAGAGATTTCTGACATCCTATATTTTGCATTTCTTTTCTATAATAAGCAGTGAGATAAAACTACATTCATTGCAGTTCATAATCTACAAATTCATTTCATTTTATAGTTTCATTCCATCTCACTCCACTATCATTCCATTTCACAAGTCATATTCCACTTTCATTCCATTTTCACACTCATTCCATTTCACAATCATATTCCATTTCCATCTCATATCACATTCATATTCCATAGCCATACTTCATTCTTTTTATAGAGTACATTCTGCAGTTGACTGTATTCTGCAGTTGTTACATTCTGTAGTTGACTGTATTCTACAACTGATTCTATTCTACAACTGATCATGTTCTACAGTTGATTCCATTCTGCAACCACATCTTATTCAACGGTTCTAAAACAATTGTACAACCTACAAACAAAATATGATTGCAAGGAATTGAAGGATTATGTTTTGAAGACGAACATGCTAAAAGGGTACCTAAGGATCAACACGAAAGAAAACAAAAAACAAAAAGGTTAAGTTCTAAAAGGTAAAGTGAAAAAATTTATTTTAAATAGCAAGGTTAAAACATAAAGCTTGTATAATATGGATATTCATATGTTTCCTTGACAAATCACCATTTGATTTGATTGCAATCTCCAATCTACTACATATCAACCACATCCTCCGTATTGTGTTGCATAACGGTCCATAATTAACTCCCTCGTTGATGATTAATGGTCATGACCTATGACGTGACATACTTGTCTACGTTTCTCCAAAATCCCTACCATCTATTTATTCGCACAAACCCTCAATACCTTTCATCAAATCAACATTCAATTCATTTCATAAAACAGAAGGGTAATTCTAAAGGTTGATAACTCTGCATAGTAGAAGGCATGGGGCTAATTGTCAGATCAGAACCGGTTGGAGCAAAGTACATGCAAGGATACCCACAGATCAAAGAATTTTTGCAGAAAGCTGGATGGCTTAAGTTCATAGAAAAATTCAGTGGTTTTCACAAGGAGATTAAAAAATCCTTTGCTCGGTATTTTGATGGCACAGAAGTAGAAATTGGAGATATCAAGTTTGCAGTGACTGATTCATTCATGGATGAGGCTACAGAACTTCCAAGGTAGGGCGAAATATGGTTCAAAAAAAAGAAGTTCCACAGTGAATCATGGAAAGTAATACTCAAAAACCCAAGTATGGATGTCTCTATTTTTAGAAAATGTATCTCCAGTTCAGCTCTTAAGAGTAAATGAAGGAACATGCACTTGGTTTTACAGAAATTTATCACTTGTGAAGGAAGGTTTAGTTGCATGTATATATACCATATCCGTTTACTGATGAATTTATTAGAAAATGGTGAAATCAATCTTCCTTTATTTTTTTCTAAATAGTTTGAAAAGGATGGCCTCAAATGTGCAAAAGATAATACAATTCATAGATACCACCATGCATCATCATGGGCTGGTAAAGATACTGATTGAGTTTCATTTAAAAAGCATAGGAGATACCTCGAAGGATTTCCTTATTAGAAACCATTTTGAAGAAGCACCAGAGTCACCTAAAGAAGATAGTGTCAGAAGAAGCAGAAGAAATAAGACTGATATAAATGTTGAAAACAAACTTGAATCTTCATTATAGAAGAATGATGAAAAACTAATCTATGAAGAACTGACAGAAGTTAGAAAGCAAATCAAGAAAAGAGGTAAGATAAGAAAGAGAATTAAGGTTTAAAATGAGGAGAATGTTAGTCATCCACAACCAAGAAGGAGCCCTAGACTCTGAGGTTCTATGAAGAAAACATTATCAAAAGGGACAAAGCTTATAAATTTAGATGAGGAAACCCCAATACCATCTCCTGTGAACAATTCTCCTGCACACAGTCCTCAAAATTCTCCTATTCATCATTTTGAGGGTAGCCACAACAGAAGATATCTAGGCATAGACCCAGTACAACAAGAAATATATGATTATGTAGAATCACTAGAGAAGAGAAGTGCATCAATGAACCATAACCTTCTATCAATCCACAAGAACCTCTAGTTTATGCTCTCAAACAAGATAATTATGAGCTAGAGATATTGAACATACATATCAAATAGGAGAATGAGACCTTGAAGCAACAAAATGAGGTGGGGAAGGTAATTCATGAAAATACCATTCTGCATCTAGAACTGTGGTATAAGAAAAACAAGAAATTGAAAAGAAAGAATATGTTACTACAAAGAGCAGTCATTAACCTCAAGTATAAGCTTCTTATGAAAAGGCCTAGGATGACAGTCACTTCAAAGAAGAACAAAAGAAGGAAATTGGATGTGCTAGCAGAAGTGTCTGAGAAAATGCAGTAAGAAAGGAGAACTCACATTTTTGGCAAATTGCATGAGGAAATGCAATGATTTTGCAGTGGGGGTATGTTGAACCTCATAATTACCCTCTCTTTAACAAATTTTCTCACATTTTTCCTCTCTTTCTCAGAATATCACAAACCCCAATAAATGATACATGCTAGGTTTTGTCTTAAGGAATGCATTAAAATTATTTACATCTTATGTTTTCCTGTTTTTTCTATTTGAATAGATTTTTGCAATTTAGCTACAGAATGCAGCCTATTCTCCAACTAACCATGGATTCCGTAGCTACTCTCATGGTCTGGCAAGTTTTAGGTGTCAAATGAAGAATTGGGCCACATGGGAATTTCTAGAATCATCTCCACATGGATTCTATCCTATTCACTTGGTCAAAATCGACAAAAAAGAAGGCCTAAGACCATGGTCAAAGGTGTGGTCAAAGTACGTTATCCGAAGCAGCAGGACTCTTGATTTTCTTTATCGTAGAAAATCAAGAGACAAACAGTCCTACTACAATTCTAATTCAAATTAGCCACCTATAGCATTTTTATCTCATAAACAATTACGTTATTTTCCTTTAAATACCGGTTGTACAAAACCAAGAAGACAGTTCAAAAATTAAGTGTTAAGTTTAAGCTTTTTTCTGATACTCTATATTAGACTTCATTCTATCATAATACAAAGTTAGTGTTGCCAATGATTGTTTAAGTGCATCCTTAACCAGCTAGTAGTTCAGCCAAATCAGTTTCAGAGGGCCCTTGCACTGGAGGAGGTTTTTCATTTGTTGTTTTTAGTTCAATTTCCATTAATCTGTTTTTAGAAAATTTGTTTTCTAATTAGGTTAATGTTTCATTCTAGTTTTTGATCAATGGCATTACATTAAATCACAATTGTGCAGCTTTGTTATTATAAAATATTTCATGAAGATAGATAACTCTATTTTCAAATCGAATTAAGATTGAAGTAATAAGAATACATAGTTTCCTGGTTTTCTTACTGTTCTGTCATTCATTTTCTTAGAACATAATTTTCAATTAACTGTTTCAATGGATGTTTTCAAAATCCATTTCAAGATGATGATCCTAAACTAAATGGCTGAATGTCTAATTCATACAGTGATTGAATGTACTATGCACATTGTTATTTGCTTTCTAGGAACTCAAAAACTAAGGCATAATTGACTTCTTACACAACACCTCAAGAGGGTAATACCTCACATTGAATTTTGGAGAAAGTCAAATATGCATTAGTTGTTTATAGTGAGTTTTACATGCTTTCACATTTTTCTTTCAAATCCTCACTTAGTTGCATCACTAATATTCCTAAATTTCATTCCAAGGAGATTGATTTAATCATATTTCAAGACTGAATGATTGAATTTTTAATGAATGCAATTACTGAGTTACCTTATGTATACTTTACTTGGTTTTCTAGATCATTAGGTATAATAGGTTACTTAAAACTATCTCAAGAATATCACACTTCATAATTGAATGTTGGAGTAGCTAAATATACATTACATGTTTTCTTTTGCATCCTCTTCTTACTGTTCTAGGAAATTAGAAGTTAAAGTGCAGACAGTTGCTTACACATCATCTCAAGAAGGTCATACTTCATAATTGAATGCTGGAGTAACCAGAAGTACATTATTTGTTTTCATTTTTTGCTTTTACTTAAGACAAGCACTGCAATTTCAATCTTAGTTTTTAGAATTAGATCCATGGAATATGACTAATGATAAGATAATATGGATGCTCTGTTTTCAAAATTAGGTTCTAACTAGCCAACATTTTTTTGTTTATTTTTATGAAACTTAGATTAACTTAAGAACACTTAATTTTCTTCCTTTTTAAAATTCATTGGATTCATTTAAAATCTTTTTATGGTTTTAGATTGAATATTCTTAGACATCAAAGAACAGAAACCCCCCCAAAAAAACATAAAATACAAACAACGAAGTAAAAAGTAGGTTAACTAAGCACATACAGTGCATCACACTTCATCAGTTTACAAACCTCGGTTGATAATTAATGAAAGAAATTTAAGACATTAAATTGACTAAACATTATCCCACCCTCACGCATAAGCCACCATGATCTTCATAACCAATATATACCCACCTTGGACGTCCTACCGACTCCAAGGATTTCCCCATCAGAAATACTTATGACTATCGCCAAGCTACTTATTATACTCCGACCTTGGGCCACTAAATCCTCATCATCAGTTTTCAATCACCCCTCGCCATCATGCCTATGTTAAACCTATCACATCTAGGATCCTGATCCCTTGCATCAACGACTCTCTCATTCAGTTGAGGCTTACCTTTTGTCGAAATCAACACCTATATTCTGAAAAGGAAGCGGCACCTTAGATCACCCCTCTCCAAAAAAGGGACATCCTTAGGTGGCACTGTGGGATGCATCATTGCCCACAGATGTCATCGATACTCTTGACATTCGACGACAACACAATATTTCATGTCCAGGTGGTATCGTAACTTACAACCATTGCACTTTGATCAAATTATTTGAAGACCTATGCCTTTATATGTGTCTCTTTTAGTAATTCTTGCATGGGAAGGTCCCAGTCAGACACCCATACATACAATGCGCATTTATATGCCATGCCAAGCTTATGCATCTGGGTACCACATTCCACCTATTGTCAAAGAAAAAACACCCCTAAGGGCGTCAACGATCGTCATGATCAACCAAAAGATCACTAACATACTAGTGACATAGACAGAATTTATATCTGTCAAATAGATTTGTTTAGATAGCCAAAGCATCACGAGCATGGGACATGCCCTCCTTGTAGAAAAATTGTATTTATTGTATTATACCATTTCTTACAGGGTTACCGCAGGACATGTTCACTCTTTGACCTGGTGTAAGGTGTCTCCAACTCATTGCTACAAGCAGGTCTCTCTCTCTCCACACAGTACATAGAAAGTAAACTATAATGTATTTCGGCTATACAGTTCTTCCTAGACCTCACATATTAGGGGGCAACTGTTATCACTGGAAAATCAAAAAAGAAAATATGACATTATTAAATGTCAGGAAGAAGGATTTATAGGGTTGAGGCACATTAGAGGATCTGAATAATTTAAAAAATCTCTAAGGTCTAAGAGGAAAATCAAATTGCGCACTGAAGGAACGAGCAAAATGCACCTTTGCACGCACTTTTCTTCGATAAGCTCGCCTTTGCGTGGCTTTTCCTCAAAAAGCCGCACGGACCTGAGAGTGGTGGAAGTCACGTTCCGGGACCACAAGGCACACTCCAAAACATTGATCCCACACTTGAGGCTGTTAGCCATCTATAATTTTGACATATTCAAAGATGGCTAAACAGGTCTTTAGCCTTCAAGAAACAAATTTCATGCAAAATTTGTGACTTCTTGAAACCTCTTTGTGTTATTTACCCTCAATAAATCCATTCCATTGATAACCTTCATTCAAAATTCCTCAAGAAGCCCTACTGTTATAAAAGAAACTATTTTCAGCCATTTTTTGCATCTTTTCACCTTCATAATTTCCTCCAAAATCCCTCCATTTTTCACTCATTTTCACTTATCCTAAACATTCATCTCATTCTCCTAAAAATTACCTTTTATCCCTCATTTACCCTCATTTTCCCATAAGAACCCTTTAAAATCATAAAAAATCCATTTTGTATAGTTTAAGCTATAATTTTTATCCTACCGGAAGCTCTAAAAAGCCTAAAAAACCCACTTTTAGGCCTTATTCCGCTCTTTTATATGAAATAGGCCTTAAGCGCCCTTTGACCTTAGCCCTAGCCCTTTTCTGCCACGAGACCGAGGCCCATGACCGTCGACCGAAGTCTTAAGCCCCCATCGGCCATCGCACTTCAGCGTTTCCCGTTTCCGCTTTACCAAACCTCCACCAATGGATTTGTGACCATCGATCTCCCTTAGATTGGACGGTCCATGCTTCATCGAAAACTGCAACGGGTCAATTCTTCCAACCCTTTTCTCCACCGATGGAATCCTAACCATTGATCTGCTTCCATTCGACGGTCCATGCTCCATCGACCATCACAAATCTTCCGTTCCACCTTCCCTTCTCACCTCAATGTGCATCCTACTGAAAGGATCCTGACCATTGATCTTTCAGATCCACCAGCTCGCGCTATGTCGTAGATCCAAACTCCACCCGATAAATACATCGCCCCCCAATTCTGTTTCCCCCCGATATAATCATGGCCGTTAATAATTTTGATCTAATGGCGATCAGGCCTTCCTCCGCTCCATTCTTATTCCCTCCCACGATGAAATCCTGACCGTTGATCCATCAGATCCAACGATCATCGCTCCTTTGCATTTCTGCCTCCCTCCATCCCATTCATTCCTTTTTGTGCGTCTATGATATAATCTGGACCGTTGATCTTTCAGATCCAATGGCCAATGCACTCTCGCATTTCTCATTTCACTATGTGACATCCCCTTCTACCCACCTTTCTCCGATAAGATCTTGATTTTCAATCCTCCAGATTCGACGGCCATCGCATCATTGCCTTTTCGGCTGTCGCCCCACCTTTCCATTCCGCCTGCTTCCCTGTGAAAGGATCTTCACCGTTGATCATGCAAATCCAATGGTGATTGCTCTTTCGCCATTCATCCATTCCCCCACCAATATATTTTATTTTGCAAACTCTCACTATTCATCTCCACCATTGATCCTCCAGATCCAACGGTCATCGCTCTTTCGCATTTTTGTTGACCTTCTCAATCATTTGTGATTTTCACGAAATTGTGAATAGATCCCAACCATCGATCCTCCAGATCTGACGGTCCATAATTGATTTTGCGCCCATTTCACCAAAACGTTTTAACACGCATTTTCAACGCAAAAAAGGTGGTTTTGGGTTGGACACATGTCAACCCCTAAAAATTATCGTGTTTCCCCAACCCATTACCGCTTACCATCTTCTGGCCATGCGAAAACCACCCCTCCCTATTTTCGTGCCCTAATTCAAAATTTCCTTTGTTTGCGTCATTTCGCCATGAAATTTCCCCACCACGGCACATCTCCCTTCCTTTGAAAATGCTCCTTTGAAAATGCTCCAACAGCCATCTCGAAGCCTCTAATCACAATTTATCCAAAAAATGCAGGTTTTCATAATATGTTTTATGTTTGAGTGTAGGTTTAATGGAAACCTGAAGTTTACAGGCTTGCCCACAGCAAAATCTAAGTTGCAAATGCGTAGGATGACGATCCTCAGGGTTATAACAAGTAAGATGGGAGGTACAGGGTTTGATTCTAAGAATTTGATCAATGCAATCATAGAAACCCTCCAAAATGCCAAGAAACCCTTGCAAACAAGAAAACAGAGAGATTAAAGGCTTAATCAAAGAAATCAAAGAAAAGCGAGGATTAGCATAAAGAGAAATGATTAAAGCGCAAAGTTCGAAGATTTAAAGGTTAATCCGTAGTTTAAAGGATAAAGACAAAGGGTTAAGAAGCAGATGAATTTTTTAATGGAAAATAGAGAAAAGACAGTGAAGCGAGATTAACAAAGGATCTAGGCTAAAGGATATAAAAGCACAGTTATTGACTAATCAATCATAAAGCAGTAAGACTGAGTATTAAAGGAAAATCATATATTTAAGGCCTATTACCAAGTGTAAAGGTTAAACAAAGACAACATTTTAGGCTACAGCAGCCTCGAAAACATCAAAAGGAAGCAGTTATTCCCTTAGAATATCTAACTGACACCTTTTACCCATTCTTTATCTGCAAAGGCAAAAAATCAGTTATTACAAAAAAAATATATTTTAAACTGTCAGAATAGTTATTGTAAAGATAAGATAAAGCCTTAAAGTCAATCTTTTCCACCTATCTTTATCTCAGAAATTAAGACAAATTTATTTAAACAGAGAAGTAGCTGCAAATATTCTTACCTTATGCCCTGCGTGGTTTTCAAGGCTAGGAACACATTACTCTGTAATAAATGACATTTGAACCCTAAAAAATAGTTCCACCTCCTCATTTTCAAAATATATACTGCACTGGAACTCATTGTAAATGTTGGATTTTGATGACTGATGCTGGAATAATACATAGTCCTTTGAAGCTGTTGAAGAGAAATTGATGTCTTGGAACTCATGCATGATCTGATTTTCTTATTGATGGAGAAGGATTGTTTTCAGGATCCATAGGCTTGGTTGATGGTGAATGTTTTTTTTTTTTTATGTTTTCTAGTTTTCCATTATGTTTTCCATCTTGCTATGTTGCAGTAGGACAAATAATTTATATTAAGAAATGTTTTCTAATGGCACCTTAAATCTGTTTGTCCTTCAGTGCCTTAATGTTTTCTTCTGCTAAAGATAGATTAGAGAAATCATTTATTTCTCTCTAACAAGTTCTTAGCTCATCCATTTCTTGAATAATTTAGATCATTTAGCATCAATTATGATTTATGGTTAGCCCTGCATAATTTTGCCACTGAAATATTATGTTCTTGGAATCATCTCTTTAAAGCAACTTTGTCTAGTTTTGTCAAAGAAGTATGTTTAAAATCATGCTCTTTGCCTTTACTTAGCTAAAATTGTTTCAAGGAAGCCTTATAGCTGTAACTTTGGACATTATAGTTTTCTCTCCTTCTATCGTTATATTTACTTGTATATCTTAAATGTTTTTATGCTCTAGATGATAAAAGCTCTGAAAGTTGGATAAGTTTCTTACCTTTCTAAAGTTTTAATCTGAGTGTTTTTCCTGGTTAATTATCTATTTTCAGTCTGAAATCAAATGGATTAGGTTCTTCTTATGCCTTTGATTCTCTTGCTATTTTTATCAATTTTATAACTCCCTCCGTTTACAAGTATAAAAAGGATTCGGTTTCAGCCCCTTATTAGTTTTTTGTTCTCAATATTTATGTCCATTTCATAAATCTTTCATAACCTTAAAAGATCCACCAACCAAGTAAAATTTCCCTGCAAATGCTCTTAACACCATTTACGAACTTATCTAGACCTTGTTAGACTCCATTTCCCAATGACTTAACAATCTTCCACGTTTCCTATCTAAAATCTATCAAAGTATCATACCCAACCAAAAACAATCAAAATACCTTGCACTTAACATCTAGCCTAAACTCAAACCTAATTAGTAAACAAGACATATCTTTGCACACATTTGAGAGATCCCTCTCCGAATCCAGGAAGGCTAGGTCCTTGGATCCAAAGCTTGGTTTTATGTTACCCTTGTTAATTTGTATCTCAATCAATCTAGCAAATTATGGGGAGCTAACATAGTGGCGATCACAGTGGGACCTCTGAGTACATAATAGTCTAGCAAACTCTTGTAGACTCACTAAGTCCTTCAATAACCATAGAAAATCAAAAAACCCCAAAAACATTTCAGTTTGGTTTCATAATAAACATTGGTGGTGGACCATAGAATATTTTACCTCCAAAAGAGCTAAAAATTTCCACTTGGAAAATCCACTGGCCTCCAGTAGGCCTATTACTTCACTAGTCCTTATAGACTCCCTTGGGAATACATTGAGCAAACACAATCATACTGTTGGTGGACAGAAAAGTTCAAATCTTCCACTTGGCGACTCCACAACCTTCAATAGACCTAATGAATCCACTGGTAGAGAACTCTAAGACTGGTTGAAAAGATTCAGTGACCCTTTCTGATTTAGAAACATGGATCCAAGGATACAAAGGAGATATGCTCCAATGAAAAGAGATTACATCCCTGGGTTCCCACACAAATTTCCTCAGATAGAGTGGGAAAAAAACCTCCCTAGGTTTCAAGATGAAAAGTCTGATGACCCTTTGTTATACCTCATCAAGTTTCATATCCATGTATGGGAGTTAAAAGTTGAATGGCATGAGGACTGCCTTATGAAGATTTTCATGCTAACATTAGAAGGGAATGCAAGGGAATGGTATGAGAGTCTAAGACCTGGTAGCTTTTTTTCCTTAAAGGATATACACAAGGCATTTTATGAGCATTATAAACAAAATTCCCCATATTTATCATTGGCTGAAAATTGTTGTGATCAATCTGAAGATCTCATACAACACCTTGTTAGCATTGATGGAGATTTGGGAAATTGGTATCATGAGGATCTATTAGAGGAGATCCATACATTTCTTACCCAAAGTAACCATCAAGATTCAGTTGAAGGAGAGGGGCATGTTAGGTCCCTATATTAATAGTTTAGCCCCTTATTGTTATTAGTGTAGCCCCCTTATTGTTATTATTGTAGCCCCCTCTAACCCAAATATTGTTATTATTGTGCTCTTACATTGTTATTGTTAGGTTGGCTAGGATTACATTGTGGCCTCACTAGGATTACATTGTGGCCCCATGGACTCCTATATATAGAAAGGAGGTTTTGTCATTTGTATCATCCAAGAATTGTTCATTCATGTAATGTATTGGAGGTTTCACCCTCAAAGTAGCTTATTTCTAAGGTGTTGATATATCTTTTCTTCTATTTTTGGAGCTGGTTTCACAACAGATTGATTTGCAATATTCCTTCAATCCTTTTTGCGTCTATCTTTATTCTCTCTTTTGATATGATATGACCTAGAAGTTTGCCTTCTTGGAGGCCAAATAAAGTTTTCTTGAGGTTTAAGGATAGACCATACTTTCTACATTTCTAAAAGACTTTTCTTAGGTGAGAAAGGTGTTCTTCATCTATTTTGGAATAGACTTTGATGTCATCTAAATATATCACAATGAAGAAGCCTATCTCTTTTGAGAAAGAAATATCCATGGCTCTTTGGAATGTGGCACCAGAATTCATTAAACCAAAGGGAATTTTCACATACATGAAAGTGCCCCAAGGTGTAGTGAAAGTTGTTTTAAGTTGATCATCACGATGCACCAATATTTTGTTGTATCCTGAAAATCCATCTAGCAAAGAAATTCTCTTAAAAGCCACTACCCTTTGTAAGATATGATCCATTTTGGGCAAGGGGTAGTTGTCCTTTAAAGAGGCTTTGTTTAAGTTTTTTAAGTCTATACAAAGCCTTATTTCTCCTGTTTTCTTCATCACAGATACAAGATTGGATACCCACTTTGAGTACCTCACTGGGACTATGATTCCAACATCATACATTTTCTTGATTTCTTTCTCAACCAGGGGTAATTGCACAGGGTTTAGTCTATGCAATTTTTGTCTAAAAGGTTCCTATTTTTCTTTGAGGGGTATCTTATGTTGAATTATATCTATATCATATTATTTTAAGTCCTCATAACTCCAAGCAAAAACATCAGAAAATTCTCTAAAAAACTCAAGATATTTCAGTTTTATATGAGCTGGAATTTTTTTGGATAATTTAGTCATTTTGGGTTTTAGTTCACTACCTATATTGCACTCTTCTATTTCAATCTCAATGGGTTCCATTTTTGGTTTTTTGGCAACATCATTAAAGTCAAACAATTCTTCTAGAGGCACCAGTCCCTTTGGCAAGTTATCAGTGTTAGACTGCAACACTTCAAAATCTTCTTGTTCTAAATTAACGTTTAGCTCTATTTTCTGTGGGTGTTATTTAGTTAACATATTTATATCAGTAAGATTAGGATTCTCTTCTTCATAAGTTTCTTCCTTAGTAGGACAGTCTCCTTCATACTCTGAGTCTGAATTGGTCATTTCAAACCCATTTCTGGACTGTAGGAAATCCTCTATCTATTTATCTCCTTCAAAGACTTGCCAATATTTGATATTATCAGGGACTGCTAGTTTATATTTAACTTGGACTTTGTACTATTTGCTCTCATAAGTTTTTTGACATGTACTAGTAGCAAATGCTAAACCATTGGAAAGAATGTTTTGGTTTCTAGGGACAAAGTTAAGCTCATATTTTGTGAATGTTTTCAAAAGGTCAACAACATCATCTCTATATGCTTGTAATATTGGATGCTTGGCAGTATATTCTCCATTCATTTTTTAATAACTAGCTTTGAGTCTCCATGAACAGTCATTCCATTGGCTCCTAGTTTTTTCAATAATTGCAGTCCTAAGAGGAGGGCCTCATATTTAGCTATGTTATTTGTCCATTGAAAGTTTAGTTTGTATGAATGGCCCTCAGAATGATTATTTTCTATGTTATGTACCCATATGCCTGCTCCTGAACCAATTTTGTTGCAAGACCCATCAAGACTCATACTCCAAAGAGGTTCAATTTTAGATTTATTAAAGTCATTTTTGTCCTCTTTGTCCTGTTTATTGTTACAGTCACTATGTTTTTTTTTGGATCTGCACTATGTTCATTTTTACTTTTTTCCTCAAGGTTTTCAATATGCTGAAATTTATCTTATTTGTCATGATCAGCCCTGTGTTGATGGTTGATATCTTTCCTATGATCTTCATTATGTTTGTTGTGATGTTCTGAGTTAGCAAACTATTTTAACTGCTCCTCCTTCCTTTCCTCTTTTTCTATTGCTGGTTTTTTATCTCCTTCTCCTTGCTCATTAAGATTTTCATCATTGTAAAGAATGAATGAGTCAAGGTCTATGTGAATAGAATAAAGAGGGGAGTTTTCTAGTTTTTCTAGACTACTAACCATGTATTTCATGTGTGTTTCCCTATATAGTCTTCTTGCTTGACTAAAGACAGGGATGGTTGCATAAGTCATATCCATTTGCATGGTACCTTGGAGTTTAGCACTCCATGACCTTGAAAGGAGAATGCCATATTTCGGAGGTATGTCAGCCACTACAATGTACATCACTAAGCTCTTGGCTGGTATTTGTGCTAAGTTGACACATAAATCTTTGATTAGGCCCAGACATTTAATTCTACTGGAATCAAAAGAGTATAAATATTTGTAAGGTATAGTTATCTCAAGGCCTAGTCTCTCCATCACTACTTTTGGCATTAGGTTGTGGGAGGCTCTTGAGTCAAGCATGGCATTGTGTAGAATATTTTCATGGATGTTTAGACTGACATAAAAGGGAGGAACACTTCCTTCTTGAAATTTCCCTTATACTTCTGGTCCAAACATAAGCTCAGGCTTGTCATCAGTTACATTGACAGAATCAGTTTGTTATCCTATGTTCAAAGCTATTAAAAGTTGGGTTTTGTATACATCTTGGGTGACTAATTTAGTAAGAGTGAAAGGAATCTTGATTTTGGAAATTTCACTTTCTATGCTGAAAGGTATCTGAGTTTTCAAAATGTTTAGCTCATCCTTCTTAGTCACTGTTTTCTCAGCAAATTCAGCTTACTGGTTTTTATTATGAACAACAGTTAAAATAGTCCGACTAGGAGCATTAGCTGAGATGCTAGTGCTACTGTATTCATCACTATGTTTTCCCTTAATTTGACTGCTTTTTCCTTTGTTGTTGTCAGAAATTTCATCCACGGTTTTGTTGTTTTCTGTTGTCCTTTTAGAAATGTTTTTAGAATTGTTTCTAGCAGAAATTTCGGAGGCTTTCTTGTTGGGAGTGTCTTGAATCTTTTTAATCCTAAGGTCATATTGTCTATGTACTTCCATTATAACATTTTCAAAGCCTTGTTTGTAATCTTCTGATTCTAGGCTTTCTTCTTCATAAGGTGTAACAATGCCTTGTTCTTCTTCATTGAGGAAAACAACATCCTCATTGTTTACTCCCATTAAGTTTATATGATTTTCCTCTGTTTCTTCAATCACTCCCTCATCTTCATCAACATATTTTTGTTGGAAAGGAGGTATGACTTGCTGATCAGGGCCTCTTTGTCTAATTTGAGGGGGATTCCTTCTAAAGTTTTGGTTCTGATTTTGATTCTTATTTTGAGGAGCTGTTTTGTTTTATTTAGGATAAGCTCTCTCATTCATTTTAATTCTCTCCATCATCATCTCCATGGTTCTAACCAGACTATAAATTTTGGAATCTGATGTGGAGGGTCCAGCTTCATCTTTTTAGGTAACCTTTTTCTCTGCTTTCAATCTAGCCCTTCTGGTATTTAGGTTAGCTTCTACACTTACTGCCCCTTTCTGCATATCTTCTAATGTGAGGTGTTCTCTCTCCCTTAATTGATAACACATGTCTAGGTCAAATCCTTCAGGAAAATTCATTAAGGCTAAGCCTTGTGGGGGTTTCATTTGTGTAGGGAGTGCATTATAAACACTATTGAATCTAGTGCAATAATCTTGGACACTCTCTCCAGCATTTATTTTAAGGTCATTGTATTTTGATAGGATTTGAAGGGGATTTCTCTTGAATTCCCATTTTTTTAGGAATAGTTGATGAAAAGAAGGGAGATCATTAATACTATTAAGGGTTAAGACTTTGAACCATTTTCTTGCTTCTCCCCCTAAGCTTTGAGAAAACCTTCTAAGTTTAACAGTTTCATCATCTATTTATTGTTTGTCAAAGTAGTCATTCATTCTGTCCACATGTTGTTGAGTTGTAGTAGAACTAATAGCATCATATAATGGAATCTTGGACTGATAGTCCTGTGGTAGAGCAACTATAGGTAAAGCAAGGACTAAGGGGGCATACCATGTTTCCATGATATGAGCTTGTGGAAACAATGGAGGGTTAATAAGTGGAGGAGGATGGTGAAAGGGAATGGTTTGAACAATGGATGTATGGGTGGGTGTAGCTGAAGTACTTGGAACACCTAAGTGATTTGGAGAAAATCTAGGATGAGAAAAGCGAAATTTTTGGAGAAAATGGGAATTAGGAGGAGTGGAAGGGGAGGCTTCCCTACTATTACTTTGTTGTGAGTTTACAGGCTCAAGGTTTATTTGGTCTATACCACTCTGTGACTTGGTTCTAGACAATTTTCTTATATGGTGTAAGTCAACTTGGGTATTTTGCAAGTTTATAAGGTTTTCAACAATAGAAATTTCTCTATGTATTGGTCTGACAATAATTGGATTTTACGATCTAGGAGACCTCCTAAGAATGTTTTTAGGATTATCAAATGTTGCAAGAGGGTTTAGGTTAAGATGGGATCTATTATGGATTCTTCTAGAAGCCAATATTTTGGACCGAACAAGTTATAAATCTTTTTAGAGGTATAACAGTCTTAAGACACAAACCAAACTGTGAAAAATATACTTAACCCACAAAGTATTCTTGACTGGGTATTGTTTAATGATTTTATTGTAGAGTAAGTTTTCCCAGTGGAGTAAATGGAAAACCAGTGGAGTCACCAGGTGGAGGATTTGTACTTGTTTTATTGGACTGGTTGTTGTCTGCCATCAACAATCAAGAACCATTATTGGCTGACACTTGATTCATCTTGAGTTTTAAAGTGAGGTTTTCTGAGTTCTTGAAATTATCTACTACGTAGTATTCCCCGGTATGGTCACCACTATGTTGGCTCCCTGTGATTTGCAAGAGTGGCAAGAACAAAAACTATAGGGGCCACATCAGAACCTCTTTGGAATCCTATGACCTAGCCTTCCTGGATTCAGAGAGGGATCTCTCTATGAAGGTGTTTTCAATTGATATATCTTTGTGCTCTTTGTTTAAGATTTTAGGCTAGTTATGAAGTTATAAGGACTTATTATTTTTGGTTGTATTAAATGTTAGATTGAAGGATCAATGGTGTGACTGATTGAGGGAATGTTTCAGCTGAACAGATAGAGTGTGAGAATACATCAATCCATTGGGCTATGGAGTCATAAAAGGATTTAATTGTTCATCAAATCTGCTAGGGTATTCATAGGGCAGACTAACTACATCAAGTGGATTCTTTAGATTATATTGTGATATGAAACAACAATAGTTGTGAAGGTAGCAAAGCTATAGCCAGTTAAGAATATTCTATCTCTACTTAAACAAGAAAATCCTTTTAAGGTAACTGTTTGGAGTAGGCCAAACGATAGGGCAAACCATATACTTCTTTGTACAAACTTTAATAAGAAAACCTATAAGACAACAATCCAGTAATTCAAGAGCTACTTTCAGATAAAGAAAACATGTAAGATAACAGCAAGAGTGGTCTAAGATCAAACATAAATAATCTAATCTACTTTTGAAAAAAACTCAAAAGACTCTTCAAAGCAACATTTCAAGGTGGACTAGAAGGTAGGGCAAACCATAAACCTCTTTGGTTTAGACTTCGATAAGCATACTATAAATAAAGGGCCTAAAAAAAATATTTCAAGTCTTACTCAAAGGAACATGGGCTCACCAAAATTTCCTTGGTTTCACTCTATTGAATCATTTCTATGACAACAAGCTAGATGTAACTAGAAGGAAATTAAGAATCTTCCAATCAGACCTTGCAAAAGAAAACATAAACATAAAGAAATACAAACAGAAATAGGGTGTTGAACAACAAATCCTAATCTAAAACTTCTGTTTCTTTATCAGAGAAAGATGGACATAATGGAAAACATAAGGGAAACAATGATAATTTAGGAAAACTTCACCATTGATATAGCTCAAGGATCCTATGAACTTGCTTGTATTATTGATGATAAAACCAGTTACAATACTCTATGTACAATATCTCTCTGTAACTCAAAAATTTCTTCAATTCAGTCTAGCATTCCTCAACTATCTTAGCAGCAGAAATCAGTCCAATAACCATCAAGTAACCAAAATTTAAAATGAAGCTCATATGAAATATTTATATGAAAAATGAGGAGGTGCTGCCAAAATAGGGTGTTTAAATGTTATTTATTACAGAGTTAATGTTTTTTGACCTTTGAGACCATGCAAGGCCCAAGGTAAAAAATATTTAAAAGAGTTACTCTGAGATAATAACTTTGTCTTAACTTCTGAGTTATTTTAGTTGAAATATTTGACTTTAAAGGCTTTGTAATAACTTTATAATAATTGTTGAGCTGCTTTAAAATATCTCTTACTATGTAATAACTTCTTGATGCCTTTATTGAAACAAAACATGTTGTATTTGGCAAATCTGTCTTTGCAGAAGTAATTTCTCCTTTGTTGAGTCATTCGGAGATGTCTTTGGGTTGATCTACCTTTGTTTTAATCATCAGAATTTGTTTAGGCCTTTGAACCTTGATTTGTCTTTTATAATTTGCCTTACTGTATTTATCCTTCATTCTGTTTTATGATTGTTTGTTTATTCATATTTTGCTTTTAAATATTTGAATTTCATCCATTCATCATTGTCTTTGTGCCTAATCCTTTGTTTTGTCATTTAGTTTTAGGATTTAGGCCATTAATCCTTATGTTCTTCATTTTTTCATTGCTTCTCTGACTATCTGTATTTTTCCTTTGTGTGTAGGGGAGGGTTTCTTGATTGATCGATGAGCATGCTTCATCATTGGTCAAACCTTGAGAAGGCCTCTGATCCCCATTAATATTGGTTTGAGACCTATGGATCGTCATCCAGGGTTTAATTTGTCACGTTTTTACCATGGGAGGGCATTTTGGGCCCATGTCTGCCATTAAAACCTGCACAAACACAAACTGTTAATTAAAATCCATGTAGGGTGGGTTAAACTACATTTGTTGGGTTTCTGAGGCATAAGGGTCGATCTGTAGAAGAAAAGGGAGTGCAGGGGCATGATTTTAGAGGTGAAACCATGAGAAAATTCAAATAGAGGTGAAGAATGTTAATTTTGGCGTGAGGAGTAGAAAGGTGGTTTTGGAAAACCATGGTGGTTATAGCGTGGGTTGAGAGCGGTAAATGGTATCTGGTGGGGGCTACGTGATTCCACTAATCGATTGTCGCGTGGGTTGGAGGCTTTAAACCTCAACGCCATTTTCTGCATCATATTCGTTGTCATCTGTCAGATGTCAGGGACAGAGATTGATGGTGCCAGATGACACGTGGAGCGATCACAAGTTTTCATGGTGGAGCCCAAGGACAGGTGTTGGGATATTAATGGATGGCAAGGGGTAGTGGAAAGTGGGACCGGGCACGATGATGAGGGGGGACCTTGTCGCATAGCATGAGGTAGTAAGATATGCAAGGATGATGGGGATGTGACAGCCATTGGATCGGTGGGTCAAATCCCGATCAACGGTGGAGATGGATTGATGAAGATGAAAGGCGGGGTGAGGGAAAGCGGGCCCGCATCTTAACTTTTCAAAGGTTTAGGGATTTATACAAGGTGTGGGGGTTAAATAGAATAAAAAGGGGTGGAGGCATATTTTGTATAGTGGAAGGGGTTTAGGTATAGGCAGGGGGTCGGGGTCATATGGGAGTGAAGGGACTAGGGCTTAAACAGAGAGCAGCTTAAGGCTTATTATGTTCAAAGGGGTGGACTTATAAAAGCTGGGTTTTATAAGGTTTTTAAAAGGCCTGATAGATAAAAAGGTTGAATTTAAATAATGTAAAGGGATTTTTTACATTGTTTAAAGATTTTGAAGAGGAAAATGATGAATAAGGGGGGCGGGGGGGGTTAGGAGAGCTTTTGGGGAAGGATAAATGGATTTCAGAGCGAAAAAAGGGAGAGGATGAGGGTGTAAGTGGAGTGATAAAATAAGTCAAATACGCCCAAAAAATTGGAGTTTTCTTTAGAGTAGCAGGGTGAAATTTTGAGAAGGAAAAGGATAGGAAAGTTTAGTGAAAAATAGTCAAATTTAGGATGACTAGAACTCACAGTGTTTCTCAAATATTGTTTCTATAAATCTAAAATTATCATTTAGTCATCTTTTGATATTAGAAAAAATTATGGATGGCTAACACATAGTCACCCCATCTTCTATCACGATGACGACAATATGGAAGCCATCACCACCCCTAACTTTATCTATCCTCCCTTACATCGAAACCATGCATTCGAACTACATACACCATGTGGCCATTACATTGACACCCACTGTTTGGGTAAGGGGGAAACCATACTTGAGAGTCCAGGAAAAGAAATTCTCCACAAACCTCCTAGTGCATATGGTCGTGTCAACTCTAGTACCATTATTCTTACCCATTTAGAAGAACCTCTAGAGTCCCATACCACTTCAGGTCACTCTAGGAATGATCCCCCTCATCATTCCTTCATCTCATATCAACAACCCAGTCCCTTCGACATTGTTGTTGACCAACGTCCTGTGTTTTTTCTAGGTGAGCTTCAGTTCATTACATCCAAATCCACGATTTGGGATATTGACACCATGTATGCGAACCCAAAAACTTATTCCATTTGCTTCATATACACAGTACCAAAATAGATTGGTAATCCTCCATTCCATTTCTCGAACTGTATTAACCACAACGAAAACAAATGGCGAACCACACCATTAAAATGTGTTTAGATTCACTTTTTTTAAATACATTTGGCATGACCATAACATGCTTGGGGGAACCTATGCCCCTCAACCATAAAAGTCCCACCTCTCAGCCAAAAACAACACTGAAACCCCCTTTCTCTAATAGGTCACACTTTTCAGGTCATTTCTTAGGACATGTCACAGTTTTCGGGCCAGTACCTACTACCAAGGTTGCCAAACAGACCCAAAAAAGTGCAACCTCGCCTATTCCTGAGCTTTGGGTGCCTGATCTGAAACTTTAATCTCCTAAATTGAAAGGGTTGGTTAGGCCTCTTACCTGCAACTGACGGATCTTGATTCCAACAGTCGGTTTGTCCGCTATGCTCGCCGTAAGATTTAGGGCCCTTTCTTCTCTCTACATTCACAACAACTACACTTGCAAATGAATGAATATGGAGGGAAAATTCCTTATTAAAAGAGAAACCCCATATTTTTCTTTTGCCTGTTGTGGCCAAACTGTAGCTTAGGTTGAAAAAATTTCCATACTGTTGGAAATATCTCTCCAAGCTCTACAATGGGTATCTATTCGTTTTTTGTGATTTGATACTTCACCCGAACACATTTTTCCAAGAAGGGTTACTTCACCACTCCTCAAAATCGAATTTCTTCACTTGCAACACTTGTACTTGGGTCACCACTTTGCCTTCATATTTGTCCATGCTCGTGTTGATTTTCGTCATGATTACCCACCTTTTACTCATGTTTTTATGGTCCCCTCTGGACCTTTTCTATGTCGTAGCATCATCGAGACGCCCTTGTTTAGAGCATCTGATTTGAGTCATCATCGCATCCATGGAGTCTATCTTGAGTCCCTTTGTATCTCGCTATAGTCCTCCATCCTTCATTACTTGGTTCCTCTCTCCTGTCGCACATTATGGCCTTCAGTCATACTGTCCCCTATCCCCTTTTCATATTGTGTCAGTTGCTGCCAAGTCATCCATGCCCTTCATGCTCTAACAAGGGAAATCGTCAGCCCGCTACTAAGTACCCCCATTCCACCATCATCCTTGGTGTCAGTCTGTCAGTCGTTCTATTATTATCTCTCGTGCCTTAGTTGAGGATCCATTATTGCCTCACCTATCGCAGACCTCCTTCTATCAACATCAACTCATTCATTCCAAAAGACAGGTCTAGAGGGCGGTGTACCTTGGTTTCAACTTCCACTCTTGTTTGGTGCTTCGGATCAAGCAAAGAGACTCTTTATTACCCTTTGACTTGATTTTTTCTTAGCTCCAACTCCTTACGGCATGATCGAGATCCATATACTTGATGTTTCAGTGATGTAATAGATTGTACCAGTGATTCCCGGGTGTGTGTGAGATGTTTCAGACCTGATGAGGGGGTGGCCCTTCAGGTAGCCCCCCACATGCCCGTATGACCTCTTCATTACAGCCTTCAATGCAGCTCGATAGATTTGATAGTTCCGGCCTCAGCCGCATGCAGCGCCTTTTAGTTTTCATGTATCATTTATATTTTCAGAGCCCTCTCCTATTTACAGGGCCTCTTTGGTTGTACTTATATCTCATGTACTCAGATATTATTGTATAAGTCTTGGCTGTTATCCCAGGAAAAGTATATATGTGGGATCCATTATCATCTTTTTATCTAGCTCATGTTTATGCCGGCATGTACTATATAGTTCAGTCCCTCATTTACTGGACACATTATTCTTTGTACTTTGTCTTGGCGAGCATAAGCATGCCTCCCCCGCCTCTTGCAAAATAGGTACTCACTCATAAAAGAGACTTGTCGCATCTGTAAGTCTTGTCTCCTTAGGGTCTTGTCTTCTAGTGCTTTAGTCTACCTTATATTTCTCTCTCTTTGAATTCCCCTTCGGTGTCTGGTGATTGAGTTCTTACAACGTACTTCGGTCATACGATTAGCCCCTAACGCTCACACGCTGGGGGGCAATCTGTTACACCAATTTTTGGTCACCTAACCTGTTACTATTAGATGGACCAAAGTACACCATGTAAGACCAATTTTACCCTAAGTAAAATTTCTTTCACTATGAAAAACAACTTAGTAATCCTTAATTTATTAAGTTCTTTATGGTCTAAACAGGAAATCCCATGGGGAAATATTGAATAAATCCATATTAGTTTTATTTTCCTCAAGGAATAATTAGTTAAACAACAATTTAATTAATATTCTTGGTCATATTTAACCCAAAACAGGAAAATTAATTAGATAAATCACTATTTATCTTATTATTTTCTAGAAATAATTATTTAAACCTTATTTAAATAATATTCCTCGTTAAATTTGACTAAATCATTTATAAATAATTGAATAAAACATTATTTATTTAATTATTACTCAACCACATCCTTAAATTAATAAATAAATCATTTATTTATTTATTATTTTCAAATAAAGGGATTTGACCAAATTCAAATTCTTTTTCCCTCCAACAAATATAATAAAATATTCCATAAAAGTTGGATCTAAATTTGGTTAATAATATTTTAACTATGCACCAATATTTAGACTAACTCTGTATTTTGTTATAAATAGAAGGGGTTTTTCCATTCATTCACTACCTTTTTTTGCTTAAAGATCACTCTAGATCTATACTTTTGGTCTGACTTTGATCCTCCATCATTATCATATTTTGCTACCATTTTTCTTGTGAGCTCCCTTTGAGTTCCATTTTTTTTCTGGGTTTTCTACAGCATCAAGAGAGAGAGATCTTAGATCTTAAGTACTGAGGACATACAAGAACCCATCCAATTGAGGGGGACTAGTAACATATTTCTATGTTCCCTTTCCAAGTGTCATAAATACAAAAATTATTTAAAAAATATTGTTATCTTGCTTTTGTTTACTGTTTAATGCCTTTAACTGCATAGATATGGATTTTTGTAGCATTTGTCTTGGTCAACTAACCACAGATGTAAAGAAATTAGCAGCCATCTTTGGTGTTAGTTTTTTTGTTATGCACAACTAAAGTGAGATTTTTTCATACACTTGAGATTAGAATTCATCCTAACACACTTGGGAACTAGAAGTTGGATCTGTAGCAACCAAATTTGTGTCGGGATTCGGAAACAGATCTGTCAACACAATGAATGCATGTGGAAGTCTTAATCATTTTTTATACTTGAGGGTGGTGAGGAAAATCCTGAGCAAAGTGTTCCTCATTATATATTATGCATGGATAACTAGGTTTCCTAGTTCCAGACGATTGATCAAATGATCTTTCCTATGGGCTAGAAGTTTTCTTTTTCTTAGATTTCCCTTTTTTCTTACTTTCGGGTTACTTGTCACTTTGGCCTTTTTCAAATGACATGACATTGATTTTGGAAGAAGGTGCAAGATCAGATGTACTAGTATGATGTGTGCTTGCAGTACCAATCAAACTGTCTCCGGCATGAGAGTCTTTAATTGAGGAGGAACAATACAATTAGATCACGATGCGTTAGGAATTTTTCATAGAGTGTGCCATACTCGGTATAGATCAAGTATAAATATTGGGCACGAGCAATGACCTACTCTTTAGTGATGACACCACCCTTAACCACATCCTTAGTTATAGATGGTAACAGGGACTTAATGAACCACTCAGCAAGGATTTGATTGGGAACAAATGTCTTAAACATTCTACGATGACGACACCACTCATGAATATGATCAGAAATGTGAGTAGCATTAGTCTATTTAAAATTGGTCAAGAGTTCCGTTCGAGTTTCATATTGTATGAGTAGCTCGAAGTGAGTAAAAAATACAGTAGCTAGGGTAGTGAAATTATCAAAAGAAGCCCTAAGTAACTCAATGTACCATTTTTCAGCTGGACCAGTGAACGTACACTGGAAAAGACATAGTCGAACAGAGTCATCATTCAAGGAGTTTGATGAACACCACAAATGATAAGTCATAACATGAGTTGAAGGGTCTTCCCCACGGTTTCCATTGAACTTAGGAATATCCGAGGGTAATTTGTGAGATATCACCAGCCACCAAGGAGCATATTTGATTGGATCATTGGTTAGCCAATTTAAATATGGTAACTCTAAAGTTTCAACAAAAGGCAACTATCGATTAAGGTCAGGTTGAGCATAGCCAGGATATGATGGAATTTCTTGAGAAATAGGCCTTTCAGCATCAACATAAGGAATCTGTTGTTGGTAACCCAGATAGGGGTTATTTTGATAAGGAAATGCTTGAGGATTTTGTTGACCAAAACCTAGGTACAATACTTGTTGAAATGAAGGTTGAGGAATTTGCACCTGAGGCTGCCAAGGGGTCTGTCCACCAATGTTATAACCCAAATTAGAATAACTTGGATTCAGTTGAGGATAATTATAACCTTATTGTGGCTGTGACATCCCATAATATGGTAAACCATCTTGTGAATATATGATTCCAGGTACAGGTTGTTGTTGTAAATTGGCTGAAGGATTTGGATTTTATGGGCCCAATATTTGAGGGTATTGTGTTGAAGGACCTGCCTGAAATGGTTATTGTACAAAATTTTGATTATGTAAAATGGGTAAATATGTATTAACAATTGGAAGTGATGTGGGTGTATCAGGTTGAAATGGTTGATACGAGTGTACAACCGTTTTTGGTTGGATAGGCAGAGTGGGTTGCCATTGATAGACATTCATTTCGATATTAGGTTGACCAAAAAATGATGGATTATTGTCAAAGTGGGTGACCAAAGGTTGCCTCCCAGCATGAGGAGGATAATAAGATGGAAAATATTTCTGTCCAAATGCAGGGAGTCCAGTTGATACGGTACTAGATGGAATAGACCCAGAAGGACCAGCTTGATATTTCCCTAATGATGTGTATAAAGAATCAAGTTGTTTAGTACTCACTATAGGTTTACCAGTTAGAATACTAGACGATGACATTGGTGAAGTCTGTGGGTTTGAAGATGCACCAGAAAATATTACAGATAAAGATTTATAACCTGATGGGACCAAAGGGCCGCCATGAAAATGTGATTCTAGTGAAGTTGTGAACATAGACAGTGTAGCGAGAGCATGTGCCAACACAATTGGAACATATGGTCCAACCAAAGATGTTGGTTCAGGCATGGTTACTTGACCAAATGTATAACATTTTGAATCGACGGGTATTTGAATAGGAACAGTATGAACAAAAGCAGAGGATGGTGATTGAGGAAAAGACTCATACAGGTAGATATACTCCCAAAAATGGGTTGGAGTTAAAGGTGTCTCATCTTGTGGGATTTCTTAAATCAAAATTAAACCAGGTGGAATTATTTCACCGTTAGGCCCAAAGTATATTTCAGGAGGTTGACTTTGTGGTATGGGATACTCAAAGGCTATATAAAAATGTGGGATGACCAATGAAGGAAAAAATTTTGTCGTTCGACTTTGGGATGCAGATGTTCTGGCAAAAAATAGACAGAATCTAGATCAACTTCCAGTTGAACAAAATCAGGTTCAGGAGGTATGGTCTCACTGATTGGATGAATCATGACCACGGGTAGCTATGAGGAATCTGTCTCGACAACAGTAGATGAACCTGGATGTTTAGAAACAACTTGTGTTGACTCTGGTATATGGGAAAATGATGCTTCACCAGAGGTACCAATAGTACTGGTTTTGGTAGAGTGATGTCGCCTTCGCCGGCCAGGAGTAAATTTTAGTGGTAAAGGTGGTTTCAATGCAAATCTACGTGAACGATGGGGAAAAGGATTTTGTTCTTCCACGATGACTAATTTATTTTAACCAAAAATAAATAAACAGAAATAAAAGGGTAATGCTAGGCAAAAGGTTTACCAAGAAACTGTGAACTGCAGAATACCTCTTGGAAAACCAAGAAGTAGGGGCAGGCAATCTCCCCAAATGTCGTGTTCGATGTATCACAATTTACAAGGCAGCTGACTTGGTTCACTATGGATGGATAGCAACCTAAATTTTTCCTCCAAAATATACCCGAAAGTACGTGGAGGCCTAAATTAGTATTAGCGCTGTCTGATGCGAAATTTCACAGTGAGAGCACCCTGTTAGTATGAATCTTAATTCCAATCATATGAAAAAAGACCACTTTAGCTATGCATAACAAAAAACCCTAACAACAAATATGGCTAGCAATATCCTTAGATCTGTAGTTAGGTGATCAAGATAAATGCTGCAAAAATCAAATCTATGCATTAGAAGACATTAAGCAGTAGAAAAAACAAGATTTACTCCATGCATACAATAGACAAGACAAGGATACGTTGAATGAATTTTTTATTAATGGCACCTGGGAGGAAAACACAGGAGGGTGTTCCCAGTTCTCCTCAATGGGATGGGTTCTTGTAAGTCCTCAACACTTCAGATCTAAAATTCCTCTCTCTTGATGGTGTAGAAAACCCAGACAAAAATGGTAGCAAAATATGACTATGATGGTGGATCAAAATCAGACCAAAAGTATAGATCCAAAGTGATCTTTAGGCAAAAAAAGGTGGTAAATCAATGGAAAAACCCTTCTATTTATAACAAAATATTTAGTTAGTGTAGATATTGGTGCATAATTAAAATATTATTAACCAAATCAAGATCCAAATTTTATGGAATATTTTATTATATTTGTTGGAGGGAAAAGGAATTTGACTTGGGTCAAATCCCTTTATTTGTAAATAATAAATAAATAAATGATTTATTTAACTATTTATGAGTGATTTAGTCAAATTTAACAAGGAATATTATTTAAATAAGGTTTAAAAAATCATTCCTATAAAATAATAAGATAAATAATAATTTATGTAATTAATTTTCCTGTTTTCGGTTAAATATGACCAGGAATATTAATTAAACTGTTGTTTAAATAATTATTCATTGAAGAAAATCAACGAAATGTGGATTTATTTAATATTTTCTCATGGGGTTTGGTGTTTAGACCATAAACAACTAAATAAAGGTGTTTTACTGAGTTATTTTTTTATAGTGAAAGAAATTTTACTTAGGGCAAAATTGGTCTTACATGGTGTTTTCAGGTTCATCTAATAGTAACAGGTTAGATTGCCCCCCGGCATGTGAGCGTTAGGAGCTAATCATATGGCCAAAGTACGTTGTAAGAACTCAATCACTAGACACCAAAGGGGAAGTCAAAGAGAGAGAAATGTAGTGTAGACCGAAGTGCTAAAGGACTAGACCCTGAGGAGGCGAGACTTACAGGTGTGACAAGTCTCTTTATGAGTGAGTACCTGTGCTATAGGTGGTGGGGGAGGCATAGCTATGCCCTCCGAGACAAAGTACAAAGAATAATGCATCTAGTAAACAAGGGACTGAACAATATAGTACATGTGGCATAAACATGAGCCAGATAAACAACATGATAATGGATCCCGCATACATACTGTGCCTGGGATAATAGCCAGGACTTTTACAATAATATCTCAGGACATGAGATACAAATACATCCCAGATGCCCCTGTAAACATGAAAGGGCTCTGAAAATATGACTGATACATGCAATCAAAAAAGGCTTTGCATGCGACTGAGGCCGACATCATCAAATCTATGGAGCTACATCGAAGGCTGAGATGAAGAGGTCATCCGGGCATGTGGGGGGCTACCTATAGGGCCACCCCCTCATGAGGGCTGAGACATATCACACACACTAAAGAATCACCGGTCCAATCTATTGCATCACTGAACCATTGAGTATATAGATCTCAATCATGCTAAAATGAGTTGGAGCTGAGAAACAATCAAGTCAAAGGGCTATAAGGAGTCACTTTGCCTGATCCAAGGCACCGAACAAGAGTGGAAGCTAGAACCAAGGTACACTGCCCTCTAGACCTGTCTTCTAGAATAATGATTTGATGTCGACAGAAGGAGGTCTGCCATAGGTGAGGCAATAAGAGGTCCTCAACTAAGGCATGAGAGAAAATAGTTGAGCAACTGACAGACAGACACCAGGGGTGATGATGAAATGGGGGTTACTGAGTAGTGGACGGATGACTTCCCTTGTTATAGAATAAAGGGCATTGATGACCTGGTAGCGACTGAAAAAATATCATGAGGGATAGGGGACAGTGGGACTGAAGGCCATAATGTGCGATACGAGAGAGGAACCGAGCAATGAAGGATGGAGGACTATAGCAGGATAGAAATGGACTCGGGATAGACTCCGTGAATGCAATGATGAATCAACTCAGATACTCTAAACAAGGGTGACTCGATGGTGCTGCCACACAGTAAAGGTCCAATGGGGACCTAATAAACATGAGTACAAGATGGTAATTCATGACGAAAATTGACACGAGCATGGACAAGTATGGAGGCAAAGTGGTGTCCCTAGTACAATTGTTACAAGTGAAGAAATTCGATTTTGAGGAGTGGTGAAGTGACGCTCCTTGGACAAAATGTGTCTTGGTGAAGTATCAAATCATGAATAACTAACATTTACCCATTTGAGGGCTCGGTGAGAGCTTTCTAATGGTACAAACAGTTTGTCAACCTGAGCTACGATTTGGCCACTACAGGAAAACTAAAAATCTGGGGTTTCTCTTTTAATAAGGCATTTCCCCTCCATATTCACTCATTTGCAAGTGTAGCTGTGGTGAATGTAGAGAGGAGAGAAGGCCCTAAATCTTGCGATGATCGTAGCAGACAAACCGACCATTGGAATCAAGATTCGTCAGTTGCAGGTAAGAGGCCTAACCATACTCTTTCAATTAAGGGGATAAAAATTTTAGTTTAGGCACCCAGAGCTCATGAACAGGAGAGGTCGCACTTTTTGGGGTTTGTTCTGTGACTTGGGTAGTGGGTGCTGGGAAGAAAACTATGGCCTATCCCAGAAAATGACCTGAAGAGTGCGACCTGTTCAAAGAAAGGGGGTTTCAGTGTTGTTTTTGGATGAGAACTGGGATTTTTATGGTTGAGGGGCATAGGTGCCCCCAAGCATGTTATGGTCATGCCAAAAATGTATTTAGAAAGGGGGAATCTAAACATATATTATGATGTGGTGTGCCATTTGTTATCGTTATGGTTATGAAGTTCGAGAAAGGGAATGGAGGATTGCCAATCTCTTTTTGTACTGCATATACGAATCAAATGGACTTTAAGTTTCCGGGTTGGCATACATGTTGTTACTATCCCAAAGAAAGGATTTGGAGATAATGAATGGGTGCTCTCCTAGAAAACTCACAAGTTAGTCAATAACAATGTCAAAGGGACTGGGTTGTTGATGTAAGATGAAGGAATGATGAGGGGTATCATCCCTAGAGAGCTCTGAAGTGATATGGGACTCTAGAGGTTCTTCTAAATGTGGATGAATAATAATACAAGAGTCGACACGACCAGATACACTAGGAGAGTTGTGGAGAATTTCTTCTCCTGGTCTCTCAAATATGGGTTCCCCCTTACCCAAACATTGGGTGTCAATGTAATGGCCACAAGGTGTATGTGGTTTGAATGCATGGGTTTGAAGTAAGGGGGGGAAAGATAAATTTAGGGGTGGTAAATACTTCCATAATGTCGTCATTGTAATAGAATATGGGGTGACCGGTGGAAAAAAATCGCTTGATGGAGCAAAGATACCTGACTCATCATCATGATAAAAGAGGTTCATGTGCACATCGTCACAAGGGGTGACATAGGAGTAAGTGGATAAAGGATCTACCAATGTTGAGCCTAGGGTGATCACTGAAGGGAGTTCAAGAAAAACATCAAGGGAAGTTTCCAAGGGGACTTCCACCGAGGGTCTCATTGATGATGATAGGTAGAAAATGGTAGACGAAGGCTCCATCATCTCGACATTAGGAGGGGGAATGTCAATGGGAGTATTCATGTCCTCTGGTTTTTCTAAATCAAAACACGCAAATAAGGGAGTGGTGGACTCATTGCGCTTGGCCTTGAATTGGAAAACTGCCACTAGAGAGGTGGATATAATGGCTATGGAGATCACACAAAGCAGAGGGGTGGTTGGTGTGTATAGTCTTGGGTTTATTGGCTGCAGTCGAGGAAGGGACAGAGGTTTCTGGAACTGTAGACTCAAGGAACGCGACATTAACCATGGGCTTGAGATGTGGCAACTTCGGACAATTATGGGTGGCATAACCGATAACATCACACAAAGCACACTGGATGTTATGCTTTGGAGGCTGAGGAGAAGCAGGGTTTTTCGGGACAACCTTGTCTTTTGATGTCATATTTCAAGCTTTTCCCTTCTTACTCGAAGTGGTCGCAATAGGAGGTGGTTCCTATTGAGGCGGTTGAGGCACTGTTGCAAAGGGAGAAGTCATGGGGACCGGTTGAAGCGGGATCAAAGCAAGATAAGGTTTGGGTTGACCAGGCGGGGTAGCGGCTGGAGGATCAAGGTATCAGAGGGGAATCCCAAGGGTCAAGTTAGGAAGAGAGAGGGTGGCCATGACAGGTGCCATATACACTCCTGGTGGGGGAGCTAGGAACGATATCTGACCGGAGGGGTAATGGCCAGGCGAGACTGCTCATAAATGGTTAAGGCTTGGAGGAACCGTTCCAAGAGGGTAAAGAGGCTCATGAATACCAACTAAAGGGCCAAGAGGAGGAGGTCCAGAAGGCTGAATCGAAATTCTAGGAGTAGGCTGCAGAGGGCGAGGAGGCTGCTAACTAGCCGAGGTAGGCCGCTTGAGGGAAGCCCGAGAAGATTACATCATGCAAAAATTCGATGAGTTGGGATCCAAGACAGGAGGAGGAAGACCAGAGAATGTACCAAGCAATGAGGAATCTTTGTAGACTCTGAGTGAGACACTGGTCAAAGGATCGACAATTTTCTTATTGGCCACCGAAGAGATGATGGACTCAGGGGAGGTATGAGACTTCGGTTTGTAATATGTCAACTGGTCAATGGTGACTATCTTTCCATTATGAGGGAAGAACATCTTGCGGTGAACTGTAGATGGGACAACAAACATCGCATAGGTGTAGCTACGACCCAATAAAACGTTGTATTCTAAGGGGTCATATATGACTTCTACATCAACAAAAACAGTCTTTCCCACAAGAGTAATAGGACTATTGCGGAATAGGCTGATGGGCTGGAAGGCATGGCCATCCCATGCTCGAAGAGTGATCATGGAAGGATCCAACTTAGGTGATCTGAGTTGATTCCAAACTGAAGCGGACATCACACAGGTGGATTGATGCATCGGGAAACATTGGCGTTCCTGATCTTGACTGAGATTTGGAAGAAGATGGAAGCAGGGAGGGGAGGATGTTTTGACTGGTCAACATCAAAGACAATTAATCGATCGTCGGAAGGATCTATAGTGCCCATGGAAGATATTAGAGCTTTTCGTTGTGAAGGGCACGACTGGAGGATTTCCACCATTGAAATGGCAATAGGAGATTGCACCAAATCATCTACTATGCTATACGAATGGGAAGCTTTGCCAGAAGCAGCATTTCGGTGTAGTGGTCCTTTAGGGATCTTGGTATGAACCTCTACCTTAGGCGGAGGGATCTGCAAGGGACCATTAGGTGTCGAAAGAGGCTCTATAGAGACCGAAGGAGGTGGCTCAGGGACAGACATAGTGGGAGGCTTGTTGTACTGACGGGACCGAGTCTAAAGATTGATGTCTACGGTTAGAGGTTGAGCAGAGTTCATCATGAGAATCTGGTAATCGGAGTTACCAGATTGAAGAGGTTGAGTGGCCACCTGCCTTTCAGGTGGTTGGGTAGCCACAAATCCTTGTTGAGGGAAAGGATTAGTAAGAACAACCGACTGACTAGGTGTAGCATTAGGAGGGAAGGAAGGGGAGGCTTGTTGTCCTCGCAATGTTGCTTGAGACTCCCACATCTACTTCATTTGTTGTAAAAGAGGAAAATCGTGTGTGTAATGACCATAAACACCCCAACAAGAACAAGGTTGGTTCGTGGGAATAGGCCTGTCCTACTTGGGCTGAGTGCCTTGTTGCTGGTTAGCAGTGTTAGGTGCATTATTTTGAGGATTAGGTCCAAGATTACGAGGAGCATATTGATTTTAAGTGCCTTTCCTCATCTCTTTGGAGGGAAGAGGATTAGTCGCGCCTTGTTGTGCATACACTTGCCCCTGAGGGGGCAGTGGCTATTGTTTCGGCGGTTGAGAAGGAAAGGGAGGCAGAGGTGCTAATGCTAGAGGAGCTGGAGCAATAGGCTATGGATATGGATAATAAGGAGGTTGGGTAACAGTGTGGTAAATAGGAAAAAATAGGAGGCATGCTGTATCCTAGATACATGCTTCCGGGAGGGGGGAAAATGTAGGAGGTGCTATCCCCCCCCAAAAAAAACCATAGTCCATGGGAGGTTGAGTGTATTGAATAGAGAGAGCTCCAACAATACCGTCGGCGGCATGAGGTGCCCCCGGTGCATTGGCATGACTAAGTTTGGGAAGATTAGGTAGAACGGCATAAACATAACCCGACTGAGCGTAGATCAAGTCATATTTTAATGCCATTTGGAGAGCGGCTTCTTCGGTTTGATGAAAATGCAATGTGACATCTTTCCCGATAGGGGTCAAGAGAGATATAAGGAACCAGTCCATGTAGACATGGTCTTCAAAGGTAGTGGCTTGACATAGGCTCTTCTTCTTCACCATTCCTGGACATGATCAGATAGGCGGGTGGCAGATGATTGACGGAAAGAAGTCAAAAGTTCGATACCAGTGTCATAATGAATGGGAAGCTGGAAGTAAGATAGAAAAGCCCAGGCAAGAGTCACAAAGGTGGTATCAGAGGAAGGGGCTTCGTCAACATACCACTTAGAAGCTTCACTAGTAAGCATATGTTGGAACAACCGAAGACAGACAGAGTCATTGGGAATGGAGTTAGACAAACACCACATGTGGAAAGATCAAACATTGTTTGTAGGATCTTCTCCAGCAAGGCCTTCAAACTTGGGCATGTCAAAAGGGAGCTTAGTTGGCATAGTAGGCCAACTAGCGTCATGGTGTATAGGGTCATTTATCAACTGGTCAAAATTGGGAAGGATGAGGCCTGACATTAAGGGGAGCAAGAGCACAGCTGGGGTAGTGTCCATTGCGGTCCCACTAGTGGTATTCCTAGCATGAGGTCCAGGGTTACCACCAGCATAAGGTCCTGCACCAGACATGGTGAAGGCGAAAGGGGGAGAAATTAAGGCAGAACGAGAAGGAGAACCCAATGAATCAAAAGAAGAGTCGGAGTGCAGACTCGGTGGAGGACTAACTCGAATCCTACGCAGAGTAGTAAGTCTTCCAACTGGAAATTGAGGATGAAGGCCAATAATTCTCTGGGATAAATGCCTTGGTGGCGCAATGATGATGACAGAAACATGGCATAAGGGAAAAAGAGACCAACAAGGGCAAGGAGGTGCGAGATCAACTGATTACAATGTCGAAACAAGGGCAGAGAGGTGCAGGATCAATTGATTTCAATGTTTTAGAGTCTTTGCTTGGTAGTGTTAACCACGCCCTTTTTTCTCTTAGGGTGTGTGTGAAAAGTGTGTAAATTTTAGTTTTTAAACCCAGATGTTTGTAAATAAAAAGAAAAAAGTGTGTTGTGTAACTGAAAATAAACCTGTAGATAACAATATATAAAACTAAAATAACAGTAAATAAACAGTTAATAATGCAATAATCTAAAACCAAGGAGGCGGGCTTCTCAACAAGTAGTCTGTAGGTGGGTAAAAAAATATTCAAAACACACAAAAAAGCCAATAGATCTAAGGTCGGGAGGGACAGGGATCTAAAGGTCAAAATATGCTGGAAAGTGGTGTAGAAAACAACAACAAATCAGAGGAATTTTTTTTGTAAATGAGGTGGAAAAAGGCTATCTCCTGGAGGGAAATGGAGTGAAACCTAGAGGAAAACCTAAACAAAGCTAAATGAGGTGATTTGGATGGATAACAAGACGATCTGAAGCAGATTTAAAGGTGAGGTATCAGATCTGAAAAATGGCTAAAGACTCTAAAATTTCAGACAACCTACAACAAAAAAAACTCTTCCACAACAAGTGGAGGGTATTGAAGCTCTAGGGGGCTATGTTCCCACTTAGTTGAGCAAAAAAAAACAAGTACGGCTCCAAAACGGGCGGAGATGGAGGTCAGAAAACCTTGAACAGAGTCTCAGACAAACCCAGAAAACTTTCAGAAAAACTCTTGGAAAAAATCCAGGTCGCAATTTCTGACCTGTTTTCAGCAGAGCTCACAGTTTTTGGGCTGATTCCCGCTTCCTGAAGCTCTAGGTCACAGGTTTTGGGAAAAAAGTGTGACTTTCACTTCCAGCACTCTCGGCGGTAGATTTCAGAAAAAATTGTCATCTCAGCTATGGCTAATGTCTGTCACCCGCGCAATAGGTCCGAAAACACACGAAAGTTACAATTTGTATCATTTTAGGGTTTTATAGGTTAAAAGCAACATCAAGAAAAGAAAAACAAGAGGCTCAAGAGAAATCCTAGGGTTTGAAGCAGCTGGATATGCAAGGATCAGAAAAACGACAACGGTTGTAATCGTAAACCCATGTGGAGTTTCCAGTTGTTAGTATGAATCTTAATTCCAAGCGTACGAAAAAAGACCACTTTAGTTGTGCATAAAAAATAGCCCTAACAGCAAAGATGGCTACCAATATCCTCAGATCTGCAGTTAAGTGGTCAAGACAAATGCTGCAAAAATCTAGATCTGTGCATTAGAAGACATTAAGAAGTAGAAAAAGCAATATTTACTCCATGCATCCAATAGACAAGACAAGGATATGTTGAATGAATTTTTTATTAATGGCACCTGGGAGGAAAACACAGGAGGGTGTTCCCAGTTCTCTTCAATGGGATGGGTTCTTGTAAGTCCTCGGCACTTCAGATCTAAAATTCCTCTCTCTTGATGGTGTAGAAAACCCAAACAAAAATGGTAGCAAAATATGACTATGATGGTGGATCAATAGTCAGAACAAAAGTATAGATCCAGAGTGATCTTTAGGCAACAAAAGGTGATGAATGAATGGAAAAACCCTTCTATTTATAACCAAATATTAAGTTAGTCTAGATATTGGTGCATAATTAAAATATTATTAACCAAATCAAGATCCAAATTTTATAGAATATTTGTTATTTTTGTTGGAGGGAAAAGGAATTTGACTTGGGTCAAATCCCTTTATTTGTAAATAAAAAATAAATAAATGATTTATTTATCATTTTAAGGATGTGGTTGAGTAATAATTAAATAAATAATGATTTGTTTAACTATTTATGAGTGATTTAGTCAAATTTAACAAGGAATATTATTTAAATAAAGTTTAAATAATTATTCCTAGAAAATAATAAGATAAATTATAATTTATCTAATTAATTTTCTTGTTTTGGGTTAAATATGACCATGAATATTAATTAAATTTTTGTTTAACTAATTATTCCTTGAGGAAAATCAACCAAATGTGGATTTATTTAATATTTTCTCATGGGGTTTGCTGTTTAGACCATAAACAACTTAATAAAGGTGTTTTACTAAGTTATTTTTCATAGTGAAAGCAATTTTACTTAGGGTAAAATTGGTCTTACATGGTGTACTTAGGTCCATCTAATAGTAACAGTTAGATGACCAAAAATGGTGTAACACACCCGCTTATACTTTTCGTACCAAACACCATCCGCATATAACCAAAGTACGTAAGTGAGCCATGATGTACTTACGTACGTGGGGGTGAAGGTATCACAGTGCTTCTGTGAAATTTGACAAGCAAATAGGGGGCTAAATCATTGTTGAGTCTTCAAGGAATGCCTTTCCCCTGAAAATCCATCCTCCTTGAAATCTCTCAATTGCTGTGCCTAATACAAATCCCCTTCTGCTAGTAAATTGCTAGAAAAGGGCCTGTCATTCCTTCCTTTACCCCTGCAACATACATCAATTCCCCCCCCCTTTTTTCCCTTTGTCCAAATTCCCTTTCTGTTACCCTCATTTAGCCTCTTTTATTCCCCCTTGGCTCCCCTTCTACTTCCCCTTTTTACCCCTCAAATCCCCCTAAAATCCCCTTTAAATTCCCCTCTTACCCTTTGTTTAGCCTTTTTCCCCTTTTTCCCCTTATCGTTTCCCTTTAAATCCCTCAAAACCCATTAAAACGGGCCAAAAACCCACTTTCCCGGCTTTATAATAGGCCCTAGCCCCTTTCCCGTTAAGCCTCTTCAACCACTCCCCCACATATGCCCGTCCCCCAAAGGCCAAGCACTTAAGCCTTGGGGGCCAATCGCAATCGGAAGCCGGGCGGGTGCGAAAGCCCTGTGTAATATTGAAAACAGCCGATGCGAGTGTTTTGTTATAATAAGTCCCGCGACGCGTTTTGGGCCGTCGATCTTTTCGAGATTTGACGGCGGAGCGCCAATCGCAAACCCCCGTCAATCGCAATCGGAACACTCAAGTGACACCCCCCGATTGATCGCATCGCGCTCTGATTGCGACCTTCTGATTCAATCCTGGCCGTTCGCTTCCCTGCTGATCCGACGGCCATCGCATGTCCCTCTTCCCATCCTCTGATTGCACCCTGACTGTCCATTCTTCCCGAGATCAATGGCCAGCGCTCAATCTCTCTATTCCCCCGATCGCCGATCGCAAGTCTTTCCACGTGCCTTCCGATTTGATCCGGACCGTCCATCTCCCTTCTGATCCGACGGTCAGCGCGTAATCGCACCTACCCCTCCGATCGTTGTCCCCACCGTTGATCTCCCCGTGATCCGACGGCCCTCCTCTGATCGCAAGCCTTCTACTCCCACCTCCGATTGCGTGCTCCGATTTAATCTCCGTCGTTCATCCTTCAGTCGATCCAACGGCCAGCGCTCAATCGCAAGCCCCTCTCCGATCGCAATCGCAAACCGTTTCATGTGACCCCCGATTGCGATTGAGTGATTAAATCTCCGCCGTCCACTTTCATGCCGATCCGACGGTCCTCCGCCAACTGCTGATCCCCTCCGATTGTGTTCTCCACCGTTGATCTCCCCGTCAGATCGACGGTCGGCGCTCAATCGCTTCCCCTTCCGATCGCTGATCGCAAGCCTTCCCTCCGCCTCCCCGATTAAATCTTGGCCGTCCGTATGTTACATGATCCAACGGCCATCGCTCTTCCCTTTTCCGTTGATCGCGAGTCCTCTCTCTGCCTTTCGATTCAATCTGGACCGTCATTTTCTCCGCAGATCAACGGTCCAGCATTAATCGCAACTGCTTCCACCTCCCCCCCGATTACATCTGGTCCGTCCTTTTCCCCACAAATCAATGGTCATCGCTCAATCGCAACATCGCCTCGATCGCAATCGGAACTTTTTGGATGTGTCACCCTTGCCCCCCCCCCCGATTGCGATCCTCCGATCTGATCCTAACCATTCATTGGATCTGGGATCTAACGGTCAAGATCTAATCGCCCTCCGCCTCCGCTGGGTCCCACTCTTTCATTCATCTCCGCCGCATTTCGTTCATTTTGTTTGTTTTGGTTAGTTTCATATATTGATCACGCCATTCAATCTCCACCGTTGATCTTCGCCTCCCTGCCAGAATCTAACAGTCCGCGCTGCATGATCATACCAAACCCTGTTATTCCCGCATTCCACCACTTCACCGCATTTTCATCGTTTGTTTACATAATACCTTTGCTTCCGCCACCGCCGCACCACCATTCAGCTCACCCTGCGTCCATTGTTCCGTCCACCGTTTCTTCACAGATTGGCCGTGTTGCAGAGTTTCTAGAGGAAAAGGACCGCCTCTGTTCAATGTACTGCCTTAATGGTTAGCGGCACAGTCAGGATCAAATCCAATGAACCAGTACCATCAGGAAAGTCAAGGAATGGGGCTGTCAGGACTTACATTAAAGGAAAGCGGAGTTCAAACGCCGAAAATCTTGCCGGCGCCATTAAAAGCTCGAGCTAACCCGACAGAGGCAGTCATGAAGCAGCAAGGATTTTCAGTACAGAACAGAGGGATTAATGCGCGTCAATGAAGATCTTGAGCCCTGAAACAGAGGTTTAAAGAGGCAAAGCATCATTTTGAAGACCCCGAGGATCGATTTTGGAGATCCTGAGCATCAATAAGAGGTAATATCAAGGTTTTCTTATCAGCAGAATGTTTTTCCATAAAGGACAGGTCTCCCATATAGTCTTTATTATGCGCCGTGTCCTTGAAGGAATTTCTCGTCCCAGCTATAGTTCAAAACAATCTAACATCCATGAGGCAGACCCCTCAGCAAGTTCTTTCATTTTGTTCAAATCACCTGGAGTACTACAGCCCAAAGGTCAAATCGTATCCGGAGCAGATCTTTCTTTCACGAGGAAGGTGACAATGATTAAATATACAGTGTATCAAGCAGAATGGGCCTCGGCCCTGCATTCATTGTTGTGTTTAAATGTAACATTTAAAGATTCACCTACCTCCTCAGTCGGTCCTCTGTGTCTCTTCTGCTATAAAGCACAGAGGGATATCATTGTAATGGTTGTTGTTGGATTATCAGTGAATTGCAAGCATTTTTGTCCCGAGCCAAGTTTCCTGTGTAATAGTTGTATGACAGGCTGAGAAATATGATGTATTCAGGTTGAATGTAAAAGCTTTGGGCAGTGATGTACCTGATTGGTGTTGTGTTTAACATGATAAGCAGTTTTCATTGGATCCTGATCTACAGCAGTTGGTGATGTTTTTCTTATCTCTGTGTTTACTTCCGTTTCATTTCATGTTCTTTTGACTGACATCTAAATGCATGATATAAGATTTACCCTTGTTAGGTACCTTATATCCCAACTCTCTCAGTCTTTAATGTTTTTTTCTCATATGTGTGTCTGGATATTGTTTTCAATTAACTAAACCAGTGTAGTGGATGATTATTGCATGCTCTCTGATGTGCAAGTTGATAGAATCAGTGTTCAGATGTCTTTGTTAAGATTTAATTGAAAGAGGTTAGGAACATTGGTAGGTTTAAAGCCCGTCGCTGCCTCTTCATAACCTACCCTTCCAATACAAACCTTTTCAAGACCCCTTGTGTTGCCTATGGTTTTGTCCAAGCATGCCTGGAGTTAAATGACCTTTGGCCTGATCTATAGATGAAATCAGATGGTTTTCCATCCTTCATTTTCATCCCCTATTGTTTCATATCACCAATCAGTCTTTAAGATCCAAATGCTCTAGATGAATAGCCCAATTGAAGCTTACACATTGAACATAAGTAAATCCTTTCTTGACTCCATTGCCCAATGGCCTTGATGTTCCCTGAGTCATCTATTCTTGCCTAGCTTCCTTCTTTACCCATCCTTGCCTTATGATGAAACCTTCCTTCCTGATTCTCAACAACCAAACTCAAACAATCAAACAAACAACCTTGAGCCTATAACTAGCCTAAAATGAAAATTGAGAACTTCAAAGACATATATCCTTTGATAATCATAGAGAGATCCCTCTCTGGACCTAGGAGGGCTAGATCCTAAGGTCTGAAAGTGGTTCTATGTTGTCTCATCTTTTGGTCTCTGTCAACCTGGCCAAAACATGGGAACCCCAACACCTCCTTCCTCCAGTCTTCCCATCTTCCAGTCAGATGAAGACATTATGGAAGCCATGACCGACCCTGACTTTCCATGGGATGATATGCACCATGATGCGTACTTCCTCCCACAGTAGTCCCATGACCAATATGCTATGGAAACTAAAGACTTCATTCCCGATGAAGTCGATTGGTTTAAAAATCCCATCCTTGCACCTGATGCTTTCGAAGAAGGAAACATGGCCAATATCTCTCCTACCATCAAAATTGACATTTCTGTCAAACCAGGAATCGAAGAACATATCACCTTGGGTGCCTAATGCACCCTGGAAGAAATTGAAGCTTACAACAATCTATTCAAATAATTCCATGATATTTTTGCCTGGTCCTACTCATAAATGCCTGGACTCGATCCCACCATCATCAAACACCATATCGACACATGGCCCGATGCCAATTCATTCCGTCAAAATTTGAGACCCATTAATCCTTCAAGACGTGAAGCTATCAAAGCCAAAATCGATAAGCTCAAGCAGGCTGGTTTCATTTATCCCATCGAATACACCACTTGGGTGTCCAACCCAGTTCTCGTCCTTAAAAAAGAAGGCACCATCTGTGTCTGCATTGACTTTCGCAACTTGAAAAAATATTGTCCCAAAGACAACTTCTCCACACCATTTATTGACCAAATCATTGATGAGTGTGTGGGGCACGAGGTTCTATCCTTTATGGATGGATTCTCCGGATACAACCAAATCGTTATCCGTCGTGTTGATCAACTTAAAATTGTGTTCTTCAGTCCATGGGGAACTTTCACATACAGGGTCATGCCATTCGGCCTTAAAAACGCCGGTGCCACTTTTCAACGAGCCATGTCTTACTGTTTCCATGACTTAGCTCATATTATCCTTGCTTATTTAGACGACTTCACTGCGCGTTCTAAATATCGGGCGCAGCACCTCCACGATCTGCGTATCGTCTTCCTCCGATGTCGCAAGTATAATATCCACCTTAACCCATTGAAGTGTGTCTTCTGCGTGCCCTCCGACTGTCTCCTAGGCTTCATAGTGTCTAAAGATGGTATAACTCTTGATCCTTTGAAAGTTCAAGCCATTCTTGAACTTCCAATCCCCCGTACCTTATGCCAGCTATAGAGTCTCCAAGGCAAAGCTAATTTTCTTCGCCATTTTGTTCCTGACTATGCCACCATCGCGCATGGGTTCCTTAGACTCCTCAGATCTAACATCCCATTTGTATGGGATACCTATGCTCATGAGTCTTTTAATGGCCTCAAGAATTCTCTCACATCCGCTCCCTTGATCCATCCTCCTGACTTTGATAGGGACTTCATCCTGTACATCTCTGCTTCCACCTATTCGGTTGTTGGAGTCCTCATCCAGGAAGATGACAATGGTATCGAGCATGTGATCTATTATGTCAGTAAGAACCTCGTAGGTCCTCCTGTATCCTACTCACATGAAGAGAAATTAGCGCTGGCTGTTGTGTTCTCGGTCCAAAAACTTCGTCATTACATCCTCATGCGTTCCACCAAGGTTGTGAGTAATTCCAACCCCATGGCTTTCCTATTGAGTCGTTGCATCCTCAATGGGAAGTACGCCCATTGGGTTGTTATCCTTCAGGAATTTGACCTCAAATTTTTCACACCAAAAAGTAAGAAAGGTTTAGCCCTCGCTGAACTCATTTCTGAATTACCTACCGGTACGCGGGATCCTCTAGTTAATGATGATTTTCCCGATGAGCACTTATTCGCCATTACCACAGACGATCCTTGGTACGACGATATCCTTACTTACTTGCGAACCCAAAAGTTTTCCCTTCATCTTGACCATGATGCTCAACGACATATCCGACACCAGGCTCCCCGCTACCTTCTTATCGGTGACGACCTCTGTCGTCGCGGCATAGATATTGTTGTCCATCGTTGTCTCACACACGCTGAAGCTGAGCAAGTCCTCAATACTTGCCATAGCGGCGCTTGTTGTGGCCACCTCTCCGCCCTTGGTACTGTCCAGAAAGTCATGCACGCTGGGTATTTTTGGCCTCTCTCTTCAGTGATTGCATTGAATTAGTCAAACACTCTTCCAATTGCCAAAATTTCGCCCCTAAGGCGTGAGCTCCTCCAGCTCCCCTCCATCCTGTCGTCACAGTTGGTCCCTTCTGTAAATGGGCCATCGAATTTATGCAGTGTCAACCTCCATCTACTAGTAACGATAAGCATATCATCATGGCAGTCGACTATTTCACAAAATGGGATGAGGCTATGCCAACATTTAACAAAACGATAGCTACCGCAACCCTCTTTTTCTTTAACCACGTTATCGCTTGATTCGGGGTTCCGAAACAATTGGTCTCTGACCACAACCAACATTTTGAAGATGAGATATGGCATGAGCTATCCTCATTGTTGGGTTTTGAGCATCAATATTCCTCCTCCTATTACCCCCAAGGTAATGGCCAAGTTGAAGCTGTCAATAAAATCCTTAAGACCATGCTTCAACGGACGGTGAATAAGCACAAAACTAACTGGCATCTTATGCTCTTCCCTGCTTTGTGGGCCTATAGAACTTCTGTTAATATCGCTACCGGGTTTACTCCTCTCCACCTCGTTTTCGGAGCGGAGGCAGTCTTACCGATCAAGTGTGAAATCCCTTCCCTTCATCTGGTCGTTGAGCTTCTTCCTAATACCCAACCTCTAGAACAACGACTTATCATGCTTGAGCGTGCCTCCGAAGACCGTCGTGTTGCATTGAAAACCATTGATGTAGCTAAGAAACACACCAAAGCTCAGTATGACCGAAAAGTCCACCCTCATATGTTTCACGAAGGTGACCTTGTTCTGGTATATGACCTGGCCCATGATGTCCTCGGTCATGGGAAGTTTGACTCATTATGGCTAGGCCCTTACATCATTAGTAAGGATCTTGGTAAGGGGGCATACCTCTTAGAGGACTTCTAAGGCCACCCCCTTCCTAATCCTCGCAATGCACTCTATCTTAAGAAATATTACCCTCAGCATTTCCCTCCCGAAATGCATGTTTTATTTTCTTTTAGATAGCCAACATCTATTTGTTTTTCATGATTCGATACTTCACCAGGACACATTTTTTCCAAGAAAGGTCACTTCACCTCTCCTCCAAATCGGAAATCCTCACTTACAACACTTGTACTTGGGGCACCACTTTTCCTCCATACTTGTCCTTGTTCGTGTTGATTTTCGTCATGAGATACCATCTTGTACTCATGATTTTTTGGTCCCCTTTGGACCTTCACTGTGTGGCAGCATCATTGAGTCGCCCTTGTTTAGAGCGTCCGAGTTGAGTCATCATTGCATTCATGGAGTCCATCTCGTGTCCCCTTGTATCCTGTTATAGTCCTCCATCCTTCATTGCTTGGTTCCTCTCTCGTGTCGCACATTATGGCCTTCAGTCCCACTGTCCCCTATCCCGCATGACATTGTGTTAGTTGTTGCCAGGTCATCCATGCCCTTTATGCTCTAATAAAGGAAATCGTCTGTCCACTACTCAGTACCCCCCATTTCATCATCATCCCTGGTGTCAGTTTGTTAGTCGCTCTACTATTTTCTCTCATGCCTTAGTTGAGGATCCCTTATTTCCTCACCTATGGTGGACCTCCTTCTGTCGACATCAACTCATTAATTCCAAAAGATAGATCTATAGGGCAGTATACCTTGGTTTCAGCTTACACTCTTGTTCGGTGCCTAGGATCAGGCAAAGGGACTCCTTATTGCCCTTTGAATTTATTGTTTCTCAGCTCCAGCTCCTTTCAGCATGATCGAGATCCATATACTTGATGGTCCAGTGATGCAATAGCTGATATTAGTGATTCCCGGGTGTGTGTGAGATGTCTCAACACTCATGAAGGGGTGGCCCTACAGGTAGCCCCCCACATGCCCCGATGACCTCTTCATCGTAGCCTTTGATGCAGCTCCATATATTTGATGATGTCAGCCTTAGCCGCTTGTAGGACCTCTTTGATTTGCATGTATCAGTCAGATTTTGCGAGCCCTTCCCCGTTTATAGGGGCATTTGGGTTGTATTTGTATCTCATATACTCAAATATTATTATATAAGTCCTGGCTGTTATCCCAGGCACAACATGTATGTGGGATTCCTCATTATATCTTTTATCTAGCTCATGTTTATGCCACCCTCTACTTTATGGTTCGGTCCCTTGTTTACTGGACGCACTATTCTTTTGTACTTCGTCTCGGTGGGCATAGGTATGCCTCCCCTGTCGCCTTTAGCACAGGTACCCACTCATAAAAAGAGACTTATCACACCTGTAAGTCTCGTCTCCTCAGGGTCTAGTTCTTCAGCACATTAGTCTACCTTACATTCCTCTCTCTGACTTCCCTTTTGATATTTGGTGATTGAGTTCTTACAACATACTTCGGTCATACAATTTTCTCCTAACACTTGCACGCTGGGGGGCAATCTGTTATACCAATTTTTGGTCATCTAACCTATTATCATTAGATGGACCCAAGTACACCATGTGAGACCAATTTTACCCTAAGTAAAATTGCTTTCACTATGTAAAATAACTTAATAAACCACATTTATTAGGTTGTTTATGGTCTAAACAGGAAACCCCAAGGGGAAATATTAAACAAATCTATATTTTTTTGGTTTTCCTCATGGAATAATTAATTAAACAATAATTTAATTATTATTCCTGGTCATATTTAACCCAAAACAAGGAAATTAATTAGATAAATATTTATTTATCTTATTATTTTCTAGGAATAATTATTTAAACCTTATTTAAATAATATTCCTTGTTAAGTTTGACTAAATCATTTATAAATAATTAAATAAATAATTATTTATTTAGTTATCATTCAACCACTTCCTTAAAATGATAAATAAATCAGTTATTTATTTATTATTTACAAATAAAGGGATTTGACCCAAGTCAAATTCCTTTCCCCTCCAACAAATATAATAAAATATTCCATAAAAGGTGGATCTAGATTTGGTTAATATTATTTTAATCATGCACCAAGATCTAGAATGACCTAATATTTTGTTATAAATAAAAGGGTTTTTCCTACCATTCATCACCTTTTTTTGCCTATTATATCACTTTGGATCTATACTCTTGGTCTAACTTTGAGCCATTATCATTGTCATATTTTCCATTATTTTCTTTGTGAGCTCCCTTTGAGTTCTATGTTTGTCTGGGTTTTCTACACCAACAAGAGAGAGAAATTCTAGATCTGAAGCACTGAGGACTTTCAAGAACCCATCCCATTGAAAAGAATTGGAAACACCTTTCTTGTTTTCCTCCTAGGTGCCCTTAATATAAAATTCTTTATAACATATTATTCTTGTCTTGTCTATTGGATGCATGGAACAAAACCTTATTTTTACTGCTTAATGTCTTTTTATGCATAGATCTGGATTTTTGCAGCATTTGTCTTGATCAACTGAGTACAGATTTGAAGATATTAGAAACCATGTTTTGCTGTTAGGGCTATAAGTTATGTGTAGCTAAAGTGGTATTTTTTCATACACTTCGACGAAACATTCATACTAACAAGGATTAATCCTGTCTTATTACCTTTGATAGAAAAGGAAGTTAAATGCATGTATGATGCCCAAATCATTGCACCAATCAGATATTCTGATTGGGTTTCAAACTTAGTGCCTACCAGAAAGAAAACATGTGAAATCAGATTATGTGTAGACTTTAGGAATCTCAATAAAGTATCTTTGAAGGAAAATTACCCTTTACCCAAGATGGATCATATTTTACAAAGGGTATTTGGTTCTTCCAGGATGTCTTTGTTGGATGGTTTTTTAGGATGCAACCAAATTCTTGTTCAGAAGGAATACCAAACTAAAACAACTTTTACCAATCATTGGGGCACTTTCATGTATGTGAAAATGAATTTTGGTTTGATGAATGCAAGAGCAACCTTTCAGAGGGATATGGACATAGCCTTTTCTAAGGAAATAAATGACTTATTGGTTATTTATTTAGATGATATTATTGTTTTTTCTATGTTAGATAATGAACACTTGGATCATTTGAGACAAGTTTTTATTAAATGTAGAAAATTTGGTATATCCTTAAATCCCAAGAAAACTCTTTTTGGACTAGAGGAAGGTAAGTTACTAGGACACATAATTTCAAAGGAAGGTATTAGGATAGATACTGCAAGAACAAAGGCCATTTTGAACATTCCTCCACCTAGAAATATCAAAGAGTTACAAGCATTTTTAGGTAAAATTATTTTTTTAAGGAGATTTATTTCTAACTTAGTAGAAATCATCAGAGAACTGAATAACATGCTTAAAAAGGACTCGGTTTTAAAATGGACAGTTGAAGCAAAAAAATCATTTGACTCTATTAAACAAGCTTTAACTAAAACACCAGTCTTAATCAGTCCATATTTCAAAAAATACTTAATAATTTTTTCATTTACCTCAGAGCATACCATTGCTGCAGTTCTACTACAGAAGAACAATCAAGGTTTTGAACAACCTATAGCCCTTTTTATTAAAACCCTTAGAGATGCACCTCTGAAATATAACATAATGGAGAAAAAATCTTTAGCCTTGGTTAAAGCTATAAAATATTTCCGAGTTTACATTCTTTACTCCCACATTATTGCCTATGTCCCTAATTCTATAGTAAAAAACATTCTTACTTAGGATGGTCTTGATGGAAGAAGAGGAAAGTGGATTGCCACTATCCTATAATATGACATAGAGATTAAACCAACTAAACTCATTAAAGGACAAGGATTAGCCAGATTGATGGCTGAATCGAATTCCAATGCATTAGATATAAATTTTATTGCTCAGGTTGATAACCAGTAAGAGATGGCGACTCCATTGATTAGTGAAGCCTTTCTAGATTCACCATGGTACTTAGATATTATCTTTGTACTTACACACTTACAAGCTCCTCCTAGATTAACAAGGACTGAAGCCATATTTATTAAACTTAAAGTAATGAGATTTTGTATTTTGGATAATGTTCTTTTTTGGAAAGAACAAAGTGGGATATTACTGAACTGTTTACTAAGATCAGAAGCTGAAAAAATTCTTGAAGAATTTCATGCAGGTGACTGTGGAGGACACTTATATTGGAAAAGTACTGCAGATAAGATTCTTAGAGCTGGTTTTTACTGGCCTACCTTATTTGCTGATGTTAAGAAATTTGTTACTTCATGTCACAAATGTCAAATTTTTGAAGGAAAAAATAAGTTGTTACCTTTACCCCTAAAACCAATTTCAACTAAGAGGTCATTTCAACAATGGGGTTTAGACTTCAATGGAGAAATTCACCCTCCTTCCTCTGGCCAACACAAGTGGATTTTGACTGTCACATATTACTTTACTAAGTGGATTGAAGCCATTTATACCAGACAAGCCACTGACTCAGTCATTATCTCTTTCATAGAAAACAACCTTTTATCTAGATTTGGATGCCCATAGAAAATAATTACTGATAATGCAGCAGCATTTAAATCTAAGAAAATGATTTCCTTCTGTCACAAGTACCATATTACCCTCGGCCACTCTACTGCTTATTACCCTCAGGGTAATGGCCTAGCTGAATCTTCAAATAAAAGCCTTGTGAATATCATTAAAAAACTACTTGAAGACAACAAGAAAACTTGGAATAAAATGTTAGTCTATGCCATATGGGCAGATAGACTTACTACCAAAAATTCAATTGGAACTTTTGCTTACCAAATTGTATATGGGATGGATGCAGTTTTCCCATCATCATTAGGTGTTCTAGTAATGAAGATCATTCAAGAATCACAAGCGGAGCTAAATGATATACAAAGAAGGATAAATCAAACAATTCATCTACAGAAAACAAGGGAAGAAGTATATGAAATATCTCAAGTCATTCAATATAAAATCAAGAAATGTTTTGACAAAAGAAGTAAAGAAAATGAATTTTTCATTGGAGATCAAGTGTTAAAGTGGGATTCCAGGAGAGAAGAAAAAGGCAAGCATGGAAAGTTTGACTTTCTATGGAAATGACCATATGTAATTTATGGATATAGGGGTAACAATGCTTTCTTCATTAAATATTTGGATGGAATAGATATTTAAGAAGGACCAGTTAATGGTAGAATGCTCAAACACTACTATTCTTCTGAGTTAACCAATAGTTAGTCCCAGCTACTTTTTACATCATTGTAAATATTCATTGAAGTTTAGATTGGATTGGATATTTTATTTCCAAAGTTGAAGCCCGGAGAGAAGGCCCTAAGCTTTGAAGAGTAAAATTTCATAAATATGAGTGTTTGCATAAAAAAAAAAAAATTACTGGATCATCAAGGTTAAAATTGAAGGCTACTAGTCTTAGAGTTCTTGACATTTCACCAGGAAATGCCATCCCCATGTGAAGCCGCTATTAGGGTCCTATAAGTATAGGATTTATAATTTGGAATTGACTTATGATATTCTTGTAAAATATGTACATACCTTGCTTTCTGCAAGTTGTTTTCCCATATTTTGAAAAAAAAAAAAATTAAAAAAAAATCAAAAAGAGGGTAAAAAGTCCTAAAAGAAAGATCAAAGGATTTAAAAAATACATAGACCCCAAAAGAAAAAAGATGAAAATAAATCATGAAAGTGTGCAAGTTCAAATTCCACTACTTTTTACTTTTTGCAAATGATTATGGTAGAGTGTCAATAAATGCCATAATCCATGATGAGTTAAATTGTTTAAACTTGACTTGTCATGTTTTCAATTTCCATGTTTAGATAGTGAATAAAGTTTTGTCAGACAATTTAATCCTAACAAATCAGTAGATAGGTAGAGAATAATGAGGAGCTCAACAATTTAATCTAAGCCCTTGAATGAAATAAGGTAGAATTAGATAGTTTTTATGCTTTCAAAAGAAGAAAATGTTTCAAGGCAGCAAGCCTAAATGCACCTGCTGAAGAGATGAAAAAATGTTAGAGTAATGTTGGGTAGGTCGAAAGAAGTGAGAAAAATCATGTAATATTCATTACCAGACATAAAATCACTAATTTCCCTTCCCCACTAAGTTTTCAATATTCTATACTTCCAGTCAAAGAGTCTAAGAGCATTTCTCTGACCTCTGTTGGGACTGGACCCAAGGCTTGATGACTGGATAGTGGAAAATGTCGACTTCTTATGATAAAATCCCCTTTACCATTATTCATCCATCATTCACACATTTAACTCATTTTCATAAGTAAAAACTCATTTTTTACTTAAAGAAACCTAAAATCCCATTGAATTAACTTTCTTCATTCATAAAGCATACAAACCCTCAAAAAGCACTCTATCCTGAGTAAAAGTGGTGAATTTATGAAATAAGAAGCTTTTCTTTACAAATTTTCACTTTACTTAGTCATATAAGTGTATTTTTGTGCATTCCTTTCCCCTTGTCATATTAATTTCTAACTTATGCTATTAAATCCCTAAAATTACCTTATCCTACCTATATAATTCCCTTTATGATAAATAACCCCATGAAACCCACTATTATATAGGTTTTAGACCAAAGTTAATATGCACATGGTGAATTAAAATCCAAAATTATACCCCCTTTGGTCTAAAACTAACCTTAATCAAATACCCCACCCCCTATGGTTATAGACCCCTCCAAAAGTCTAAAACTATATAATAAAACAAAAATGCAGAATTGGTTTTTTTATACATATCTTATGTATGTCTAATCGCATAAACATTACCCCATTCATCCCATTTTTTTCCTAAGTTTCTTATAAAGGTTTAACCCATGCCTCTGTAATATACTTCCCCGTAGAAACTTAACTTTTTCCATTTTCCCAGTTATGTAAAACTCCACATTTTATATAACATTAACATTAATACAGCCCCGCCTCACGTGCATCCCTCACCTTCCAATAAACCTGCTATATATATATATCAATTCCTTTTATATATATATACCACCTTTAACCACTTTGAACCATATATTATCCCTTGTACGCGAGTCTCGCTTATACGTTACCCATTGTGCTTATATATCAAAACTTTGGATATAAATACATATAATACAAAGGTTTAATATATCAATTGACGAACGCATATCATTCAAGTACCCCGGTCCCACATAAATTTCGACTGCACCTTCCCATCAAATCTCAGTCGTTCGCTCCCTTCCTGATGATCCAACGACGCATAATCCATATCACGCTCACTACATGATCATTTGTCTGCAACCCAAACGGACACGAAATGGGTGGTTTTCCCATTTCCACCTCTTGCGACGTGGCACGACCCCATTTGATCGCGTTCATTTTGGAAAAATCAACATACTACCTGAGATCTACGCGAAAACTGCTGATTGTTTTAAATTTTGAAAATCAAAACTACTCCTGGCAGCAAACTTAACCCACATTTAATACGTTTTTAAAGATTCATATCAAAGTTAAAACCTTTGTTATGTTATTTATTAATGTTATTTGTGCATTATGACTGTAAAATAAAGCCGCCCGACTGTATTGAAGCCCCTGCTGATAAATTTCCAAATCAAAACCCAAATCGGCAGCAGATTTCCCTGTTTGAAGACCAGAAAAGACATTTTCTCCTCTAGCAAGTTGGAACAGAGCTCAAAATCAACCACAAAACATCTTGGAACCCTTCCAACAGTTAAATACCTACCATTTAAGGTACTTTTTGACATACAGGCTTGCAAATTCAAAGTTAACACCATCCATAAGTAAAGTAAAGCTTGAATTAGAAAAATTATCTGTATAATTTGCCCAAACACGCCCAAAACAGGCCAGACCCTGGCGAATTTCTCCCAGAAAAGACTGTGTTAAAAAAAACCTTTTCTGAAACCAGTTTCCTAAATTTTATCCACTTAAAATCAATTTCAAAGAACAGGAAGGTGTTTAAAGCCCACAAATATCGCAAAGATTCATTTTCTGGTCCAAAATCATTCAGAAAATGAGGGTTTTCTGTCTTAAACCAGTCTGCATATCCAAGAAGCCTAATTGATCAAATAAATCACCTGAGACTATCTTTGGCCTATAAATTTATAAATTCACCATCGGTTTAAAGAAATACAACTTTGCAAACAATTTAAGCCTGCATTAGTTATTCAAAAATGTATAAGAAACATATTACAGCCAAAGTTGTGGGTTATAAGCCTATTAAACCTGGTGGATCCAAGCCTCCCAACTCTGAAGCATCAAAATCCATCAAATCTACTCCTGCGCTTACTGCTAAAACCACTGAGTCTGTAAATCCACTTCAGCCACCAGTACCTACTGTAGAAACCCTTCCAATGACTAATATGGATTACAAGATTGCTGACCCTATGGTAGAATTTAATCTATTAGAAATACACAATTGGTGATTTCATAAATATCTTGATAAAGATGAAATACCTATTTGGGAGACTCATCTGCCCAAATATGTAGTGTCATTGACCCACCCTGGCCAGGACCTTGTTAGACTGTGTCAAAAGCATTATGAACCAGACCAAAGGGCTATTGTTAATGCAGACAAAGAGGTCCTTTTTACAATCACAACAGAATCCATTAATCAAATGCTGCAATTACCATCTGATCCTCATTTAGTCCCCCTTTCTATTGAATATTTAACCCAGTTTTACTTAAGCCTGGATATCCCAAAGAATTTTATGATATTTCAGGACTTTATGACTTTCCATGTTGACATCCCTAAGTTGAACCCTCCTTATTCAACTGCCAAATTTCCAGAAGGGCCAAGGCATATTATTTCCATGTTATATTTTATACTGGGATATTTCAGAGATGGATTCACTGATGAATCCATTCTTGGATTTCTATCCACTTTATATCCAGGTCAACCCCCTGCACTCATTTTTTATTATGCCATTTTTATAGCTGATAGCATTCATCACCAATTAACCAAACTACCCACTGAAGGCTCATCATAATTGTTTCATTTGTTTTTGTTCTTCCAAGTTGACAATTTTCCAATTCCATTTCAAAAAATGGACTTAGAGGGCCAGCCTTTGTCCATTATCTTTTGGAATTCTTTGCTTAGGAAAGAAGACAATGAGTTCAGTTTTACAAATTTTTCAGACCTATTCCTCTAGCCAGCAATGAATGTATTGTATAAAGCAGAGCAGCCCAAAGTAAATGAAGACATGAAAGGAATATTGCAGTTATCATAACAAAATAAGATGGGAGACTGGTTTCTTTATGAAAAACACACATAAGAATTTTTGGCTCAAAATTATTACCTTATAAGTTGCCAAAATACATGTGCATGAGAGTTTTTGCATTGGAATAATTAAAGAAAATTCTAAATTCTGACTCCATAAACTTCTTAGCTGCCAGGAAAAAGACCCAATTCAAGCTAAAAAATCAAGTTGGGCCTTTCATGATAAATAACAGAGAAGCAGAAAAGGAAATCACCAAGATACTAGTAGGATTTAAATTTCAGGAGAGCTTTCCATGGAACTATGATCCTCAAGGGATCTTGAGTAATTTAAGGATTAAATGCAAACTTACACCATTAATACATGAGCCTATGCCAGAAATTGAGAAATTTTCCAATCAAGAGGAATGGGTGGAAAACACCTTGATAGATATAGTCATCAATGCAGAGGCAACAGGACAAGTGGTTACAAAACAGGCCCTGGAAGTTGTAAAGCCACTAGAAACTTAAGCTAAAATAGGCAGAGATGAGGGAACTTATACAATTGAGACCACCACAGATACAAAATTCAAGTTGATTTACAATAAAAGGCTCAAATCCAGTTCCATAGGGAAACAAAAGGTAATTGATGTTGAGGATACAAATGAGCCTGAGGTAAACAATGATGAAGCCACAGTGATGGTTAATGAAAATCTAGCAGAGATTAAAAAGGAACAAACAAAAGCTGAAGGAAAAGATACTCAGATGATTTAAAAACCTCAAAATATGGAAGCTTCTTCCTCACACATAGTGGAGGAAAAAGACTTAGATATCAAAGAAAAGTACAAGCAAATCAAGCAAAAGAATGAAGAAATAAAGTTTGAGATTTACTCTCAGTTTCTTAAACAAAAACCAGGGAATCAGAATAGGCTACTGACAACCTTTGACTATTCCACAAACAAAATGATTATGTCTTTTCTGCAACCAACTACTTCAACACCTAAGACAGTGACAAACTATAAAAAGGTTGAGTTTGATGTAGATGCTGAGAAAGTGCATGAGCTAGACCAAATAGAATTCCACAGACATAGCTCTGAAATGTTATATTCAATTGTGGTAACAAAGGCTATGAGTTCTACTAAGTTGCAGAATACCATTATTAACATGCAGGATCAAATGAAGCTGGACAAAGACTCTTTGTATGCTAAAGACCTAAGGATTAAAGCCTTAGAGGATTTGATTTTACAGGTGGGATATGATCCCTTAAATGTGCAGGTAGCTGAATTGTTGATTAAGAAGAAGAATGAAGATATTGCATCTTTGAGGAAACAACTTAAGCTTCCTCAAAGTGAGCACCCACAGACTAAAGAAATACTTCAGGATCAAATTGAAAAAGAAGAGATGATGCAGTTGATCCTCAAACTAACTATTCAGATTAAAGAAATGGAGACTCAAATGGATGAACTTGTTAAGGAGGAAGAAACTGTGAAAGAGACTGTAAAGGAAACTGATGCTCCAATTATTCCTACAGTTATACCAGTAATTACCACAGCTATGGCTTCTACTTTGCGAGAAAAATTGGCACCTAATGAGCCATTGGCAACTGCTGTGTTAGTGGATTCAGCTACTACATCCACCACAGATTCTTCAACAACACAGGTACAACAAACAGATGGAGTAGGTCAGATTGTGAAGACTATGGAGGAAATGTACTTGAAAAATGATGAAATCAATAGCCTAAAGAAAACGACTGAAAATCTTGAATCCAAAAATAAGTTAGCTCAAATAAATGCTAAAACCCATGAGCAGAAAGCAATTAGACTTGGAGATCAAATTAAGGGATTATAGAAAGAGCTAACATTCACTGAACAAATTGGATTTGTCAAGAATCATTTATGGAAAAACATTATTGAAGCCATACATTCTCAATGGCCTTCAATTCAGGTCATCTATGAGTAGAGAGACTTACTGTTAGCAGCCCAAGCTAAGATTCATAAAACCAAGGATGAGTTAACTGATAAGCCAGATGAGGCTTTAAAACTCTTCACTTTTCTGAACAACAAGAACAGAGCAGAGTTGGAAGAGTTACAGATACTGGATAGAACATAGACCATTTTTCATATTAAAAAGGTAGTAACAAAGAAAAATTTGATGAACTACCTAGAAGAGTAGTGTGAAGCAATGAATATTGCCATAACAAGGTTTATGGTGAAATATACAAACTTGAGAAAGAAGGGTTTGCCAGATATTCATGTCTTTAATGAGAAATTAATGCCCCAGAAAGATTATGATAACAAAATCAGAGAATTTTCCAAGAGAAAGTAAGTAAACCATTGCCACAAAGCACTCCTATAGGTAAAGTCCTCCTCCAACACTTTGAAGATTTGTTATTTCTTCAACATGAGATCAAACATCTTTTTGTGTTTAAGCCCAATTTTGCAAAATACATGGAGGCAGATGCAAAATTTTAGAAAGCTGAAGAATGTAAAAATTCCCTGTGAAGAACAATGGGAGGCATTTACAGATTTAATGTGAAAAGAAGAGGTAAAACAATGAATAAAAATGCACTAAAAATAGTCAAACAGAAACAGTGAAATAAAGAGACAGTCTGCTGATTTTTTACTGCCAAAAGAAATATTTTTACAATAGTAAAAGAGTGAAATATCAGTGAAAGTGTATCAGTGTTTAAAGAAGCAGTGTTAAAGAGTATCAGAGGAAAGTGTGTTAGCCAAGGCAACTCAAACAAAGATATTTTATAAATAGCCAACAATGCAGGACAACAAATCATTCAAAGCTACTTGATTAGATAAATTAGTTCTATATATTTTGGATAAGAGGACAACTTGCTGATTTGTTAAGAAGTTGTCCCTCTTATTTTGTAAAGATATTTTATATTTCAAAAAGATATTCCTACATTTCTCTAGGTTATTTGTAAACAACATTTTGTATAAATACTTCTGTATTAGAAGTGTTAAGTGTGGAATAAAATTGTTAAGATTACTATAGACTTTTGCTGATACATTGGAGGCTCTCATGTTTTTAATTCAAACTAGCAGACTAGACAAAGCTAAAGTGGCATCATAATTTAGGATTCTTGCGATAAGTTGAAGAGTGAAGTACATATCTTCTTGTCATTGTTTCTTTATGAGTTTCATGCAATTCATTATGTGTTTGATCTATCTTAATGTGTAACTAGGAATATTACTACAGGACTAGCCTTTTGCTCCCTGTTTTTAACTAAGTTACCATTTAAATGTTTTCTACTGATTTCTGGTGTTAGGAATTCTTCATTGCTCCTACTCCCGTATGACCCCTGCCTCCTTCGTCCATTTTCTGGATCAAAGGATCCTTCATTGCCCTTTATCCCGATCATACCATTTCATCAAAAACATTTCCCCAAATCTCTGAGGGTTATCTACCTTGCCCTGAGTACATTTGTATCCCTTTGGCCTTGCCTTCTAGTACTGCTATCTATATTTAGACTCCATAGCCCAATGGACAAGTAGATTTCTCTCTAGTTTACTTCTAAGTGATTTTTTCCCACCAAAACCTTTAAAAAACAAAACCAATTGTTCTATCATAACTAGCCTAAAAACATAAATCAAAACAAAGATAAATCTTAAAGAGAGAGCCCTCTCTGAATTTTAGGAAGGCTAGATCCTAGGATTTGAAGTAGGTTTGTGGTTACCCCTAGTGTTCTTTGACTAAAAACTCAAATCCCACAGCTTAGTAAATTACTAGGGTGATAACATACTGGCGACCATACTGGCGAACTAACCAATTTCCAGTCTTAAATTTAGTATTAAAGGAAGATCTTTCATTTATCTTTTTACTTTAAGATTAATTTTAATAGGTTGTGGGTATTCAAAACGGTCATTCTGGCTTCTAGGAAAACCTACTATACCAGGTCTAATCCGGATCCTGAGCCTGCAGTTATACTGGATAACCCAGAACAGATTGGAAAAAAGAAAAAACAAATTATCAATTTAGAAACTAAAGTACCATTAAGAAAAGCAAATTCTTTTCCCAAAGAGTTAGTGAGTTTAAATGATATTGATTTTGATATAAAATTTGAATATTCATTGTTTAAAACTAAATCTGAAACTGATTTGAAAAATACTGTTATAGATCTTGTTTTCCTTTCATTTTTTAATAGAAAATAGAAAAATACATCAATAGGAACAAAGTCAAGTAAATATAAATATCAAAATACAGTTGAAAAAATTAATGTTTCATTGATTAAAGATATTAATGAAGCTATTGAGTTAGCTGATTTGTTGTCTTACATAAAACCTCCAGTTTCTCAATTGCACACAACAATAATACCAACAGCAGATTCATCGTTATATGATGTCACCTCATTTATAGATAATTCTGCAAGTTCATCTACAGACCATTTCATTCCTAAGTTGCCTTTGCAGCCTAGGATATTATTTCGTTCATCCACTCAATCCACTACATCCACTACTTTGCAATCAGATTTTATAAGCACCACATCTTTATTTCCTAGCAATTCCATTTACATACCATCTTCATTTCCTAGCTCTTCAACTGCATTTGTTAATTCATCAGCTACCATATCCAGCTCTGCCCCTATCATTACTATTATACCTCCCATTTCAACAAAGCTTCAATCCATGGCTGCCATGTATGCTCCCCTTGTTTTAGCCCAAAATCTCCATGCTATGCCTCAAGACTACCAAAAAAATTTACCACTGTTTGATGGCCTTTCACAATATATTGCTCAACAACATGTAACTAAAATGACAGATTACTGTGAAATTTATGATATTGATGATTCAAATGTCCAAATGAGGTTATTTGCCCAAAGTTTGACAGGAGAAGTTAAAAAATGGTTCAAAAATTTAGCAGCTAGTAGTGTAGCTGATTTAGCTACATTTCATAGAATATTTTTAAATAAATGGGAAAGAAAAAAGAAGCCCCTTCAAATTTTATCTGAGTTTGATGCTTTGAAAAGATCTCCTACTGAGTCTGTACAGGAATACTGCACTAGGTATAACAGTGTTTATAATGTTATTCCTGCAGCTCTTAAACCTACACCTTACTCTGGTTTGCTCAAATTCCTTGATGGATTTGATACAGAGATGGCCTATCAATTAAGAGAAAGAGATGCTGAAACCTTAGAACAGATGCAATTAGATGCTGCTAGTGTAGAAATTAACATTCTAGCTAGGAAGGCCAAACTTAGAAATGAAAGAAGAGTTACAATTAAAGAAGAAATTTCAAACTCAGATGTTAAATTAGATTTTGTTGCTAAAAATTTAGAAAGAGTGGTTGAAATATTAGATAATTTAGATAGAAAACCTCAATGGGATAATAAACCTCAGATCAGAAATCCCAATTTTAGAAAAAATAATAACCCTGGAAAAGCTAAAGAAGCTACCCCAGACCAAAAAATTAGACCCCCATTTCAAGATAACTATGCTGAAAGTTCTAAAAATAATGATGAAGATGAAGATGACATCAATCATCTAATGGGAATAGATGAAAACAACACCATTTTCCTCACTCAGGAAGATCTGGAACTATTTGAGCTTCAACAACTCAAATTAAAATCCAATGAATCCTTTGACTATAAACAGGGTTATGAATTTGCCATTAATGAAATACACAGTCAGTATAACCTTAGAAATAAGAAAAATAATGAGCCTTCTACAAAAATAATTCCCAAAATCAAATTAAAAAGAATGTTGAAGCCCCAAAAACAAAATTTTTGCAAATTCTCCCAAGGGAAAACAAGAAAAATTCCAATCCTTCCAGTCCTAAAAAACTAACAAATCCAAAGATTGTTGATATTACTGATGAAGTAGCTCAATATTCCAAAGATGCACCAAAAGCTAATATTACAAAAGCCTCTAATTCAATACAAACAACAATTACTAATCCTAGAAAGAGTCCTGTTGATTCTAAATCAGCAAATCCTAAAACTGATAATACAAAAACATCTGCTGAAAATTCAAAGTCTGATAGAACATCTGCTGCCACAGAAATTGTCCCTGAAAAAAGAACTAAAAAAAACAAAAGTCAAGAAAATCAGACATAGAATATTAGAACAATTGAAGATAAAAGTACATCTGTTGAAATTCAAGGAAAACCCACTCAGATAACCGTTATAAAAGATGAATTACTTCAGATTAGTAAGTCTCAACCCTCATTCAACATTCAGATTGAGATAGATAAGTTAAATATACCCATTCCTTTAACCGAATTGGTAAAGAATGACTTATATAAATCAACAATTACTGAGACTTTGAATATGAATGATAGTGAAGATGCCATTAATTTGAATGATGATCAACCATAGTTGATTTTTGGCCCTAATGTAAATGGTAAGCATTCAGATGGATTAGTCCCTCCTTTCTATATCAGCCTTACTATTCACGATCAGATTTTACACAATGCTATATTAGATTCAGGAGCTTCCCATAACTTAATGCCAAAAACCATCATGGAAACTCTTAATCTAGAAATAACCAGGCCTTATAAAGATTCATTCTCATTTGATTCTAGAAATGTTAAGTTCATAGGATTGATTAAAGAATTATGTGTGAATTCAGTTTAGTACCCTGATAAGAGCATGATTATGGATATTGTAGTAAGTGACATCCCACCAAAGTATGGTATGATTATTTCTTGCTCATGGGGAGAAAAGTTGCAGGGATCTCTACAATTAGACATGAGCTATGCTACTATATCAGTATTTGGACAAACCAAGAAACTTTATAGGGAAAATTTAATGAAATTCATGGTCAGTAGTGCAGAAAGATCCATAAATTACCCCATTTATTCAAGACCAACTGATCTTGACTCTTTCATTTTATGTAACTCTGATAATAATGAAATCCAAACTGAACTAATTGACATAAAGCCAAAACCAAATAATGATAATATTTTTCATGAAGCCCTTTGGCATTTAGATTTTGATGGCTCTATAAACAAATCAGGAGCAAGAGCTAGAATATGGATCACAAACATTGAGACAGGTCATTCAGAAGGACATGCCTTTAGACTCAACTTCAAATGTACTAATAACATGGCAGAGTATGAGGCACTTATCTTAGGCCTCCAAATCATCAGAAATTTAGGAGGTAAAATAATTTTAATCATGGGAGATTCGGAATTAGTCATAAAACAAATAAATTTAGAGTATTATGTTCATAATCCTAGATTAGTCAGATATAGAGATACAAAAATTGATTTATGTGAAGATTTATTGGAATGTAAGTTTGCTAATATACCTAGAAAACAGAACATTCAAGCACATTGTTTGGAAACTTTTGCTAGCACATGTAACTTACCTTTTCAACCAACACATAGGTATACTGTTGAAGTTAAATATAGACCCATTTTCCTAGACAATGTCAAAAATTGGCATATTTTCTTTGAAGATGAACATATTTACCATTTTTTGAGTAATGAGGAAGAATTTCAAAATTGTAAGATAGATTCAGATTGTAATATAGATTCAGATTTTAATTGTGAAATAGATAACATAGATGTACATAAATTTAACAAGCTCAATGTATTTAGTCAATCTAACATAGATAACTTAGAAAAATTAGATATAGAGGAAATCATTGAAGAAGAAATTGACATGTTAGATATTTAAGATAATTTTTTGCCTAAAGGTTTAACTCCTTTGGAGGACATTTTTGATTCCAATGATGTGCCTAAAAAGCCAAAAATGGAACCAGTTAGGTGTGACATTGCGGAATGTAAGATTGGGACAAAATTAAAGCCAAAAATGATTAAACTGTAAAAATCTTTACCTCCTCAAGAAAAAGAAAAATACATTTAACTTTTAAAGGAATATCAAGATGTGTTTGCATGGAGTTATGAAGATCTCAAAGCTTATGACATAAACATAATTCAACATAAGATTCCTATAAAAGATTACCAGAAACCATTTAAACAAAAATTCAGGAGGATTAATCCTATCTTATTACCTTTGATAGAAAAGGAAGTTAAACGCATGTATGATGCCCAAATCATTGCACCAATCAGATATTCTGATTGGGTTTCAAACTTAGTGCCTACCAGAAAGAAAACATGTGAAATCAGATTATGTGTAGACTTTAGGAATCTCAATAAAGTATCTTTAAAGGATAATTACCCTTTACCCAAGATGGATCATATTTTACAAAGGGTAGTTGGTTCTTCCAAGATATCTTTGCCGGATGGTTTTTCAGGATGCAACCAGATTCTTGTTCAAAAGGAAGACCAAACTAAAACAACTTTTACCACTCCTTGGGGCACTTTCATGTATGTGAAAATGCCTTTTGGTTTGATGAATGCAGGAGCAACCTTTCAGAGGGCTATGGATATAGCCTTTGCTAAGGAAATAAATGACTTCTTGGTTATTTATTTAGATGATATTATTGTTTTTTCCATGTCAGATAATGAATTCTTGGATCATTTGAGACAAGTTTTTATTAAATGTAGAAAATTTGGTATATCCTTAAATCCCAAGAAAACTCTTTTTGGACTAGAGGAAGGTAAGTTACTAGGACACATAATTTCAAAGGAAGGTATTAGGATAGATCCCACAAGAATAGAGGACATTCTAAACATTCATCCACCTAGAAATATCAAAGAGTTACAACCATTTTTAGGTAAAATTAATTTTTAAAGGAGATGTATTTCTAACTTTGCAAAAATTATCAGAGAACTGAATAACATGCTTAAAAAGGACTCGGTTTTAAAATGGAAATTTGAAGCAAAACAATCATTTGACTCTATTAAACAAGCTTTAACTAAAACACCAGTCTTAATCAGTCCAGATTTCAAAAAAGACTTTATAATTTTTTCATTTGCCTCAGAGCATACCATTGCTGCAGTTCTACTGTAGAAGAATAATCAAGGTTTTGAACAACCTATAGCCTTTTTTAGTAAAACCCTTAGAGATGCACCTCTGAAATATAACATAATGGAGAAAAAAGCTTTAGCCTTGGTTAAAGCTGTAAAAGATTTCAGAGTTTACATTCTTTACTCACAAATTATTGTCTATGTCACTAATTATGTACCAAAAGACATTCTTACTCAGGATGGTCCTGATGGAAGAAGAGGAAAGTGGATTTCCACTATCCTATAATATGACATAGAGATTAAACCAACTAAACTCATTAAAGGACAAGGATTAGCCAGATTGATGGCTGAATCGAATTGCAATGCATTAGATCTAAATTTTATTGCTTAGGTTGATAACCAGGAAGAGATGGCGACTCCATTGATTAGTGAAGCCTTTCTAGATTCACCATGGTACTCAGATATTATCTTTGTACTTACACACTTACAAGCTCCTCCTGGATTAACAAGGAATAAAGCCATATTTATTAAACTTAAAGCAATGAGATTGTTTATTTTGGATAATGTTCTTTTTTGGAAAGAACAAAGGGGGATATCACTGAACTGTTTACTAAAATCAGAAGCTGACAAAATTCTTGAAGAATTTCATGCAGGTGACTGTGGAGGACACTTATATTGGAAAAGTACTGCAGATAAGTTTCTTAGAGCTAGTTTTTACTGGCCTACCTTATTTGTTGATGTTAAGAAATTTGTTACTTCATGTCACAAATGTCAAATTTTTGAAGGAAAAAAGAAGTTGTTACCTTTACCCCTAAAGCCAATTTCAACTGAGATGCCATTTCAACAATGGGGTTTAGACTTCATTGGAGAAATTCACCCTCCATCCTCTGGCCAACACAAGTGGATTTTGACTGCCACAGATTACTTTACTAAGTGGATTGAAGCCATTTCTACCAGACAAGCCACTGACTCAATCATTATCTCTTTCATAGTCTGAAAACAACCTTTTTATCTAGATTTGGATGCCCACAGAAAATAATTACTGATAATGCAGTAGCATTTAAATCTAAGAAAATGATTTCCTTCTATCACAAGTACCATATTACCCTAGGCCACTCTACTGCTTATTACCATCAGGGTAATGGCCTAGCTAAATCTTCAAATAAAAGCCTTGTGAATATCATTAAAAAACTACTTGAAGACAACAAGAAAACTTGGAATAAAAAGTTATTCTATGCCTTATGGGCAGATAGACTTACTACCAGAAAGTTAATTGGAACTTCTCCTTACCAAATTGTATATGGGATGGATGCAGTTTTCCCATCATCATTAGGTGTTCCAGTAATGAAGATCATTAAAGAATCACAAGTGGATCTAAATGATATACAAAGAAGGATAAATCAAACAATTCATCTACAACAAACAAGGGAAGAAGTATATGAAAAATCTCAAGTCATTCAATATAAAATCAAGAATTTTTTTTACAAAAGAAGTAAAGAAAATGACTTTTTCAGTGGAGATCAAGTGTTAAAGTGGGATTCTAGGAGAGAAGAAAAAGGAAAGCATGGAAAGTTTGTCTTTCTATAGAAATGACCATATGTAATTTATGGATATAGGGGTAACAATGCTTTCTTCATCAAAGATTTGGATGGAACAGATATTCAAGAAGGACCAGTTAATGGTAGAATTCTCAAATACTGCTATTCTTCTGAGTTAACCAATAGTTAGCCCCAGTTACTTT